>OY755245.1:80463399-80996618 GCA_963576725.1 Azorinus chamasolen
CTCCCTGGTAGTCATAATTCTGAGATGGTTCATCAATGCCATAAGAAACAGTCAATGAGTAAGTATAAACTTCTAGATATGTTGTAATTTAAACCTACTGGAAACTACATTTGCCATCTTGATGAACCATTAAACCCTTTACCTCTCACAGATGCACCTTAGCAGACAGGATCGACTTAGATCAGACAGTTCCTAGCTACAGGAGCCACCTGATCAGGGTCTCATCAGGGTCTGCTCTGTTTGCTTAATATTGAATTCTATAGATCTGACTTTACAATTTCTGCTATGGCCAAAAATAATATAGATCCGTTTTTACAATTTCTGACATGGCCAAAAAATTTATAGATCTGATTCTACAATATCTACCATGGCCAAAAATGTTATAGATCTGATTATACAATTTCTGCCAAGGCCAAACAAATCTCTTCTACATGATGCCATTTACACATTCTCTTCTACATGATGCCATTTACACATTCTTTTCTACCTGATGCCATTTACACATTCTTTTCTACCTGATGCCATTTACACATTCTCTTCTACATGATGCCATTTACAAGTTTCATCTTATCAGTCTTCATAATGTAATTATTTTTACATGAATAATTATCTGGTAAAGGGTTAATGATACATTGAAATCTGACCAGAAATTTTTGACAATAATATTTTCATATTTTTTAATGCCAGAATTCTTCATGAATGAAATTTGAAGGAATCTGGTTGAGAACTACTGAATCATTCCTGCATGGTTTGACTGAAATTGGCCTGACAGTTTGGATGGAGATTTCCTAAAGTAATTGTTGAGAAAGCACAACACAAAATGACAGGCGCAGCACTATCCCAATAACTCAACTTGGCATTTTTTGCCAGCACATGAGCTAAAAGGTTTGTCGCTTATAACAGTGACGTTTATCCTTTCAGGCATCCGGAGAGTTTCAATCTTTTCAGGTGTTCCGAGACTTTCAATCTAAATTACTAGTCTTGCAATTTAGCGTCCTACCTTCATCCCAGGAATGTATACATCAATGTATACAGCAAATATTTACAGTAAAATGTCTCTATAACAACCACTCAAAACATGTATAGTTCAGGGTTTGTGAGACAGGTGATAGCTTTTAATGCAGCATGAAAGTTATGCAGAAAGCTCCCTTAGCAACACAGTGGTTACTATATGGAGCTATAATTGTATTTGCTACCATTGTTTAATCTTGATATGTCAATTTCACAACATGCTGCTGCAAAAGAAACTTTTTAATATGCGTTTCAGACAACAGAAACAGACTCATCAAAATTCAGACATCCTCGGCCAGGACTCAGTGTCAATTACACTTGTCAGACTGCCAATTAAATTTCTATTTAGCGCACAGAGCAAATTTTCACTCACAGAGTTTCATTCAAATTCAGATTTCATGACAGAACATCTTCTATTTCTCATCAAATACATAATAGGAATGACAAACATTTAGGATTCTAATGAGACACTGGGCTGATTGGTGTCTCATCTGGAACCAAATTGTTTGCAAAGATAATAATGCTTTCACTTGAGGCATGCTAATGGTTAAAATTCATATCCAAGCACACACATCGCCGGGGAGCAGCTTCATGTCATGAAATTCCCAACAGTCATCAATGTAAAACCAATGCATTAGCAGAGGCTTTTCCAAAGCAAGGAGAGGTACCTAAAGCAGACAGCACTGAGAGGTACCTAAAGTAGACAGCACAGAGAGGTACCTAAAGTAGACAGCATGGAGAGGTACCTAAAGTAGACAGCATGGAGAGGTACCTAAAGTAGATAGCTTAGAATGTCTGAAACAATAGTTATGTATACACATATACATATGATTATACAGACATTTTAACACAGGAAAGAAACTATAGAATCAGATTTATGCTATTCAATAACCAAACAGAGCAGACCCTGATCAGATGGCTCCTACAAGGAACCATCTGATCTGAGTGTACTCTGTTTGTAAAGCAGTTAAAAGACACATCCATTGAGTACAGGGTATAAGCCATGTCTCTCATCAGGATTGTTTCAAATATAGGTGATCTAATTCTTTAGGACTTTTTCTTTAGGACTTTTTCTTTAGGACTGTCTTATGATAGACAGATAAAGTCAGTGCCTCATCAGAATCCAAATAGTTCAGACAGCTCCAGTAGGAGCCATTAGATCAGGGTCTGCTCTGCTTGCATATGAAATAATATAGATATGATTCTTCAGTTTCTGCCATGGATAACAAGTTCAGAGTTCATATGCCATTATAAAAATTCAGCTAGCTGATTTTTATAGTCACTATTATTTCTTCATGAAAATTCTGTGGGTAAAGGCCATATACTGTTGTCTACAAAAGTGCCGTCTGCTTTAATTTTTCTTTCAGTTTGTCTCCGAAATATTAACAAAATATTGGTCCAATGGATCTTGAGCTGATGTGACCCTACTTGTTGTCTAAATTATAAATCGAAACTGTAAAAAAATGATCAGATATGCCTGTGGCAATGACATGAAACTTGGGTTAGGGCTAACCCTAACCCTTTACTCCATAAATATGCCTTTGTATGCCTTTACAGAGTAGACCATATAACGTCTGCTCAGTTTGCTTACGAAATAATAGATATGAATATACAGTTACAACTATGGCCAAAAATTCCTGTGACCAGGTGCCACAATAAACAGTCTAATTAATATTCATGATGTTATTATTTCTTATATGCAAGTATCTTCCCCTATAATCATGATCTGATCTGGATCTACTCTGTTCGCAAATGCATGATAAAGGTGTCTCTATGAGGTAATGGGTTGATTACTTGACTTTGTAGTATGCTAAGCATTTGCCCTTTAAATCATAAAGACAATTTTGCAAACAGAGTAGACCCAGATCAGATGGCTCATGTATGGCCAAAAATTCTATATTCAAATGCCATAATAAATGTTCAGCTAATTAATATTACTGGTGTTATCAATTCTTATAAATATTCATATGGTAAAAAATCAAGCAGGATTAACCTGTGATAATGTTGACCAGGGTCTGGTTGTATGGCATCATCACTGCCTTGATGGCCTGGGAACTGCCCAACAGGTCACTGCCCAGAGACTCTGGTAGGCGCCACCTGTTGGTGTGTCCCACCTGCTTCCTTACACGACATCGTGGACTGACTGGATGCTGCAATAAAAGACATAGAATGTTTTGATAAGACAGCAGTTACTGTATTAAACCTTAACCAGATAGTGATACATATTTTACCCATTAGCAAACAGAGTAGACACAAATCAGACAGCTCCTTTAGGATCTGTCTTATCAGGGTCTCACCTGTCTTCTTATAATATATATATAATTTTAGTCTCTGGTATGTAAAAAAATCCCTTCTTCATCAGCTAATTAATATATTCATAATCATTATTTCATACATGAATATTCATGAGGTGAATGGATAACCCTTTGCTTCACCTCACACTACAGTTTGAACCTGTACCAACAAATCCTCTGTGCATATGCCAGTACAAAAATCAGCTCATAGATATTCATTGTGTCATTATTTCTTACATTTAATATATTCAAAACCAAAAGGGTTAAGATAACGAATACAATAGACACTCTTGGAAAAGGCCATCTAATAAGTTTAACCCTTTCCCACATTGAATATTAATTAAAGAATTTATAACTACATGAACTGTTATAAGGACTGAGGTTTTATAAATACATGTACACATTTACGACGAAATTGTTGGCCAGGACAGAAACTTCTTAATCAGATCTGTATCATTCCATATTCAAACAGAGAAGACCCTGATAG
The DNA here is from genome assembly GCA_963576725.1 of Azorinus chamasolen. Classification (NCBI taxonomy): domain Eukaryota; kingdom Metazoa; phylum Mollusca; class Bivalvia; order Cardiida; family Solecurtidae; genus Azorinus; species Azorinus chamasolen. The sequence goes on from OY755245.1 coordinate 80,467,192, forward strand.
GACGGCTCCTACAGCTTTCTGTTTTTTTCCCTAAAAAGAGCACAGTGATTTTGCAAACTTACTGACTAGTTATCAACTTATCATATTGGAAATGTGGCATATGCATGGTTAGAGGTCTACATTGTTCAATGTCTCAGTGACTAGTAACCATATTGGAAATGTAACATATGGTTGGAGGTCTACATTGCTTGTTTCATTGACTAGTAACCATATTGGAAATGTGGTATACGGTTGGAGGTCTACATTGTTTGTCTCATTCAACTGTACTGACGTCTGCTGCTTAGTGACACATTTCTGATAAGCCAGCTGACTAGCAGTGTTTGTATCAATACAGTTTTCCCTCAGTATGCACATAAAATTCTTGTCATTCTCCTGCTGTGAAGATGCTATTCCTTAACCCTTTACATCATGAATATCCAATTAAGAAACTTGACTAAATGAATATCAATTAGACACAGTTTTATAATGTCATATGAACATCGGTATATTTCTTCATTGCAGAAACTGTAGAATCAGATCTTTATTATTTCATAAGTAAACAAAGTAGACTCTTATCAGACAGATCCTACAGCAGCCATCTGATCTGGGTCTACTCTGGTTGCAAAGGCATGTCTAAAGGATAAATAAGTAAACTTGGATCTGTTGCAATTTTTATTTTCTTCAAACTAAATATAGATTTGAGAAACTAATGACTGAGAAGTAACCGACTGGATCCTGATGAGACTTGGAGCAAACAGCTGGATCATGATGAGATGCTGAGTTACTTGGTGTCTCACCTGCAGTGTTGCAGCCAGGACGCGCGATCGCGCGATTCCCCCCTTTTTCTGAAAAATCCCCCCTCTTTTTCACTGGAGGGGGCGCCTAGTCGCGCACTAAAGTTTCAATATTACTTTGCTAAAAAATTCCCTCCCTCAGGCTGTCGAAACAGTTTGTAGCGCGTACCGGTAAAGCTTTCAATTCATATCGAATCTGAACCGGATGTTTGTCAACTGTCATGTATAGGTAAGGCTAAAACGCGGTTCGGTACAGTAACTTGGCTATCATATTCTATGGGACCTCGGCAATTCCAGATACGTGAACAGTTGTCTGTCCAAGATCTACAGTTTTTTCTGACTACTTTGTTAATTAATTGTGCTTATGATAAAACAATAAAACATCACTCACAACTGATAATTTATAACTCGTTGAGTAAAGTAATTGTTGCCTGTCTCAGTCCGACTTTTAGTCTATGCCCGTAACCTATATAATCAAATGAAAACAGTAAAAACGTGTTTGCTGTAAAAATCGTCAAAAAACATTATCTTAAAGAAAAATCAGCGACTACTTTGGGGTAGGTACCCTTCCTATAACCAAATTCAGCTCAAATTCAAGTGTCAAAGATACGTAACCGAGTTATTCATCTTCTACGAGTCACAGACAGATCAGTCCTGTAGAAAGCGACGAAATCGACCGTGTCGAACCCATTGCGCTAGATTTGCATTGATATTGTTGTGAAATAAAAATCCGCCCCCCTACTTTGAACAAATCGCCCCTAATTTTCGAAGGGAGGGGGGAAAATCGCCCCTCTTTTTAAAATCCTGGCTTCAACACTGCACCTGGACCTAAGCTGTTTTCAAATGTCAGTCAGGGGGCACTTAGCTACAGGGCTAGAACCGATTGTCAGTCAGGGAGCACTTAGCTGCAGGGCTAGAACCGATTGTCAGTAAGGGAGCACTTAGCTGCAGGGCTAGAACCGATTGTCAGTCAGGGAGCACTTAGCTACAGGGCTAGCAAACAAGTGTCAGTCAGGGAATACTTAGCTGCTGGGCTAGAACCGATTGTCAGTCAGGGAGCACTTAGCTGCAGGGCTAGCAACTAAGTGTCAGTCAGGGAGCACTTAGCTGCAGGGCTAGAACCAATTGTCAGTCAGGGAGCACTTAGCTGCAGGGCTAGCAAACAAGTGTCAGTCAGGGAGTACTTAGCTGCTGGGCTAGAACCGATTGTCAGTCAGGGAGCACTTTGTTGCAGGGCTAGCTACTAAGTGTCAGTCAGGGAGCACCAGTCAGGGAGCACTTAGCTGCAGGGATAGAACTGATTGTCAGTCAGGGAGCACTTAGCTGCAGGGCTAGCAAACAATTGTCAGTCAGGGAGCACTTAGCTGCAAGGCAAGAACTGATTGTCAGTCAGGGAGCACTTAGCTCCAGGGCTAGCAACTAAGTGTCAGTCAGGGAGCACTTGGCTGCAGGGCTAGAACTGATTGTCAGTCAGGCAGCACTTAGCTGCAGAGCTAGCAAACAAGTGTCAGTCAGGGAGCACTTAGCTGCAGGGCGCTAGAACTGATTGTCAGTCAGGGAGCACTTAGCTGCAGGGCTAGAACTGATTGTCAGTCAGGGAGCACTTGGCAGCAGGGCTTAAACCAAGTTCACTATTGCGGTTCCTTCATTATTTTTGTAGTCAAACCAGGTTAACAGGAATTATTAAACTTGTTGAACTTGACACTGTAACGTTTTCCTGTTTAAACACAACTTACAAATTCAGTTCTTGTAATCTTTCACAGTTTACTTTTAGTCTACTTGAATATAACCAAACTATCTACAATAATTCTTTATAATGTCCAAAAACAAGATTCATTGTTTTCAATATTTGCCTTTTTCAATTTTTGCTTAAGGGTTTTTATATAGCTACATGATATTGAGCAAAAGATGTGCTATCAAGTGTCTGATCTAGATCCAGCCTAATCTCTAGTGTATAAAGGATTATATTCGGAGGACTAAGTGTTAATCTCTTTGATATACAAACTCTACCGATAAAAGTATTAGGTGTATTTATTCAACACTTCAATCTCAATAGATTCCTTTTCAAACAGGCATTAAAATTTCACATGTGCTCGAAAAATCTATAGTGTGCATTGAGTAGGCAAATATTTAGATTGGATATATTGCTTTAGTCTGATGTATGTAAACATAATAATAGACTTGAAAATGACTATCAAATCAATGCTGTACATTCATGTTCACCCCATAAAACCTTAATTCTATCTTTTTGCTCTTGATTGTGTTTAGTTTTTTATTAGTTTTGTTTTGTTTTTTCACTTGAAAAGAAATGGGTGGAGTCATAGAGAAAGGAATATTTAAAACTCTATAGGGTTTGTGGAGGAAGAAAGAAGATATTTTTTCTTTACCTCATGAATATTCATACAAGAGTTCATGACTTCATGATTATTCATTAAAATGAATCACTATAATGGTCACAGAAAAGGGTATTATTTATCCTTGCAGAAACTGTATCATATCTATATTATGTCATAGCAAACAGGAGCAGACCCTTATCAAATGTATCCTTTTCCTAAATGAGTTGTCCGATCAGGGTCTTCTCTGTTTGCAAAGACATGAAAAGGTATTTCTGTTGGGTAAAGGGTTAAATTATATATCTTGATTAAGTTGATTATGCTTCTAAATGGAGTTTACACATTGAGTAAGTCACCCATATCACCCTGAAAACAGTCAAGACAAAAAATAGTCCTGTTGGAGCCCACTTAACCTAGTAGAAACATCCATCAAATACAATTAGCTAACAGTGAGCTGACATTGATCAGACAGTCAGATCCTGCAGGAGTTGACTGATCTGGGTAAACTCTTCACAAAGGCGTGAAAAGACATTTATATGAAGGAAAGGTTTCACGATTTATGAGATATACTGACCTATTAACTCTGCACACTGAGTAATTTTTTTCATCTGCAACAACTTACTGTCATAAGCTATTCTTAAATAAAATTTCTCTCATTCCTTTGCAAAAATATAATCAAAATGTCAAACAGGTGATGTCTCATCTGCATGCAAACTGTTTGCATAGGTAATCACAGTTTCACCTCTAGCAAGCAAACAGTTACATTATACTAGACCAATGTTCTATTCATTCAAGTGACCCTGTACAAATATATTAATCAGTCACAAAACCTTGAAGTCTTTTAATGAAACAGCAATTAAGTGGAGACTCTTGTATTTCAAGCATGTTCATGTAATATCTTTCATTCAACTGCAAACCTTTATAGCCTTGATAAAACCAAATATTTTGTGTATGAAATAAGGTAGACCATGTCTTCAGCCACAATTTAACCCTTTACCTCATATAAAAACATTTCACGCCTTAACCCATTACCTCATAGGCTATTTTCAGATACAACCTCTTTGAATAAATCTACCGAAAAGGAGCATTATATAGAGAAAAGGAAATTTTTTAGAATTGTGTAGTTTGAATCCATTGTGATCTATAGGAGCAATTAATGCTCTATTTATCATAATGGTTTCACAAAGTGACTTTTACAGAGTCGTCAAAAGTTGTCAATAGGAGGGAATGGGTTAACAGAGTAGACCCAGATCTGATTGCTCTGATCAAGGTCTGCTCTGTTCGCTTATAAAATTATGATAAATCTGACTATGCAGTTTGTACCAATACCAAAAATTCATGTGTGCATAATTATGCCATTATAAAAAATCAGCTAATTTTAATAAATATTCATGATGGTGTTATTTCTTATATGAATATTCAACAGGCAATGGGTTAAATTTTAAGGCATGGGTTAAAGGTAATCTGTCTATAGATAACATGTTTCTTTTTACAATATCTCATAACCACTGAAATATGAACATTCTCTAAATTTATAATATTTTATAAAAAACATTTATGAACCAATGATAACAGTTTACAAAGCTACTTGTTACTTTACATAATTATAGCCACTTGTTACTTCTTGTTCATGAACCAATTATTATTGCAATATTGAGAAAACAAACAAAACCAATGGGAATATTTCAGGAACCAAGAGAAACTTTGCCGAGTAGTTACAACTGATACACATATAAAGTGCTAAACAATTTAGTCACTACTTTAGCTCCTTCCCTAATGTAAACCGTTTTACACTTTTTCACACATTTGAAAACAGGGATGGCCCAGATCAGATGGCTCCTGTAGGGTCTGCTTTATTTGTTTATGATATGATATAGATCTGATTCTACAGTTTTGGTCAAAGAAAAAAAACTAGCTCAAAAGCTTTTCTGTATAAAAATTCATCTGATAGATATTCATGGTTACATTATTTCTAACATGAATATTGAACTGGTAACGGGTTACCATCCACCCTTCAAGAATACAGTATAAATGATTATTCGTAAGATATTTCCACAACCAACTACATTTCAGTAACCCTTTCCTCCATTAATACACCTTTCTACGCCTTTGCAAACAGAGTAGACCCAGATACACAGCTGTCTGATCATGGTCTGCTCTGTTTGCTTATGATATTATATGATATATATCATATTCTACAGTTTCTATTTTTTGGTCAACCCTTTCTGTGTTCACATGCTTTTATAATAATCCAATAAATATTCATGATGTCATCATTTCTTACATAGTCAGACCTATGAGAATTTCAAAAGCAAACAGAGCAAACCCTGATCAAACAGCTCCTATACAAGCCATCTGATCTGTGTCTACTCTGTTTACAAAAGCATGAAAAGGTGTTTATATGAAGGAAAGGGCTAAGCTACCACTAAAGTGTTTAAAAGCAATACTATTTTGCAATCAGTATAGAGAGGTTTTACTGTACCTATATTTAGTACGCTCAGCCTAAACCTTGATTGAATATTACATAAAACTAACTTAATTTACCTTTGTATTTGGACATCCAAATTCCCCTATCCATAAGTTTGTAAAGATAAATAAATAAATTTGGTTCCATTTTCATAACTTTAGATTAGATTGACACAGTAGCATTAATGGAGTAGATCCTGATCAAACTCATCCATCAGGAGCAGTTTGATCTGGGTCTGCACTATTTGTACAAGTCTGTCTGACTACATAGGGTAGTAAAGGTAGAAAGCAATCGTCATACCCTGCCTGGGATCCGTCCATCCACCACAACCCCTTGAAGGGCAGTGTAAGGGGCCACTTGAACTGATCTGAAAAAGGAAACAGGAAAAGTCATACAGGAATTTATTATGTGTTAGTCTGTGAATATGATCCCTGTTCTGATACCCTTATTATTTTAACGCTTTACCTAGCTAATAGAGATGCCTTGTAATACCTTTGCAAACAGAGTAGACCAAGACCAGATGGCTCCTGTAGGAGCTCTTTGATCAGGGTCTGCTCTGTTTGCTTATGAAATAATACAGATCTGATTTTACAGTTTTTGTTTAGGTAGAAACATTTCTTAATCACGATGACATTCAAAAAAATTATCAAATTAAAATATTCATACATTCAATATTAACAGATATTCATGAAGTAAAGGAATAAATATTTGCGTGTACATCATTTCCTACCTCCATGGATTTGTAAAGCTGTATAGATCAACCTGGCATCAGTTTGGAAACTTTAAATTAGACTGACACAGTAGAAAATGGTATAGATCCTGCTCCTTCAGTAGGCCCAGATAAGATGCATAAATTAAAACATTTTCAAGAGTTTCTTTTAAAAGATATTAGAAAGATTATATAGTAAGTTACAAAAGTTTAGCAATCATTATCATCATCTTTGATATACATGTGATTAGTCTATATACATACAGTAGAATCTGTCTAAAGCGACCGTCAAAAAGACGTCTAATTACGGGTCTGTTGGGTAGCAAAGGTGCCCGACGCATGCTTGGACTCACCAACGGACCCCCCCCCCCCCCAAAAAAAAGAAAGAAATGTGATCGAAGTATGTAAAACAATCCTAAAACTATCTATTTGAACCTTAAACCACTCCTGAAAACAAGAAAATCTCGACCCGGAAAAAATTTGCTATCGGGTCTATATATGTATTGAAAGGTACCTACCTACGTCAGATCAGCGGCGGAAAATACAACAGTCATGTTTTTCAAAGTCTTACAGCAAAGCCAATTCAACACCGATTTCAATCATTTTGGTCTTGATCAGTTCCAAATTCCATGCGCTAAGCGGCACAATTAGTGTGTTCCTTAAATATTGCTCTGTCTTGACGCTGTAAGACCGCGAATTTGAAAAAACGCTAGAGCGAAACGATGTGACTCCCGCTAGGATGCATAGACGTATATAGGGGGATCTGTATTCGTTAATCTTTTCAACAAAAACGTGAATTTTGGTGAAACACTATCGAAAAACATTAAACTCATCGCAATTTAAACTGCGCTTACTTTTTCCAGTCTGCTACGAGGTGCCAGTTTTCTTTCTCCAACTATCCTTTTGAACGGATGCGACCATTTTGCTGTGACCCGGCTCATAAACTATTCAACATGCAAATTGACTACTACTTCCGGGACACAGCGAAATGGCCACGTCCGTTCAAAACGAAAGTAGGAGAAAAAAACTGGCGTCTCGTAGAAGACTGGAAATAGCCAGCACCGTTTTAACTGCGGTGAGTTGAATGTTTTTCGAATGTGTTTCAACATAATTCGCGTTTTTGTTGAAAAGTTTAACGAATACTGATCCCCGTATATACTTCTATGCATCCTGGCGGGAGTCACATCGTTTCGCTCTAGCGTATTTTCAAATTCGCGGTCTTGTAGCTACAAGACGGAACAATATTTAAGGCAAGCACTTAGCATATATGGAATTTGGAACGGATCAAGACCAAAATGATTGAAATCGGTGTTGAATTGGCTTTGCTGTAAGACTTTGAAAAACATGACTGTTGTATTTTCCGCCGCTGATCTGACGTAGTTAGGTACCTTTCAATACATATATAGATCGAAAGGAAAAAAATTTCCGGGTCATGCTTTTCTTGTTTTTTCGGAGTGGTTTAAGGTTCAAATAGATAGTTTTAGGCTAGTTTAACATACTTTGATCACAATTATTTTTTTTGGAAGAAGGGGGCGGGGGGGTCCATGGGTGAGTCCAAGCATGCGTCTGGCACCTTTGTTGGGTAGGTGGTAGATTAATGCAGACTGTGTCAAAAGTAATGCAGAAAGCTCCTATTAGAGCTTTCTGCATTACGTTTGACCTGCATTTAGTAACCACCTGCTTTTTAAGGAGTTTTGCATTCAATCAATTCAAAGTCACTTAAGACAGGTTCTACTGCATATTAACATGTGAAATGGTAGTTTGTGTCACTGTGATTGGCTCAATTACTCCCTTACCTCCTCAGACATACATGCAGAGTGTCAAATTATAGTTTGAATCCCTATGAGACATCGAATTACTGTCTGCCTTATTTGCATAAGGTTATATCATAAATTAGTACATGCAAAGAATTATTATTTTCATTTCACGTGTCTGAAATCTTTATTCAGAGTTTGGAAAAGATGCTGATAGGGATAACATGGCAGGATGTAAGAGTTTGTTGATGTAGCAGTAAATTTATGATCATTTATATCATAATAGATGCAATAGGTTTGGATCCTGAAGAGACAACAAATACCTCTGTATCTCACTAGAATCCAACCTATTTGAAGGAAAATGGGGAAGAAGAAAAAAAGAGTAAAATTATGAAAAATTTGCAGGAAACAATTACAGTGCTCCCTCCATTAACGTCACCTCTCAACAACGGTTCCCTCTCCGAAACAACAGCATCAATTCCCCCGTAGGATTTTAAAGTAAAACTCCCTCCCGCCAACAATACCTCGATCTCTACAACGGCTAACGGCATATAGATTTGTTGCCGGACGGTAACATTTACCTCCCTTCAACGGTCGGTAACTTCAGCTGAACGTAACCAAGCATGTAAAAGATGATCACCTTACTAGCTCCGAGCAATTCAGTCAACCATCTGTTGTGCAACTCGAGCGACAATTTGTGTGTAAATCCATTATGACACTGGCACCTATATATGTGGCTGTGTATGACTGCTTAGGAAAGTACTGAATTTCAATTGAGAATCACGTTTCTATATTTATAAAAAATATAAATCTTAACAGTTAAATAATTTTATTTCTCTTCTGTTTCAGAACAATAACCATAGATGCTTTCGATTTGTCACTTCTAGAGCAAGATCATGTGGCAGAAATAAAAGTTAGAAACTAAAAATTCTTCATGGCAGCAGTACTCTGTCAAATTTGAACATAAATGCATAATGATTTTAATTCGATTTTCCTCTAGTTTTCTCAGAAGGAAACAGTGAATAAAGTAGAACATGTTCTTCCGAACATTTCTACTCCTAGTGGACCTAATCACAACTGGCTAATTGCGATTCGTTGACGTAGGCCTGCATACATTTTGTTATATGAATTCTAAACAGGTCTGTCTGTCTGTTAATCTGTCTATCTATCTACCTATTATCAAATCATCATCCCATCCATCCATCTGTCAATCTGCCAAAATATGTCTGTGTAGTGCTCCCTCCCAACAGCAACACCCTCCCCACAACAACACTTTTATTTTTTTCCGAAAAGTGTCCTTATTCGGAGGGAGCACCGTACTCATATAGTCTGTTACACCATTACTCCATAAATACACCTTTCTAAGTCTTTGCAAACAGACTTTGACAAAGTGTCAAACAGCTTGGATACTGATGAGAGTTACTCAGCGTGTCATCTGGATCCAAGTTGTTTGCAAATGTCAGGTCGTTCTAAAGGTTAACTCTAACAGAAATGATTACTAAATGCATGCTATCAGACTTTTGACATGCCCAATCAACCTTATCTAGCCAATCAAGATGAGTGGCAAGAACAACAAAGGGAAACAAAGGAAATGCGTGCAACAGTGATAAGCCTAAAGGGTAGATTACAACTCGCAGAAAATGTTGCCAGCCAATTTTTTTCTCAGATAATTTTTAAAATTCCAGAGATTCACCAAAAATTCTGGGGATCCCAATATCTGACGAAAAATCCGGAGATTTAGGAAAATTCCGGAGAATTGGCAGGCCTGAAATTTGTAACAATGGTTATTTTGAAATAAATGATTATACAGCACAATTGAAGTTGACTAAATATAACCATTTCTGACGTAATGGCGTCTTCCAAAATGCTGGACAAGTAGCATCAACTTTAATATTTTGATAGATGGCCCCATAAATGTATGTATGAAAGGGTCTTAAGAAAGGTCCACATATTAATTAGCCCATTTCATAGCGGCTATTGACAAAAACTAGTTCACAGAAATAAACTCTGTGTTGAGAAAATTATGTGACTACAAAATGAACAAATTGACATGGTAACACGTACAAATCCATGGATAGGAATTGGCCATAATATAGATATGATTCTGCAGTTTTGTTCATGGTCAAAAATTCCAGTGTGCATGTGCTATAATAACAAATTAATCTAGTTAATATTTATGACTACATTTTTGTTTACATGCATATTCATGGAGGAAAGGGTTAAGAGATCTGTCAACCTACTATATAGACAATGTCCAATATTAGACCCTGACACTTTTGTTTTGAACCACAGGAAGTTTTGAAGTTTATTGGCATTTGCAAATGGTGTAAACCCAAATTTAAGTGTTCCATGAGGAGCTCCCTGATTAGGGTCTGCATAGTTTGTCATTAAAAATCGTCCCGTAACTTCATTCATTCTGAATTGATTCTATAAGTCTTAGACCCCCCCACCCACGCGATTAACGGTTCCTTTGAACATGGTTTCATATGCTTAAAAAGCGAAAATGCACGTTATAAAATACACGAGAAATACCTTGGATAGGACAGGGAAGCATCCGGTGCAACCGGAGGAATCGCCGGGAAGTAAGACGACACAATCCGTGGTTGAACGTAAATCCCAGAATTAGAGACCTCCGTCATCCTGAAGGCAGAGTATCCTACTACCACCCTACTAACTCAATAGTCAATGGAAAAAATAGATCCAATGGTTGGGTTATACATTAATTGATTAACAACAGTTTATCAAGATATATGTTGTGCTTAAAGGGGTAAATGCGATATAGGTTTGCTAAATTTCTGTTTCGAAGACAATATATCGATTGTAACGATTTTTGCGGATTGATACATCCAAGATAAATGGTTGCTACGTACGCTGTAATAAAATCCGCGGGAAAAGCTGTCGGTCAAATACGTTTCGCCCTGGCACTATTCGTCCTGTATGCCTAAAATGAGTAGCGTTGATTAACGCCGAGTAAAGATGTCTTTCGTTTTAGATTAGTGCTTAGACTGTTCGTTTAGTATGGAATTGATTCTGCTGATGTTGAATAGAATTGCCTTTCTTGGTACTATTTGGCATGTAGATAAAAAGGAATTCATTGCATATACATTTTATTGCTGTTGTTGTATTTTACGGGTTTATGGGAATGATGACGGGCGATTGAGGCCGGGTATCAAAGAGTATAGATATTATATACTTATTTATATTAATTTATATGTGTACTTATTCTGTAAACAATGTAAAAATTATATCCCTACGAAGATCAAAAATGTTTTTTATAAAGTCGTTTCTTTTAAAAGTATATACAAATTTTGTGCTTACATCAATGGAATTTCTGATGTCATTAATTAGCCGTCTCTCAAATATGCAATTTTACACCATTCTGTGCAAATGAGATTTGCTATGTGAGTATGTGTGGTTTTGGACTACAATATATTGAAAACAATATATACTTTCAATATTAAGCAAACGGTTTTAATGAACTTTATGTATACCGTTCCTTCATGCAACGGAAAGTTCATAGAACAATTAATGCTCACGAATTATGACCAGTAACATACAAAACATTTCTGTTTTGTATCTGAGTAGCTAACTTTCGATGCTCATAACAGTTCGTAACGTAGCAAAACGTCAGAGTTTTACACGTATACATACGAAATGCTGTCGAATTGGTCAACTTAATTAGTCTGGTTTGAATATATCTGGATCTTAACCCACTTCTTGTTAAGATGATTTTGAGAATGCATTTACAGAGAGTGTGCTGATTGTTTATTCGGTTATGTATTAAAAAGTACATGAATGAGTCATGCAGGAAACACCACATACTTGTAAAACACACATTCGCCTGAACAACACCATGCCAAAAATGAACAACACATGTACATATTTTTTTTTTAAATCTGATGATTGTATGAACTGAAGCTTCTGTACATCACGCTTTTTTACATAATATACAGTGCAGACCAACCAAGAGTCATCGAGTGCGGTCTGCCCTGCAACACATACTTATTTATATATGAGCTTGACCAGGTAAACTTAATTTGATATGTTCTTATTTTTTTTTAATTAATGCTTGCAGTTATTTGTATCTTTCTGTTATCTGTGTAATTGGAGCATGACATATATGTATCCCTTTGATTTGTTCTATGTATAATATGAGCTTGAGCCAGTGCTAGGAAAACCTGTTATAAAACCAGCCGTTTGCTTGCCTAGGTTATTCCTACCAAAGGTGCTCGACGCATGCTTGGACTCACCCATGGAAACAACCCCCCCCCCCCCCCCCCCGACCCCCAAGAAAAAAAAAATTGTGATCGAAGTATGTTAAACTAGCCTAAAACTATCTATTTGAACCTTAACCCACTCCGAAAAACGAGAAAAACACGACCCGGAAAAAAATCCTATCGGGTCTATATATGTATTATATAGACCCGATAGGATTTTTTTTCCGGGTCGTGTTTTTCTCGTTTTTCGGAGTGGTTTAAGGTTCAAATAGATAGTTTTAGGCCAGTTGAACATACTTCGATCCCATTTTTTTTTAATTTTTTTTTTTTTTTTTTGGGGGGGGGGGGGGGGGTTCCATGGATGAGTCCAAGCATGCGTCGGGCACCTTTGATTCCTACCTGTAATTTTGGTTCATTTGTCAGTGTTCATTAGAACAGGGCTAGAGGGTGTGTACTGTGGACTTGGAGGTTTGTCTATAAGTTATTGTACATGTACATCTTGCTTGATTGTGTATTAACTTAGTCCAGAGGAATTAACTAATTATTCACTAAGTTGGAGACTTGTATGAATTACAGGTTGTCATATACATGATGATCAAGTGGGATGCTGTGCTTATTGTTACTTACACTGTTCATATGATCATGTTCTGTCTGAGAAGAATTATGTAAAGTACATAAAGTGTCAAACACAACACTTTCCTTGTCGAAAGTTCTTGACTGATTGTGTACTTGGCGATTTGGATTGTCCTTACTGCGACAAACACTTTCAAAATGATGATCGCGTCGGCAAAGTTCACAACTGTGACCATAAGCTGAGCACTGAGTCCTGCGTAATTGTGCGACACTTTTCTTACCATGGCCACGTTTTCCACAGTATGTGCAAGTTTCTTGAATGTCCTATCGGCCACACCTCTTGTAAGGACATCGAGCATTATATCGTCCGTGTAATTTATTTTTGCGGCACAGTTAGGGCAATCAATGACAAATTTGCAAATGTACGTCCGCCTGTCCTCTTACATGTGCACCAAAGTTACGCACAGATTCATCGCGATCTTGTCTCATATTGTGTAGTGTTACTCTGGCTACCATTGTGTTTTCTTCACGCACGGCTAAATTACGTATGGCAGCCAAAACATCGTCCACAGATTTGTCAGTTAATTTACCCCCTGTAGTTCTGGTTAGGTCTCCTCGGAGGGGTTCATCACAACACTCAAGTAATTGTATCACTTTATCACGACCGTCAAGTTTGGTAGCTGTCACATAGTCTGTCCAGCGCGATATAAAGTATGCCCAGTCTTCGCTGGATCCAGCGGCGGTCACGGCGCTTGACTTTTTCTACCTTGGCTGTATGTACAGGTGCTGATGTGTGTACGACACTGTGGGCTGTTATAAGCGCCGCTACGATGGCCGCATCTAAGTCATCTGTTGTGTACGCACAGTCAGGGAAATGGACACTTTACTGCAGGCTTGGTGATGATGCTGTCTTCACAATCTTGATCATAAATAAGAGTTCATCTATTTGTTTCAGGATCTTTATTCAGTCCGTGTCAACAATGATCAAGATCTGAAATCAACAAACACAATAATTAGATCAAAGAATTGATGATACTTTTATACTAATCCTCTAAATTCCGTTCCAGAGTATCTATATACATGTAATCTATTCTTAAAATATTACTATTTACATATACTCTTATATGATCTCCTCTTTTCGTTTCGTCGCATGGTCAGTTAATACATGCATACATGTAAGGGTATTTGTATAGAATGATTTTTCTTTTTTTTTCTTTAGGGAAGGATGCTGCTTAATGCGCAAATAGAGGTATTGCAGAGAGCTCCTCTGGAAGTGTTCTGTAGTGTTTCTTTCCTGCAATGAGCTGTAACATGTCTTAGGACGGGCACTGACATCATTTTAGTGTCGCTAGAGAGAGGGAGTACTGTATAACTCGCCTTTTCATTGGTCACATGTCTTGTACTATTATGTTCATTTCAGTGTATTTGACTTATGTCCATTATACCAAACATTAGTGCATGTTTTTCATTAAAGTGTTTATCACAATTGCATATATGTATGCATTAACTCAATTTGCTGTATGCATTAACTCAATTTGCTTCGCATTATTTGCATGTTCTCATGTAGATTGCATCATGTTTATTGTGTCGTAATTCTTGTATATAAATGTCTTTGATTTATTATATAGTACTATGACCCCCGGTTATAATACTATGACCGAGTGAGTCGTAGTACAATGACTCTCCTTACGTATAAGAAACTGACCTCACATACGAGATAACAACCTGACCCTAAAAAGTGTGCATAAAAGTGAAGTAAATTTCTACTTAGTTTATCATTATAAATGTCTCCACCAAATGTATATGGGGCATATTGTATTTGCCAGAGTTGATCATCCGTCTGTATGTTTGTCTGTCACAGATGTTGTGACACGCGTAACTCAAAAACCGTTACGGTTAAAATCTTGAAACTTCACAGGAATGTTGCCCAGTATGAGTTGTTATGTATCTCCATATTTTCAGTTCTCCCTAGTAGTTTTTGAGTTATTGTCCCTGAATAGGTTGAATTTTAATTAATGACGTCCATAACTCAGAAATCGTTTAGGCTAGATTCTTTAAACTTTAAGAATGTTGTCCAGTATGACTTGCTGTGCACCTCCATATTTTCAATTCCTTCTTTCCGATAGTTTTAGAGTTATTGGCCCTGTCAAGTTGGACTTTTCATAGTTTATTACTAGCTTTGAGCCATACATATTTCCGAATTTAATATGGCCACACAAATATTACATAGCATGAGCTGTTGTGCACTTTTATATTTTCAGTTTCTTCCCCGGTTAATTTGGAGTTATTGTCCCTGAATAGTTTGAATTTCACATTAATGATAAACCTTGCAGCAATCATAACTTTGAAACTAAATAGGATATAGTCTTGAAATTCCACAGGCATGTTGCCCAGCGTGAGTTATTTTGCAGCTTTATAATTTCAGCTACCTGTCCCTGGTTTTAATTTGGAGTTGTTGCCCCTGACAAGTTGGAATGTGTTGTAGTTCAAAACGAACTTTGAGCCACATATAACTCTAAATCTAATAGGGCTAGTTTTGAAACTTCACAGAAATGTTGCCCAGCATGAATTGTTGTGAACCTTTGTGATTTCAGTTCCACCTCTCTTGTTATTTTGAAAGTATTGCCATTGATTAGTTAAAATGACAAGGGGGTTATAGTACTATATAATATATCGACCCCCTGGTGGATGTAGTTTGGCAAGGGAGTCACTATATTTTATAGCAAAATGGCCTGGGGGTCATAGTACTATATAATATATCGACCCCGCCGCCTCTGGTGGTTATATTTTGGCAAGGGAGTCGGTATATTTTCTAAGAAAATGGCACGGTGGTCATTGTACTATATACTATATCGACCCTAATCGTGGATATATTTTGGCAGGGGAGTCACTATATTTTAAAAGTAAAATTGCAATGGGGTCATAGTACTATATAATATATCGACGCCCGTCGTGGATTTAATTTTGCAAGAGAGTCACTATATTTTATAATTAAATGACATGGGGGTCATAGTACTATATAATATATCGACCCCCTCTGGTGGATGTATTTTGGCAAGGGCGTCACTTTATTTTATAGAAAAAGGCATGTACCATATAATATATCGACCCATCCCCTGGTGGATGTATTTTGGCAATGGAGTCTCTATATATTATAGTAAAATGGCAAGGAGTCATAGTACTATTTAATATATCGACCCCAATCGTGGATGTATTTTGGCAAGGAAGTCATTATATTTTATAGTAAAACGACATGGGGGTCATAGTCCTATATAATATATCGACCCCCTGGTGGATGTATTTTGGCAAGGGAATCACAATATTTTATAGTAAAATGGCATGTGGGTCATAGTACTGTTTAATATATCGACCCAACCCTGATGGATGTATTTTGGCAAGGGGGTCACTATATTTTATAGTAAAATGGCATGGGTGTCATAGTACTACATAATAGATCGACCCCCTCTCCAACCGTGGATGTAATTTTGCAATGGAGTCGCTATAATTTAATAGTAATACCAACCCCCACCCTGGTGGATGTATTTAAGGAAGGGAGTCACTGTTGTTTTTTTTCAGATTGCCTTGGGGGTCATATTACTATATAATATATCGACCCCCACGTGGATGTATTTTTGCAAGGGAGTCACTATATTTTATAGTTAAATGACACCGGGGGGGTGTCATAGTACTATATAGTATATCGACTACGCTGGTGGAGGTATTTAGGCAAGAGAGTCACTATATTTTCTAGTCAGATGGCCTGGGGGTCATAGTACTATATAATATATCGAACCCCGCCCCCTGGTGAAGGTATTTTAGCAAGGGAGGCACTCTATTTAATAGTAAAATGACCGGGGTTCATAGTACTATAGAATATATAAACCTCGTGGTCGACCTAAAACGATAAAAAGTGTGGGTCCCAATACTATAAGGGGGTCATTATACTATGATAAGGGAGTCACTATACTTTATAGTAAAATGACCGGGGGTCATATTACTACATAATAAATCGACCCCTGGTCGATCTACTACGGGGAGTCACTTTTCTTCATTACAATGGACGCAACTCCATAGTTTACATAATTCAAATCGAAGGGAGGTTACTAGTTCACAGTTTTATATTACGTGGCGAAGGCTACTATCTCCCTTTAATCCTAACTGAGACTTAAGAACTATCACGATATTTAATACATTTCTAAAAGCAACTGAAACAATTGTTCCACACTCTGTGGTGCACACATTGAAAGATGATGATAATTAACACTAACAATTGCTGACATAGAATATCATGGTATTACACATTAAACACTGTGTTTGTCTTATATATTTATAGTTGTGCGTGTATTGATGTTTGAAATGTTTATCTCTTGTACTTGTGCGTTTGTTGATGTTTGCAAATTTCATCTCTTGTATGTGTGCGTGTGTTTGTGTGTGCGCGCGTGTTATCGTGTATTGATTATCGGATGATATGTATGGATACAGACTGTAGCGGGGAAAGTCGTACTTTTGCGGATCGGTTGACGTCGAAAGGGTCTCTCGGTCTGCATAGTTACCCCCCCCCCCCTCCTTACGTTTTGTATTTGTACTGCTTTTCACGGTTAGTGGCATTATGGTATATTACTTGTTTCGATGTATAGTTAAAAGTGATTTGACACCGTGTGGAACCACATCGTGCGACGTTTTTTTCAAGGTCGTATGCTCTAGGTCTCAACTGGTGGACATTATTGATATGCAAAATGTTGCGTAATTTGAAAGATCTCCACCTTTAAATATGGCACATGCCTGCAGTGTTACTGTACTGTCTGCTCTGCTTGAAAGTTTTGCACTGTTTTAGCGTAATATTTTATGCAAATGATGGTTTGTTACCACCGTGTAGACCCACGTCGTACGACTTTTGTAAGTGGCGCACGATCTGGGTCACCACGGATGTGTGCAACAGTGTTGTACTGTGTGAATCGACATTTATGTAAGTGTGAATGTATCGGCATTATGTAGAACCGAGTCGTGCGACTTTTTTTCTGTTGTTTTAATAGAAAGTGGCACGATCTGGATCGCATCGGTTATGCAGCAGATAAACACATGTATTTTATTATGTGGACATGATATTCGTACAATTGATGTTATCGTGTATTGATTATCAAATGGTGTACATGTACAAGGACATGGACTGTAACGGGGATTTTTTGTGCTTTTGCAGATCGGTTGACAATCTGCATATATAGTTATCCCACTTACGTTTTAATTGGTACTGCTTTTACCGTTCATGTGTAGTAAATTGGCACCGTATAGAACCAGATCGTGCGACTTATTTGAGGGCCGTATAATGTTCTGGATCTCAACAGGTGAACACCTTTTATATGCAAAATGTTGTGTGTTTCGAAAGTGTTCTGTGGACTTTTTCTTTTTCTTTTAAGGTTTCAGTATATTACTTATTTTTGACATGATGGTATATTCTTTACGTAACTGTTCTGAATCTGGTGTGAAAACGGTGCATATGCGGATCTGGCGAATTCGATGGGAGTCGCCGGATCCTGGTCTACACTGTTTTCGACCCGGCACGCTTTGTGCACCGTTGTTTGGCGCTCATACTACTACTGCCTTTTGTGCTTTTACGGATCTGGCGGCTACCAGCGGGGTTGCTCGTTCTGGGTCTCTGCTGTTTGTTTTTTTTAAAAATTATGTCTAATGGACAGACTGGTTAGCGCTTTATACGCAGTTACATATCGATCTTACTGTTATTGTCTACTGGGATTATACCTCGTTTTTTTGAGTTACTCTTGTATATAGAAGTTATTCATTCGTAGATCGGACGACGCCAATTTAGGTCGCCCACTCTGCACGTTTTTGTCTGCCCTACCTGACTGTTATGTTTTGTGTTTGTCTTGAATATGGGAAATTATGTTTTTTAACAAATCAAGTACGTAACTCCGAGGGAACTGAATATACGCTGTCGTCTGTACGTCATGTTGATTTTTTTCTTGGATATGAAAACGGTGCATACGCAGATCGGGGGACTCGGCTTGGACTCCCCCAAACTGGGCATACACGGTTTTACTTATACATTACTTGAATATAGCTGCATAGTTGCGGTTAACAGTGAATATGGAAATTGTGCATTCGCGGATCAGGTGGTCCTGGCGGCGCTGTCTGTTCTGCAAATATGTCCAGCTTACATGTTATTTTTATATACATATATACGTATAGTTGGTCCTTCACTAAATATATCTTAATAGACAGATGACTAAAGACATTTTACATTTTATATCTCTTAATGCCCAAGGGCTAAGAGAAAGAGGTAAAAGACTGCGTCTTAATCAGTGGCTTTTGCATCAAAATGCTGATATAGCTTTACTTCAGGAAACTCATTTCTCGAATGATCTTAATAAGAACTTAAAAGATGATTTCTCAGTCTGGAATCTTTACCATTCATTTGGGAATTCAAATAGTAAAGGCGTATCTGTGTTAATTAATAATAAGTTAGATTATAAACTTATTGATTCCATACAGGATGATAATGGAAGATTTTACTTTATGAACATTGAGATTGGTAACAACACTTTCTCTCTTTTAAATATATACGCACCAAACGATAGAAACACGAGAACAGTTTTTCTAAACAATATGTGTTCTTGTCTGCTCGAAAATGCAGCAGGGGTTAAAATAGTTGGTGGCGACTTTAATGAAATAAATAGTTTAAAGGATAGAGTATCTTCATCGAAAAAACAGTTGAAAATAAATGAAAGTTTTAACAAATATGAAAAAGAATAATAGTTTGACAGACATCTGGAGATATCTTAATAGCGATACAAATCATTATACATGGAGAAGAAAGAACGGAGTAGAGAAGAGCCGCATAGACTTCTGGCTTATTGATAATAATATAATACCACTGATCTCAACCACCGATATACGACCTGCGATTATAACTTCAACGGACCATTTGGCAATCTCCTTAAAAGTAAGGAAACCTCTGAAACGCGGTCCAGGATTTTGGAAATTAAATAATTCTCATCTTGAAAATGAAGAATATTGTAACTTAATAATTCAAACTATTAATGACGTTAAGCAATTAAATGTTAATAACACAATGAAATGGGAAATTTGTAAATATGAAATTAAACAAGTATCTATATATTACTCAAAACGAAAATCAAGGCAAATAAATAATAGGCTAGCGAAGTTAGAAAAACAATTAAGCATACTACTGTCAGAAACAAGTGCAAAAGAAGCAAGTATTATCGAAATAGAAAATGAAATAAAATACATCTATGATCGAAAAACTAATGGCGCACAAATTCGAGCTAGGACCCAATACTTAGAAGAAGGTGAAAAAAATAGCAAATACTTTTTAAGTCTCGAGAAATCAAAACAAAACAGGAAAAATATCACATCTCTTGTGGTAAATGGAAAGCATATTACAGGAGTTGAAGACATTTTGAACGCTGAGGTGGAGTTTTATGAAACTTTATACTCATCCAAAAATATTCAAAATAATATACAATACTATTTAGATACTTTAAATCCAGAGCATATTCTTTCTGATAAAGAAGCAGATGTTTGTGAGGGTCCGATTACAATAAAGGAATGCCATGATGCCTTAAGTGGAATGAAATTAAATAAAAGCCCGGGACTTGATGGTTTAACAGTTGAACTTTACACTAAATTTTGGACGCACTTATCTGATCTGATGTTTAACTCGTTTTTGGAAAGTCTGCAGAATCAGGAATTGTCTCGTTCACAAAAGCAATGTGTTATTTCTTTATTATATAAAAAAGATGATCCTGAAAACATGGAAAACTGGCGTCCTATATCTCTTTTAAACATTGATTATAAGATCCTAGCTCGAGTGCTTGCTCAACGTCTGCAAAAGGTATTACCAAAAATTATAAGTTTAGATCAGCAGGGATACATCAAGAATAGATATATTGGCTATAATATTAGACAGATACAAGATATTATTGACTATTCAGAATTACTTAATATAGATGGTGTCATATTATTTATTGATTTCAAAAAAGCCTTTGACACAGTTGAATGGGAATTCATGTACAAAGTTTTAGGTAGACTTGGTTTTAAAAATGGATTTACAAAATGGGTTAAAATATTGTACACAAATATTTGCTCATCAGTAATAAATAACGGATGGCAATCAAAGTTTTTCAATATATTTAGAGGAATCAGACAAGGCTGTCCTCTATCTGCTCTACTATTTATAATTATAGCAGAAATACTAGCGAACAAAATTAGACAATCCAATGATATTGAAGGTATAAAGGTTCAACTTAATGAAACAAATTATCATATAAAGATAACGCAATTAGCAGATGACACAACCCTTTCCTGAAAAATCAAAATGAACTTCCAGCAGCAATTAAAATAGTCGAAGAGTTTGGACATTTTTCAGGACTTAAATTAAATAAAAAGAAAACGGAAGGCCTTCTTATTGGAAAGCTAAAACAGTCACATGAAACTACTATTAATGATATTAAGTTTAGTACGAAAGTAAAAGCACTTGGTACATATTTCGGCATAAATAAGTTTGAATGCGAAGAGCTTAACTGGTCAGAAAAAATAGAATCCTGTAAGAAATTAATTAATAGCTGGAAACAAAGACACCTTACAATGTTTGGGAAAATTACATTAATAAAATCGTTAATCCTGCCAAAATTTGCATTCATAATACAAGCATTGCCGGTTCCAAGTAAAATAATAAAACAAATAAATTCATTAATATTTACCTTTTTATGGGGAAATAACAGTGAAAAAATAAAAAGAAATACCTTGATTGGAAATAAACTTGACGGAGGTTTAGATATACCAGACTTAGAAATATACGAAAAGACCCTAAAACTTAAATGGGTAAAAACACTATGTTCTGACGAATATGCCAATTGGAAAATCATTCCGAAATTCTTTTTAAACCAATACGGTGACAAACGGCTAATATTTAAAATGAATACTGACTCTATAAAGTCTCTTCCATCTGTCAAGTATATAATCCCGACCTTTTATAAAGACATTTTAAAATACTACATTCAATTAAATAACTTAAATGTAATCTCAAAACCAAACACATTCTACGATGTTAGGACACAAGTTATATGGGGTAACAAATATATAAAGTATAAGGGGAAATGTTTAGTTTTCAGTTCATGGATTAAATCAGGATTGATTTTTGTTGATGATATAATTGATAGAAATGGTGAAATAAAAGAAACTATAATTGTAAATAAGCTCACGAATAAAACAAATTGGATATCAGAAATAACAAAAATAAAACAAAGTATCCCCAGTAGTTGGAAACATGCAATGCTTTCCAAAGCTTCAAGAACGTCAATGGTTAAAACTGATAGAAATTCAAATTATAATAAACAATGTGATATTGATAAACTAAATAATAGAGATATAAAACAACGTTTTGTGAAAAATAAGTTTGAGTCTCCCTATATGCATACCTTTTGGGAATCTGTTTTTAATCGTACAATAAGCTGGAATTCGTTATATTCTTTAATAAACAGCACTTTGATAGACAATAGAGTAAAACAGTTAAAACTTAAACTTATCCACAGAATTGTTGCAACAAACGAAAATCTTTTTAAATGGAAGTTAACTGAATCACCCCTCTGTAAACACTGCGATGAGTTAGAAACATTAGAGCATTTCTTCCTTCGCTGTTCGTATATTAAAAGCTTTTGGAATGAAATACATAGATTATTTAAAGAGATTGGTATCAATACAAGATTTAATATGTTTAATGTTATTGTTGGTTACAAAATCCAATACAAAGAATATCAAGACATAAATATAATTGTATGCCAAATACTATATTCAATTTACAAAAGTTATATGAAGAGCGAGCGTAGAGAGAAATATACAAACATACTTAGAATACTTTATAATGATTTATTAATACTTATGAGGTATTTTGAGAACAAAACTCAACGGCACATACTTATATCCAAATTTATTAAAGCACTGCGAAATACTGTCTAATAATATCGGTATGCTTTATACAAAACTGTCTAGAGTACCCCTGGATACCCTTGGTTTCGTTTCGCAAGCGTATACGGCGTGGGTACACCTGTTACAAAAACTGTTTCCTATAGATTTGGTAACGTTTAAATAATATGTACATGTAATTTGCTTTTCTTATTACTTATAATAGTTATAGGCCAGAAAGCAGACCGCTTGGTAATCTTTCAGAAGGATAAACAAATCAAAACCCTTTCTGAAAATGAAATCCCCGCTGTCCGTGCTTCTTGCTTCTTTTTTATTCTCAATAGGAAACATACATCTTAAATATACATGTCTACTGTACCTTTGGAAGCTCTTGGTTTCGTTTCGCAAGTGTCTCCTGTTTTTGGTACATATGGTACAAAACCGACTGTTGCTGATATAAACATTTGAAAACAGACTGTGCAGTCCTCCTTTCAGAATGGTGTTTTTAAACACTTCTGAAATGAGGTCCCCACTATTCGCGCTTTTTGTCTCCAGTAGGAATTAGAATTGAGGAAAGTTTAAACCTCTTGCCATATGAATATTCATTTAAACTGTATACCCTTATGTAATTAGGTAACTGTGTATACGACACTACAACATGACTCATTATTTTGTACTTTCATGATAACTTCTGGTTAACGTATATCGACAATCCTGAATACAGTTTTACTGCTTGTTATATACTGACTGTTTTGTATGTAGTTATGTACATGTGTAAATAGTATGCTATAATGGAATAAAAGAAGTCCAGGCTTCACCAAAAAAAAGCATGACTTTCACCATGCATTAAGCGGCCACCTGTCTTAAAGATCGATAATAATACGTATTTTAGTGTTCGGATAATCGAAGTTTTACTGTATGTAATAACTGTGCTTATATTGTACTTCTAAATGTGTGTAAAGCAAAATAAAAAAAAGTTCACAGTTTTATTTTACGTGGCGAAGGCTACTATCTCCCTTTAATCCTAACTGAGACTTAAGAACTATCACGATATTTAAAACATTTCTAAAAGCAACTGAAACAATTGTTCCACACTCTGTGGTGCACACATTGAAAGATGATGATAATTAACACTAACAATTGCTGACATAGAAGATCATGGTATTACACATTAAACACTGTGTTTGTCTTATATATTTATAGTTGTGCGTGTATTGATGTTTGAAATGTTTATCTCTTGTACTTGTGCGTTTGTTGATGTTTGCAAATTTCATCTCTTGTATGTGTGCGTGTGTTTGTGTGTGCGCGCGTGTGTGTATGAGTGTGACATGCTTTCTATCGATGTTTTGGTGGTCTTGTGCGTGGCTTTTCCTGCTTGACTTTACTACTTTTTCATTTATCATGTACCTTCCTCCCTTTGTTGACGCCTTTACAAACAGTGTAGACCCAGATCAGACGAGTCATATAGGGTCCGTCAGACCATGGTTTGCCCTGTTTGCTTATGGAATTATAATAGATCTGACGCTACAGTTTCTACAACACCGTGGCTTGTTCTAGACCAATTGTTTATAGAAAATACATCCAATCTTATAGTATCCACCCTCCACATTCCATCATGTTGAATGATGTTCTATTTATACTTACTTCAAAACGTACGCATTGATAACAGCTGCTCAGGTAATTCAGTTGCCTTTTCTGTTACACTCCCATTTGTTTCAGATTAGAATAGTAAAATCTTGGATCTGTAAAAGACGCATGCATTCTCTACACGTGCACATGTTTTGTATTGTGTTAGAGTTATAATTCTTGTAAGAGACACACCGTTCAAATGATAAAGATGAGCAGTGGTCTAGTGGTAACGCGCTTGACTACCAATTCGGAGGTTCGGGATTCAAATCCCGGTCCGCTCGTAAAATTTCAGAGATGCTTTTCGGTGTCTCTCACCCACGAAGTCTAATAAAAACTGTCTGTGAAGCTTGAAGTGCCCGAAAAATAGTCAATAGCCAACATTCTTGCACAAAACGTGCTGTTGTAGTCCCGCTAGACCATGTATTAACAAGGCGATTCTCGTGCTCACGCCCTGTTGTTGACCGGTTTTAATTATACCTATTCGGGGCCTAAGGTAACAATGGACGCGAATGCTATATAGCGTTTTGGCCTAAGCTAGGTGAACGATGTGCGAGTATTTCAGGGGCACTGACAATGAACTGTTTTTAGTGATAGACATATTTGATATTATCGGTAAGGTTTGAACTGACACTCATCAATTTCCGCCGACTTTCGTCGATGAAAAATCGTGATAGTGACGCATGTTTCACGTGTGTGTTCGGAAGGATAAAAACAGCTTACGGGAAAAGGCGGAATATTCATGCAGTGCCAGGTCAAACCTTATCGACAATACAATCATGAAATGACGTCAAAAAGAAAACACATTGACCCGGAAACAGCATAAATCGAACGAAGTGTCTAAGAAGTGTTGGTTTTGCTTGTATTTGGAAGAAATAAATTGATGCATGAAAGCAGAAAATTGATTTTATGCAAGAATAGCGTTAATACACGTTTGTTTTCGGGCAATAACATCTGCAGTGTCCCTCGGGAATGTTGTTGCCCTCGCCCTTCGGGCTCGGGCCAACAACAGTTCCTCGGGACACTGCAGATGTTATTGCCCGAAAAAACGTGTATTAACCCTCTATCGATTTGTGACACGGCTTGTCACAGTGAGTCTAAATGAGCATAGCCCGATTGGAAAAGAGCTGTGTATGTGCGATAAGTGATGAGTAGATTCCACCAGCATATGAAGAGGCATTCTATCCGAACATGAGTGGGAAAGCACTCGGGGGATGACTAGAAGGGACAACTCGGACAAAAACAGTGGAGATGAAAATCACGAGTAACCATGTACAAGGAAGAACGGAACGAGTACGACGCATAGCGATGAGCCAGCGGAGGTGATTCATGCCTTTCGAATTTGTGGCATGCTTTATGCTATCCCATGTTCAATATCTTAAGTGAAAACGGCTTGTTTTTATTTAAAATTCATTATCCTTCACCAAAGCACACACTCCCTTAACAGAAAATTGAAAACATTGTCCTACTAGGTCACAACTATCCTATCGTATATTGAGAAGTACAGATAGAAGTTACAATAAAAACTCGATATTACGAAAGATTAGTAAGGAGGAATTTGTGTCTTTGCAGGCAGGTGGCTGCTTAATGCAGGGTGAAAGTCATGCAGAAACCTCATAGAGGAGTTTTCTGCATGACTTTCGCCCTGCATTAAGCTGCCAACCGTGTTAAAGATCAATAATGGTACATGGTACGTATTTGAGTGTCCGTAATATCTAGTTTTTACTGTACAAAACCTGCAAAGAATCCTCTGGGCAGTGTCTACATCACAATCGTCCTGTACTCAGCTACCATCTGTCTTCAACTGCCATAGTCAGAACTATTCTGGGTGGTCGTTCTAGAGAGGGGCTTCTGTAATTAACACTTATATTATCCTACTTCCGATAAAAATACATTTATGTCTGCTAAAATTTGGATATGGTGCATTTTTGACTACACGTATTTCATATTGTTGACATAGTATTGAACAGCTTGGATTCCGGTTAGACGCCATGTAGGCGGCGTCACATTTGGATCGAAGCTGTTTGCAAATGCGAATCAGTATCCATGCTATAAAACTTTTAGTTGAGTCTGAGTTCGTTCTCAAGTTTTTGATTGGTCAGATTTGAGCCTTTGGCTCAAATCTGACCAATCAAAAGCTTGAGAACTCAAATCTGACCAATCAAAAGCTTGAGAACGAAATGAGACTCAACTAAAAAGTTTTATAAGCATGGCCCTGGTTGGGATAGCAGGATAACGGTAAACCGGTGTAACAAAAATCAAACAGAATAGACCGAGATCGGACCACCCATGTACATATTTTATCATGATCTGCTCGATTTGCTTATTAAATTACAATGGACCTAATTGTACAATTTCTACCAATACGAAGATATCATGTGTACATATGATATTATAAACAATGAGCTAATAATATCCACGATGCGATTATTTCTTACATTAACAGGGAAAAGGGTAAAACAATCACCTACTTTACAAATGTACAATTGTTTGCTTACTGACTCTTAACCAGACTTATTCGCGACTTGATTCGCATTTACAAACAGCTTGGATCCAGATGAGACACCGACTATCTCCGCGTCTCATACGGGTCCAAGTTGTTTTACACACGGTTAATAGTTTTTCGAAAGCCTGATTCAATCGGACACAGTCACTAATGCACCAGATACAATATAATGTTATAGAGGGGTAAGGATTTAGCACTCACAGTAGAGATGTTCTACTGTGTTTTAGATACAAACATGACCAAACGGAGAGAAACTGTAGCCAATAACTGTTGCTGTTTAATGCAGGTTATTTCCCTTCAACTGCACAGACCGACAGGAAAACATGTATAGTGTACAGTAAATCCTACTAAACCGGAATTCCAGGGGAGAAGAATTTAAGATACTTTTAGGCAAGTGGTTGCTTAAGACAGGGTAACAGATGCAGAAAGCTCATAGAGGAGCTTTCTGCATGACATTTACCCTGCATTAAGCTGCCACCACCTGTCTCCAAGACTGATGCCAAATTTATCGACCGGTTTAGAGAGGTTTTACTGTATTGTCATGGAAGCCAAACGTCTCTATGCTTTGTTATGTTTCCCTTTCCCAGAAGGAAGCTTATGGTTTTAGTGTGAATTCTTCTTCCCATACTTCTCGTTCTTCTTGTTATTCTTGTTCTTCTCATACAAACCTTGTCCGGGTCAGATAACGTTTTTGTCTTTTGCCCTAGGACTTAGATATTTGACACATGGTTGTAACATCATGAGACGAAGTGTCGAGTACCTTTCTGACCGTCATATAACCTTGGACTTTGACATCATGGTCAAATGCATGTACCTTAAGTAGTAGGAATCTATTGTCCATGCCAGAACTGTGGTCTTTGACATAGGCCTTAGATAATTGGCATTTAAACGTATCATGATGAGGCCCAGTGACGGCCAAACGTCTTAAATAGTATTTTTTTTTTATCTTTTCCAAAAGTTTTGTCTTGACCAAGGGCTTAGATATTTGACATGTGGATGTATCATCGTGAGTCGACGTGTCATGTGCTACATGTGACCATGACCTGTGGCTTAGAGGTCAAATTTATGGATCTTAAATGGGAAACTAATGTCCATGCTAGAACGTTTTTATCTTTTGAAAAAGGACTTAGATATATGACAAAGTTGAAGTGTCTAGTACCATGGAAACCTTCATGAGACATGACCTGTGATATAAAGGTCAAATTTATATACAATGTACCTTAAATAGGACACTATTGTCCGTTAGTTAATATCCAATCATTTATCTAACGAAAGGACAATGTAAATCTTGTCATGTGCAAATGTTTATAACGTTTGATTTGTTTAGCTGTTCTACGGTCTGCATACAATTTTTTATTTGATACTTGTGTAACATGTCTACATATACTTATAAATATTCGTCTTAGACCATGTACCTATTTAAATGTGTTTTACATTTCTTTATATAATTGTCTACGATTTATTTTAGATCCTCTTAAGGTATGTTTCGATTCATGATTTACTTCAGTCGTAACTTTATGCACGCGCATATCTTATCTTGTACCTGCTATATAGGTGTAATATGTTTTTAGCTTTTGTTGTTGTTTTGGGTTTTCTCAGACATTAGCATTTTAGCCAATATTTATGTTTCGATTGCATTTGCCTTTAAATGAAGATTATCTTATTATATCTTATATGAATTTCTGTATTACAGGACTTTCTATTTTATATACAATTATGAACAATGTTTTTCTGTTAGATATCTACTTATATTAAATACGGTCGGACCACGTCGGACGCCTCTTACGTGAGACATGCGAATCGGATCTACCATATCTACATATATGATATGGTAAAAGCTATTACCTACTTACTTAACATGTCTACTCAGCGTAAATTTGTACTATCCTTGACTACCTATTGCATACTATGTTTGTATATATATATATATATATATATATATATATATATACCTACTTCCACGGCGTTTGGGCGAAAATTTAGGCAGAAATTCCGGACTTAGGGCGAGAACCGGTATTAAGTGCCATGGCACTTATTATTTTACCTAAAGTACTCCGTCTACATGACTGTTTTGGCAATCAGTTTACATTGCGTCTGTAGATACGGTCATAATCTGCAGCCCAAAGAAAAAAGTAATCGAATCCATCCATATAATACTTTGTTATAGGTATTTGAATCTGAAAATGCATATAAGGGGCAGAAAAAGCGTCATTAGGGCGAGATTCTTGTTTTTTGACCTTTTTGACCTTAAAACCCACTTATATCTCATAAACTTTTTGTTCTAATTGTAGCTAACATCATAATGTATCTACATGATTTTGCTTACCCCTTCGACAATTGTTTGATTTTAAATACATAGCACATATATTTTCAAACATGCCAAACATGTGTGTATGCTAAAAATAGAACAGGATGTTATAATCAGCAGCAAATTGCCTGTGCCGCGGTGAAGATTAATCAAGTCTTAGCAACAACATACACAAAGAGTAGACCTAATGCCATAGATATAAGCATCCTTAGCAACCAATGAAAAGCATTGTAAGTCGACGCAAACACTTGCCTTATATTAGTCTTGGTCTGTTGCTTGTAAAATTACCGTCACCCTACTTACATAAACACCATCCATAATGCACAAATAATTACATTACGCATTCAATAAGAAATGTTATGATTTACAGCTAACAGTAAACTATTATATTTTAATAAATTATCAGACAAACAATGTATATATGCTTATCAGGCAGAATATTCAGCTATAAAAATAATCAGGTATAGGTTTTAATAGGAGTATACGTAAATCACATATTTAGCACAAGGACGTAGATTGTTTGAATAATCCAATAATATTATGCAACCTTATTATTCTATATACGTCAATTATTGCATTTTCTCAGATCAACATAGCTTGAACAATGTAGTATAGTGTCACACATATTTGTGTAAAATCATGTTTTGAAATCTGATAAAAGGGTCCATATGAATAAAGGTAAATAAGAAAAAATCTGTTCTCGAACCTAGTGGACATTTTCTCAACAAATTAAAACGGTCAGAAAAAATATGGTACAGGGTCACCCGTGGAATATTTGTTCATGTTATTTTAAAAATCAGAGCACTGATTTATTAACAATAATGTTCCCGCTACTGCCAACCATGATAGTTTACATTATCAATGCGATCATAATAACTTGCCAAACTTATCTTCAAAGAATGACTGTTTGTTTGTTTGTTCGAAGGGAAACAGTGTAGCTTAATTCCATAATGTGGTTGGCTAATTAAGCCACAATGTGGTTGTCTATCTTTGATAGCATTGGGTCAGCAATGTCCTGCAAGTTCATTGTATACAGTTGTAAATGTTGATATTTTACAATTAGTCTACAATGTCTTGTCGATAAATCTAGAAAATGAGCCACAATTCATCTCTAATATCAAGTGCCATCAACACAATATATACTTCTTCTACTGCTACAACTACTACTACTTCTACTACTGTGGTTTGTTCTTAAAAATCGGGGCAAATTTGAAAGGCACTTGGTCGTGTGGCTTGGTAAGGTATTGCTTAGACCAAAAGTTGTCCACATGTTGAATTAGTAACAGAAGCATTTAAAATGAGAGACGTCGAATGGGAAGCTTTATTTAATATGGATTTTTTTTTTAACAGTAGTGTCACTATCCAATATTTTTACAATGTGCTGCGATGCCAGATGTCAGTGTGCACACATCGTTTGTGGGTTTTTCTTTATTATTTATGTCGTATGTTGAAACATTATGTCGAATATCGTAATGCTCGAATCTTATTGAAGCATTTGTAACTGCTTGTAACTCCTATTTTAAGCATTACACTTCAGTCGAAATTTGGATTAGGGTATGCTATATGGTGTATAAATAAAAACTGTAGTACGCCTAGTGCTAAATTATAATTAATCATGAATTGCTTGAAACATTTTCGAGTGTGACAGATATGTCAATTCCATATACTGAAAGAGAAGAGTAATATAACGTCATTTGCATCCCTATTTAAAGGGTTTGTCCAAACACAGGGAACACGTATCCGAAAACAAACTTTTTAAGGGCATAATGTGAGTCACATCTCTATTGTGGATTTTGATTTTTCTTATACACAGGAAAATCCAAAGTCACAGGAAAGGGCCAGATCTAGTCCTAGACTCCTAAGCCTTATACAGTAATCTGCCTTGATGTTATATGAAACCGCAATTTTTCGTTCATCATAACGCATTTTTCCTTAATTCTTAATGAAAATGATTATTCCAGACTGTATTAGATAACTAGCTTTCAGTATTTTGAAGTCGGAGAACATACATTGTTTATTTCACTATGAAATTATTTATGTAGATTTGCAGTTTTTTCTTCAATAAAGAGGGTACTCTATAGAAGCTTTATTATTGTCAGGAGATAGAAAGGTAGTGTAAACAGTAAACTTGTTTCATTAGAAAAGCCCTGTCAATTGTTGTCGCGTGCTTTAACCTAGCAGTTTTTGTTCGAATTTTCGTTCTAGTGCACGATTTTGAGGTCACTGGTTCGAAACCTTGATATCAATCGATTTATTGGCTTGGACTGAACAACTTTCGTTCTTACATGTATATTCCAAATCTCTCCGATGGCTTATTGTAAGAGAAAATTTTATTCATTAGGCTGTGACACAAACAATGGAAGGCAACCCGCTTGTATACAGCCGAATTGTACATTTGACCATAGTGCCATACTCACTGCATTGAAACCTTTCCAACTATATGTAACAAGCATGGGTTTGGTCGCATCTGGATCAGGACAACACGACCGACAACCACGGACCTCTCGCCACGCTTATGAGTCGGGTAACAATATTTAACGTTTAAAACCGTCATAACTTCTTAACGGAGACAGATAGAAAAACTAAAGTACTTGCAAAGTTGCTTGTCCAGATGAGATCTATCGATGTTTACTGGGATCCTTCGACGATTTGCCTAAAACGGGACCGAAAACCGGTTCCGTTCAAAAGTTCGAACCGACATAACTCCGGATCCATTGAAGATAGAAATATACATGTAGTGTAAAAGTAAACGTGCTTCAATAGACTTTCCCTTTCGATTGCTGTCGCGTATTTTCACCCAGGACCTTTGGTTCGAATTAACGCTCTGTTGTACGATTTTGAGGTCGCAGGTTAGAAACCTTGATATCAATCGATTTATTGGCTAGGACTGAACAACTTTTGTTCTTTCATTTATATTCCAAATCTCTCCGGTAGCTTGTTGTTAGAGAAAATTTAATTAATTAGGCTCTGACACAAACAAGGGCAGATAACCCGTTTGTATTGAGCCAATTGTCCATTTGACCATAATGTCATACTCACGGCTTTGACACCTTTCCAACGATATGTAACGAGCCTGGGTTTGGTCGCATTTGGATCCGGACATCAGGACCGACCACCACTGGCCTCTCGGCACGATTATGGATCGGGTAACAGGATTGAACATTTAAAACCGTCATAACTTTTTAACAGAGAAAGATAGAAAGCCAAAATAAATTGCAAAGTTGCTTGTCCTGATGAGATCTATCGATTGATGTCATGATTAGCCGAGAAGTAGACCAAACAAATCAGTTCCGTCCAAAGTAGGAACCGACATAACTCCGGATCCATACGAGATAGAAGTATAGTGTATACAATATATTTGCTTCATTAGACAAGATCTGCTGTTTGCTGTCGCGTTTTTTCACCTAGCAGTGTTTTCGCTCTAGTGCACGATTTTTAGTTATCGGTTCGAAACCTTGATTTCAATCGATGTACTGGCTAGGACTGAACAACGTTTGCTCTAACATATATACAGTGCTCCCTCCCTACAACGATCCTCTCAATAACGATTCCCTCCTTACAACAACGCATGTCACTGTTTCCGAAACAACAAGGCTCCAGAAACAACTTTTTCTATTGTATTTTCTTTATGCCTCCATCAAACCCTATGTTGTGACCACTCTTTAGAATCGTCACTTTGTGACGATTCTAAAGAGTGGTCACAACATAGGGTTTGATGGAGGCATAATGGTTTTATTTCTCGAAATACACCTTTTCTAGGGATCTGCAAACACGCTAATTATGTTTGATTTTCCCTCCCTTTAACAACTCCCTCTCAACAACACATACACTCTTCGTATCCCAAAGGGTGTCGTTGTAGAGAGGGAGCACTGTATTCCAAATATCTTTAGAAATCCGATGTGATATTTTGAGCACAATCTGCTTAAACGGAACAGGTAGCTGGGTAGTTATATTAAAGTAAACTCAAATACAGGTAGAAATTCGACCAGAGGAATGTGTCGTTTTTCTAAAGATACCCTAGTGACTTTGCTGAATTCGGCTACTCGTACCTTTAAAATGCCGATGTGATATTTTGAGCACAATCTGCTGAAACGAAACAAGCAGCTAGATAGTTTTATTCAAGAACACGCAAACGTATGTAGAATTTCGAGAAACGGAAAGTGTCGTCTTTCCTATAATACCGTAGTTACCTTACTTACTTCTTGTAGCTAGTCAGGTACTCATACCTTTTCAATGTCGGTATGGTTTTCTCAGCACTGTATTCTGGACGAAACACGGACCTGGGTACTTATATTCAAGCAAACTCAAACGTATATAGAATTTCTACAAGAGGAGAGTGTCTGCTTTCTAAATATACCATCGTTACTTTGGCTGAATTCATGTAGCTAGTCAGCTACTCGTACCTTTAAAATGCCGATGAGATATTTTGAGCACAACCTGCTGAAACGGAACAAGTAGCTAGGTAGTTTTATTCAAGCAAACGTAAATATATGTAGAATTGTGACACGAGGAAAGTGTTTACGTTCTAAATATACCGTAGTTACCGTAATTACTTCATGTAGCTAGTCAGCTACTCATACATTTTCAATGTCAGTATGATATTTTCAACACTATATTCTGAGACAAAAAAGTAGCTGGGTAGTTATATTCAAGCAAACAAAGGATAGTGTCTGCTTTCTATAGATACCATAGTTACTTTACTGAGTTCATTTAGCTCGTCAGATACTTGTACCTTTAGCATGCCGAAGTGATATTCTGAGCACAATCTGCTGAAAGGAAACTAGTAGAAGGGTAGTTATATTATACAGGTAGAAATTCGACAAGAGTAAAGTGTCTGCTTTCCAAATATACCGTAGTTACTTTGCTGAATTCATGTAGCTCGTCAGCTACTAGTACCTTTAAAAAACCGATGTGATATTCTGAGCACAATCAGCTGAAACGAAACAAGTAACAGGGTAGTTTTATTCAAGCAAACGCAAATGTATGCAGAATTTCGATAAGTGTCTTATTTCCAAAAATACTGTAGGCACGTTAATATCTTCCTGTAGCTAGTCAGCTACTCATACACTTTGAATGTCGGTATGATTTTCTAAGCACTATATTCCAAACGAAACATGGAGCTGGGTACTTATATTCAAGTAAATTAAAACGTGTATAGAATTACTACAAGAGGAGAGTGTCTGCTTTCTAAAGATACCGTAGTTACCTTGCTGAATTCATGTAGCTCGTCAGCTACCCATACTTTTAAAAACCGATGTGATATTTTGAGCACAATCTGCTGAAACGAAACAAGTAGCTATGTCGTTTTATTCAGGCAAACACAAATGTATGCAGAATTTCGTAACGAGGGACGTGTCTGCTTTCTAAATATACCGTAGTTACCTTAACTACTTCATGTAGCTAGTCAGCTACTCATACCTTTTCAATTTCATTATGGTATTTTCAACACTATATGCTGAAACAAAAATGTAGCTGGGTAGTTATATTCAAGCAAACTCAAATGTATATAGAATTTCGACAAGAGGAGAGTGTCTGCTTTCTATAGATACCGTAGTTACTTTACTGAATTCATTTAGCTCGTCAGATATTTGTTCCTTTAGCAAGCCGATGTGATACCTGTATTCTGAGCACAACCTACTGAAACGGAACTAGTAGAAGGGTAGTTTTAATCAAGCAAAATCATACACAGGTAGAAATTCGACAAGAGTAAAGTGTATGCTTTCCAAATATACCGGAGTTACTCTGCTGAATTCATGTAGCTCGTCACTTTCTAGTACCTTTAGAAAACCGATGTGATATTCTGAGCACAATCAGCTGAAACGAAACAAGTAACAGGGTAGTTGTATTCAAGGAAACGCAAATGTATGCAGAATTTCGATAAGTGTCTTCTTTCCAAAAAGACTGTAGGCACGTTAATAACTTCACGTAGCTAGTCAGCTACTCATACCCTTTGAACGTCGGTATGATTTTCTCAGCACTATATTCTGAACGAAACAAGGAGCTGGGTACTTATATTCAAGCAAATTACAACGTGTATAGAATTACTACAAGAGGAGAGTGTCTGCTTTCTAAAGATACCGTAGTTACTTTGCTGAATTCATGTAGCTCGTCAGCTACTCATACCTTTATAAAGCCGATGTGATATTCTGAGCACAATCTGCTGACACGAAACAAGTATCTATGTAGTTTTATTCAGGCAACACAAAGGTATGCATAATTGCTTTCTAACTTTACCGTAGTTACCTTAATTACTTCATGTAGCTAGTCAGCTACTCATACGTTTTGAGTGTCAGTATTATATTTTCAACACTATATTCTGAACGAAAGAAGTAAATGGGAAGTAATATTCAAGCAAACTCAGATGTATATAAAATTTCGACAAGAGGATAGTGTCTGTTTCTAAAGATACCGTAGTTACTTAACTTAATTCATGTAGCTCGTCAGCTACGTGTACCTTTATAAAACCGATGTGATATTCTAAGGACAATCTGCTGAAACGGAACAATTAGATGGGTAGTTACATGTATATTCAAGCAAACTCAAATACATGTAGAATTTCAACTAGAAGAAAGTGTTTTCTTTCTAAATATACAGTAGTCACCTTAATAACTCCATATAGCTAGTTAACTACTCATAATGTTTTGAATGTCAGTATGATATTTTCAACACTATATTCTGAAACGAAACAAGTAGCTGGGTAGTTATATTCAAGCAAACTCAAATGTATATAGAATTTCGACAAGAGGAGGGTATCTGCTTTCTATAGATACCGTAGTTACCTTACTGAATTCATGTAGCTTGTCAGCTACTTGTACCTTTATAAAGCCGATGTGATTATTTGAGCGCAATCTGCTGAAAATGACAACGGTATTTTTAGAAAGCAGACACTCTCCTCTTGTAGAAATTCTATATACGTTTGTGACTGCTTGAATATTACTAACTAGCTAATACTTCCCTTTCAGAATATAGTGTTGAAAATATTAAACCAACATTCAAAAGGAATGAGTACCTGACTAGCTTCATGGAGTAATTAAGGTAACTACGGTATATTTAGAAAGCTAACACTTTCTTCTGGTCGAAATTCTACCTGTATTGGAGTTTACTTAATATAACTACCCAGCTACTTGTTCCGTTTCAGCAGATTGTACTCAGATATCATTTGATGGAAAAGATGTAAAGTCAAGCAGGCAAAGCCATATACAAGACACAACCACCACCATTGAAAAACCGATAGATAGCATGACACACACACAACCACACACCCAAACGCACACTCACACACGAGATGAATACTGAAACACCAACAGACACACAAGAACTTGAGACAAACACTCCACACATGAACAAAATCACAAGCACAAAGACGTAAGGCAAACAAAAGGAAGGATGACAAAGAGAGTACCGCCTTGGCACGGTCAGTAGCAAAAATACCACTTGGGGTTTAAACCGGTTTACGGACGTCCTAACCTCACAATTCTCACAAAGTAACCCTAGCTTTATAAATAGTGTAAATAAAGGTATCCCTGTCGGACTTACCCACAACATAGACGACGGTGAACACAGGACAACATGTAAAACAGCATAATAACTGTGACAATCCGTCAAATATGTACTAAATGACTTCGCTGAAGTCAGAGCACCTGCAGGAAAGCCGTTAAGGGCACGACAGAGAAAAAGTAATACATGAGTCTGGTAAGCTCACCCCGTATCTGAGTTTAAGAGTATACCATCATAGAGTACTACCCTCGGCCTGTCATCGCGCAAGCAAAAAGGAAACGTGGCTACCGACTGTAAAAGAGTCGATAACAAAACAAGCAGTGCCTTGCAATGTAATGGTATCATAACCTTTTTTTCTTAATTTTTTAATGCGTTTTATAAACAAATCATGAAAATGGATATGACCCCGAATTTTCAAAAGTTTGTAGATAGCATCCCCATAAAATTCTGGTTGAGAAATGCCTTGTTGCAGTAACGTCCGTAGATTACAATTATATTTACTAATGAGTGGTAAATTTCGATAATAAAATTTAGAAAACGTTTTCCGAAATTTGTGATATCTGTAACCTTGCATAAGACGTGTATCAGTTATAACTACATTACGACTGTTAAAATCTTCAAGCAAAGAGCAGGCTCGTGCAAACCGAATAAGTTGAGAGATATAAACCCCGTACGATGTAGAACGTGGAACATCTCCATCTAGAAAAAGATTATTAACAATTTTATAATTAAAATCTTCTCTGTGTGTGTGTGTGTGTGTGTGTGTGTGTGATGCTGTCTATCGGTGTTTTGGTGGTGGTTGCGCCTTGTATGTGGCTTTGCCTGCTTGACTTTACTACTTTTCCATTTATAATTTGTAATTGAAAGATTCAAATCTAAAAATTAAGCTATACTATCAGATTGATTCGCTTTATTTAAAGACAGTTCCTTTGGGTAAATTGAAGAAACCATAAGTTCAAAATAAGGATTTTTACTTCTATAACTGCCCAGATACTTGTTCCGTTTAAGCAGATTGTGCTCAGAATATCACACCGGCTTCCTAAAGGTACAAGTAGGTGATGAGCTACCTGAATTCAGCAAAGTAACTACAGTATCTTTAGAAAGCAGACACTCTCCTCTTGTAGAAATTCTATATACGTTTGAATTTGCTTGAATATAAGTATCCAGCTCCTTGTTTCGTTCAGAATATAGTGCTGAGAAAATAATACCGACATTGAAAAGGGTATGAGTAGCTGACTAGCTACATGAAGTAATTAAGGTAACTATGGTATTTTTGGAAAGAAGACACTTTCCTCTTGTCGAAATTCTACATATAATTACGTTTGCTTGAATAAAACTACCTATCTACTTGTTTCGTTTCAGCAGATTGTGCTCAAAATATCACATCGGCATTTTAAAGGTATGAGTAGCTGACTAGCTACATGACTTTAGCAAAGTAGGGACTGTATCTTTATAAAGCAGACACTCTCCTCTTGTAGTAATTCCATACACGTTTGAGTTTGCTTAAATATAACTATAACTACCCAGTTACTTGTTTCCTACTTGTTGTAGCCAGTTAGTAGTAACCAACCTTTTCTACTACTATTAGCCACCTACTAGTAGCCAAGCTCTTCTTCTACAAGTAGCCAGTTACTAGTAGCCATCTACTAGTAACCAAGTTTTCCTACTACTAGTAGCCAGTTACTAGTAGCCAAGTTCTCCTACTACAAGTAGCCAGTTACTGGTAGCCAGCTACTAGTAGTCAACTTGTCCGATTTGTCCCAAGAAACCTGCCATTTTGAATATATATATGCTGTTTAATTAATGGTTTAAAATCAGTATATGGTAATTTGAAAACTGCCTCATTCAGATTCAGGAATGATTTGGCCGTTTTATTTGCCTCTTTATTTCCCAGAATTCCAACATGACTGGGCAGCCCACCGAAAACAATATTGTTTGACAGAGACAATTTATGGTGTTTAAGAAGAATTTGCTGAATTAATGGGTTGTTCATATTTCTGTTGTTCAAACCTTGAAGAACAGAGAACGAGCCTGAAAAATATTTTTTTTTTCATATTTTACACCGATATGAATCGAAGGGATGGTCAATTGCTTGGACTTAAGCTGTAAATATGGAGGACTTGTCAGATAGTCTTACTTAAGAGGTATGAAATTTACTCACAGATGCACAACCGCATTTACTTTCATCTTTAGAATATGGTCAGGATA
Source organism: Azorinus chamasolen (assembly GCA_963576725.1). Classification (NCBI taxonomy): domain Eukaryota; kingdom Metazoa; phylum Mollusca; class Bivalvia; order Cardiida; family Solecurtidae; genus Azorinus; species Azorinus chamasolen. The sequence goes on from OY755245.1 coordinate 80,506,102, forward strand.
CTGTGACTTAAGTTCTTCAAATTCGGATTGAAATTCTAGTGCATTTGAAGAAGATTTTTTTATTTGAAGCCAAATGTAACAAAACATTAGGTTGTTTTATAGTCCATGGCGCAATGTTTGATATTTTATGTTTTAACAGATTCCATTCTCAGACCTGCCTCGTAAATTGCCTCGTGAATCTGAGACTGGACCCATTGGCTTTATAGCATTAAGTTTCTGTTGATAAAACATTACATATTTAGTTTCAAAAATTATTTCATTAGCAGGATTGGTAGGATTTGCCTTCACCTTAGTTATATAATTAAGAGCTAAATGCTCTCTTCGAATGTATAAAGATGGCTCATTTGCTTCTGCTAAAAGACTTTCGATTAGTGAGGCTTTAAAAGCACCAAGGGAAAGCCGAAATCCATGATGGTGAATGGATCAAGTATCTTCAGGTAAGACTTTCTAGCTGATCCATAAACAATGCTTCCCTAGTCTAGTTTAGAACGGTTTAATGATCGATAAAGGCGCAATAGAACATTTTGATCAGCTCCACTGTTAGTGCGAGGAGCTAGAACTCGAAGAAGATTAAGGGATTTAAGACATTTTGTTTTCAAATGCTTAATACGAGGTACAAATGTTAACGTTTTGTCCAATATAGTCCTAAAATGTGGATGTCGGATAATTGTACCATCTCGTTTTTGTCAGTTTTCTACAGTTACTCTGTTTGCAGCTCAATCAATGAGTACACTAGCGATAGGTGGATACAGTTATAAATTCTGAATGGAATTCACTCAAATTCACTTAAATATATTTTCGTTTTACATGCACTTTACCACTGTATTTGCCATCGCGGTTTCTGTAGCTTAGTCGGAGAGGAGAGGATACATTTATTTACACTGTTTGTCTTTTAGGGTGGGGATGGAATGAGAGTGACCTTGGGTGCCCAAAAACCGGTTTAACCCCCATTGACTTTTGTCACTGAAAGTTCTAAGGCGGTACATGTACTTCCATCTTCCCCTATTGTATGTTTGTTTTGCCTTTGTGTGTCTCTTTGTGTCCTTTATATACATGTACATTTTACTGTTCACTGCGGTGCTGTTTGGACGGGTGTGTGTTTTGTATGCTTCCCTATGCGGTGTTTCCTGCATGACTCTTAACATGTACTTTGATAAAACAAAGGGGTTTGATTAGTATTAAGATTTAAAACAGGGTATTGGTGACATTTTCTTAACTGACAGAAATGAACACATTGCGTTTTCGTCGTTTAAAAATTTAAAACCGTTCTCATTATTCCATGTTTCAAGTTTGTTGAGACATTGTTGAAGATATTCTGATAATGGGTGATCCTTCGAAAGCAAAAGCAGAAATGCAAAAAGAGAAAATTGCAGCATCCGTTTTCTTGAGTCTGTTCATGAGCAGTAATTAAAAGTGCAGCACTACTCACGCCCCCTAGCACTGGCTTAAGCAGTATTCAATTTTCAAAATTAATAACATCAAAACTCATGATCCCGAAGGACCAGAAAATATAACAACACTGAGTTGTCTTTCAATAGTTTGCATATTTTTGGAACGATAACATATTAAAATATCATCAACATACAAAGAACAGTCAACACCTGAATTTAAACGTTTGACAATATTATAATTTTTAACTAAATTAAGTTACTGATAAAATGTTTTATTGAGGGACATCCTCTTCCTGCTGATGTATGGCAGAGAGTGTCGACCCAACTCGCACTTTAAAATTTCTGTCAGAAAGGAAATCTGAAATAAAAGTATGATGTCATGTTTACTGGTTTCTCCACACGATTGGCCGAGAATGGGACCGAAAACAATTTCTGTCCAGAGTTCGAACCGGCATAACTCAGGATCCATATGATATAGAGAATTATACACTGAAAGGAATGTTGGCCATAGTTTAGGAATAAAGCATAGGCACTGACCAAAATAAACTGATTAAAAACCACTGCTCTCTATTTAATTAGACTGCATTAGAAAAACGCCATTTCAAAGCCAAGGTAATTCAAGCGGAACGATGAGTTCGAATCTTGAATTCCGGCACGAATTCACGTGCACGGCGCGGACGGTGATAAATGTGATACAAATTCAATCAGTGCACATTCGCTGAAATAAAAATCACAAAATATGGCGGAATGGTCCAAGCTGGCACTTCAATTAGGTAGTTACGTACTGTTGCACTCAATTTATATCTCGACCTTCAAGGGACAGTACAATTTACTTCGAGATACAGAAATTTGAGTCATTCGATTTCTAATTTGAACAAGACAGTCAAAAGGACAGCTGAATCCCCACCACCGCCTAAATTAAAGAATTGCACTTGACCTTCAAATGTGACCTTGACCTTGAGTCGATATGACTGCCACATGTGATCCACACAACGGCTCAATTTAGCTAACATTAAACTCAAGTTTGATAAAATTCCTTCAAAGAGTTTAGAAGATACAGAGCCGACACGAAAATGTAATGGGAATTGAAAGTTAAAACATTTGACATTCAAATGTGACCTTGACCTTGATGCGACATGATTGCCACTTGTTCTGTACATCGTCTCAACTTTTTGTGATTCATGTAACTTTGTTTACCCTGCATTAAGGATAAGGAAACACCTATCTTCAGAATCCAAGCGAACCCGGCAAGGGAGGGTTTTCTGTGTAGACCTTCCTAAGGTTACATGACGAAACGAGAAGCAAACTTCGTGGGGCTAATTGGCATACCCGATTTTACCGCCGATGGGGCGAACGAAACTGTGAAAATTGTATGGTCGCAGCTGATTGTTTTGGTGGTGGTCTACAATGAGAGGATCAGTTGATATTGGTTGCCAAAGAAATGTTGGTTCTGAATATATGATTTCCGGTTCCGGTTAGCCCAAAGCGTAAAAAAATAAGCAGGGACGTGATTTAGAAATTCTATAGGAATAAGCTGAGCTATGTGAACGGAACGGATAGTTATGTACATGTGAAGATCCAGGATCCAAATGAAGTAACTGTTTTCTTTGATTGAACTTAGTTTAGATTGTAGTTCTTGAATTGAATTTTGCCAGGGAGCATACAAGTGGGTGGAGTGAAAACGGATCGCCAGAGCAAAATCCTGGCAAATTGTTCGTCACGCTTGAGTTGGCACGTACGTAAAGGTAGTTTACGGGATAACTCGATAATTACCCCAACGGTTCAAAAGCATGTCGGACGTTAGCACGAAGAGAAAGAAATCGTGGACGATAAGCAATAGCGACCTAGTCAATAGTTCGACACTTTGAACGCCGGTCACAAGCGGGCATAGAGATTCCACAAGGAAACAGAAGAAGAAAAAGCAAAAGGTGGATATGAGTTCAGATATAGAATCGAAACTGGATCAGATAAACGGGAAACTAGACAGTGTACTGACGAAAGACGATATATCATTTATAAGAAACATAATTAAAGAAACGATAGAAGAAGTGAAAGAAAAACTGCTCAAAATGGTCACGAAACGTATAGAGATTCTGGAAAATGAGATGCACGAGAGAGCATTAGCCACAGACTCAGTGGCATCGAGGGTCGCAGCAGACAATTTGGAGTGTGGCAAACAGATAGAAAGAATAGAGGACGGATACAAAGCCAATGCTGCTCGCTTGAAGAAAGAAAACGAAACTTTAAAGGAAGAGGTTAATGCCTTAGAGCAATATGGTAGGAGGAACAGTGTGCGGATAGTCGGCTTGGAACATGACAGGCACAAGCAGTCAGCAGCTGAGACTGCACAGCAAGTGAGGGAAATGCTAAAAGATCGCTTTGGGTAGAGATGGCACCAAGTGAGATAGACAAAGCACATAGGCTCGGGAAGTTTCAGGACCGTATAAATCGTCCGGTCATCGTCAAGCTAGTGAGTCGTCAGAGGAAGTTGCACATTATGTCTCGGACGAAGAATCTGAAGGACTCTGGGGTCTACATCAATGAAGATCTGACGCGTGTAAATCGCGATGTCCTGAATTCGGTTAGATTAAAAGCCCCGGACCGTGTCGAGTTTGCTTGGGCGACAGAAGGCAAGATACTCGCGGTTTTCAAATCTGTAGACGCTTCTAACCCGAAGAATACCACCTTGCGCCAGATCAAATTCAAGGAGTATGCGTACTGGATGGACTTACCATGGCCAAAGAAGGCCGTGCGAGACACTGCAAACGGTCAGTAATCATGCTGGTATGTAATGGCTCCGCATTATGGTTAGACTCTCCGTAGGCTTTAGTGGCTTTACTTCCCGGTTGAGATTTATGTGGATAGTTTAGATTCAGATCAGGTCTGACGAGATGTGGGACCTGACCAGAGATCCGGACTGTCCCTCGTTTTAGACATCTATTTTTCGCGGGCGAAAAATGGGGGTGTTTCGGTTAAGTTACTGTCGGTACTGACGGCAAGATCACATGGCATTCAAGGAGTTGGTGAATAGTGGGGACAGTAGAGACAATCGGGACAGTGGTACAGCGGACTCATAGGAGGGGACTTTCAACCGATCTGCAACGGAACTAATGTACTTTCTGTTAAATGGGACAGAGTGGCAAGAAAACCCGGAAATATACAGGGTGGGCCTCGAGTTTTTGACGCAGACCTATACCCTATCAGTATAGTCAGGTTCAGCAGTAGCAAACAGCTTGGAGCTAGATCAGATTCCGAGTACTCGGTGCCTGCTCGGGATCCAAGAATGCTAGGCGTGAATTTTCATGTGGATTTAGATAAAATGATTCAACTAAATTACGAAGATAAATTGCAATCCTTAAAAAGCATGATACACTTTTGGAACAGAAGGTATATAAGCCCAATAGGAAAAATAACAGTGATTAAAACGTTGTTTTTACCATTCTTTAATCATCTGTTTATCGCTTTGCCAGATTCGAGTGACAATATCTGAAAAATCATTGAATGACATGCTATATAAATACCTCTGGCAGGGTCCAGCAAGAATAAAACAAGATGTGTTTGTGAAACACTATGCCCCCTCGATATGATATTTGAACCTAAAGGATGACCTTGATCTTGACATGTCACCCCTCAAACTGTGCAGCTTCATAGGGTACACATGCATACCACATATCAAGTCTACATCTCTATTGGTTCAAAAGTTATGGCCAATGTTAAAGTTGGTGACCTTTGACCATGAAGGACGACCTTGACCTTGACATTTCACCCCTAAAACTGTGCAGCCAAACGAGAAACACATGTATACCAACTATCAAGTCTGTATCTCTACTGGTTCAAAAGTTATGGCCAATGTTAAAATCGGTGACCTTTGACCCTGAAAGATGACCTTGACCTTGAAATGTCACCCCCCAAACTGTGCAGCTTCATGAGATACACATGCATACCAAATGTCAAGTCTGCATCTACAGGTTCAAAAGTTAGGGCCAATGTTAAAGTCTGTGACCTTTGACCCTAAAAGATGACCTTTACCTTGACATGTTGCCCCTCAAAATGTGCGGCTTCATGCGATACACATGCAGGGTCTCCCCTGGCTTTTTTTTTCTTTGCGCCATCACTTTCGCCAAATGAGAAAAACTTGTGCCAAATAAGAATTTTGTTTCGCCAATTTTGATCTGTTGGAGCCAAAGTTAGAGCCAAAGTTTTCCTTCAGATTGTATGTCATGAAACTATTGTTTATTCTTGAAAATGTTTACCACAGCAGAAGCAACTTGTGTATGCTTACATTTCCTTTAGTATTTCTTATTGTTTATGTCAATAATTAAAGACTGTTTTGATCCCTCTATGAGTCTCATCTACATTTAAGTATTGGATCATTTGTCACTTATCTCCTTTCATGTTTTATCATAGGTCTTTGGTTTTGTACACATTTCAGATTATTGTTTTATAAGATAAATTACTTGTAATTGAAAAATGTCATCATGAACTTCCAAGTGCCATTTCTAATCTGTTTTACTCTCTCTGTAACAAATAATTCAGAATATCTTATCTTAACCCTTTCCCTTTTCTGTTAACCCTTTCCCTGTTCTGTATTTAGGCTAAATATCAATACCTGCTGAATATTCATTAACAAAATAGTTATTCAAAAGAAATATGGAATGTGGAACATTGTAGATATTTTAGAAAGCAATTTAACGGATCTATCAAATTCTATTAGCAAACAGAGTAGACCCTGATCAGACGGCTCCTCTATGAGCCGTCTAATCTGGGTCTTCTCTGTTTGCAAATGCGTGAAAACAAGTTTATATGACTCATAATGAGGGAAAGGGTTAATAAACGGATAATATCTGTTAAAACATGTGACATGCATACCAAATATCAAGACTCTATCTCTATTGGTTCAAAAGTTATGGCCAATTTGAAGTTGGTGACCTTTGACCCTGAAGGATGACCTTGACATTTCACCCCTCAAACTGTGCAGCTTCATGAGATACACAAGCATGCCACATATCAAGTCTCTATCTGTACTGGTTCAAAAGTTATGACCAATGTTAAAGTCAGTGATTTGACCCATATGTTTGACCTCTGACCTTTTAGAATGACCTTGACCTTGACAGGTCACCCCTCAAAATGTGCGGCTTTATGAGATACAAATGCATGCCAAATATCAAGTCTTTATCTGTACTTGCTCAAAAGTTATGACCAATGTAATAATTCAGTGATTTGACCCATGTGTTTGACCTCTGACCTTTAAAGATGACCTTAACCTTGCATGCCAAATATCAAGTCACTAGCTGTACTGGATCAAAAGTTATGACCAATGTTAAAGTTACAGACAAAGAAACAGACAATTTGACCTTTGACCCTGAATGATGACCTTGACCTTGACATTTCACCCCTCAAAATGTGCAGCTTCATGAGATACACACGCATGCCAAATATCAAGTTTCTATCTCTACTGGTCCAAACGTTATTGCCAATGTTAAAGTCGGTGATTTGATCCATATATTTGACCTCTGACCTTGAAGGATGACCTTGACCTTGACATGTCATCCCTCAAAATGTGCGGCTTTATGAGATACATATGAATGCCAAATATCAAGTCTCTATCTGTACTGGCTCAAAAGTTATGACCAATGTTAAAGTTGCATTAAAGTTACAGACAAAAAAACAGACAATTTGACCTTTGACCCTGAAGGATGACCTTGACCTTGACATGTCACCCCTCAAAATGTGTGGCTTCATGAGATACACAAGCATGCCAAATATCAAGTCTCTATCTCTACTGGTCCAAAAGTTATGGCCAATGTTAAAGTCGGTGATTTGACCCATATATTTGACCTCTGACCTTGAAAAATGACCTTGACCTTGACATATTACCCCTCAAAATGTGCGGCTTTATGAGATACATATGCATACCAAATATCAAGTCTCTATCTGTAACGGCTCAAAAGTTATAACCAATGTTAAAGTTGCTGACAAACAAACAGACAAACGGACAAACAGACAGACAGGGCAAAAACAATATGCCCCCCAGATCTGATCTGGGGGGGCATAAAAAAGTGTTGTCACAAAAGATTATTCCCAGGGCGGCTTAAGAATGATAAACATAGAAAACTTTATTAGAGGCTTGAAATGTACTTGGATTAGAAGACTAATTCAGTCTGAAGCAAAGTGGACATCGTTGGTGAAACATTTCTTAAATATTGAGAAAATAGTTAATTGTGGAAAACATTATCCAGAAATAGCTGTACATAAAACTAATAATATATTTTGGAAAGATGTCCTAAAAGCATATAGAGCTTACATGATGCCAGTGCCAGTAAAAGAGATAAACGAATTTATGAAATGTCCACTGTTTTATAACCCATACATACAGATTAATGGCAAAAGTATTTTTCGTAATTCATGGTATGAAAACGGAATAAGATACATAAATGATCTATACCCAAAAGATAAAATACTAACAGTCGAGGAATTTCAGAAATTGTATGGCATAAAGGTTAACAGCTTACATTATATCGCCATAGAAAAAGTGGTATCGACCTATCTGAAAACATATTGCAATGATCATTCTAACAAGAAAACCTGTCTGCCTTTTATACCACACCTCTTTGAACATGTGTTGACAGTTGCGACGGGCAGTAGAATCTTTTATGATATATTAAACAGTAATACAGCAGAAAGTACTAGCAAAGATAAATGGAATACTTACTTCGATTCCATATTCCTTGAATGGAATTCGATTTACAAAATACCCTTTAAGATCACGAGAGATAGTAATTTACAATGGCTACAAGTTAGAATATTACATCGATTATTACCTTTAAACAAATACCTAGCGACTTTAAAATTACAAGACAATAAATTATGTGCCTTCTGTTTCAAACAACCAGAAACGATGGGGTACGGACAAAACCCCACCAGGACGTAACCCCACTAGGACGTAACCCCACAGGACAAAACCCCATATGACACAAACCCACACCCAAATGTGTCAAGGCGGACAAAACCCCACATGTTAACATAATTGGGTTATAAATCAATTTTTAGATAATTTGAAGAAGAAACACTCAATTAGAATATAAATTCAAAACAAGGTCTTTACATTTTCAACTTTAAAGTTACAATCTGCAAATAAAAATAGAAGTCAAAGCATATTTAAAATTAGGTCAAAATTATGAATAAATAAAGAAGGCATTCATAGTTAAATGAACTTTAGTTTACTAAATTGGCTTATAAATCAACTTCAAATCTAAAGTTACAATCTGCAAATAAAAATAGAAGTTAAAGCATATTTAAAATTAGGTCAAACTTATGAAAATTGTGAAAATGATTTGGGTCTACCCTGTTTGTAAGTTAAGAAAAGGAATCAGTTAATTGTCGTTATATTATAATAGTTTATATGCAATGTGTGCTAATATTACATTATCCACATCTATTGAATCTATATTAAGTGTACCAATGCAAACATGGTTGATACAGATCATAAAATTGTGAAAATGATTTGGGTCTACCCTGTTTGTAAGTTAAGAAAAGGAATCAGTTAATTGTCATTATATTATAATAGATTATATGCAATGTGTGCTAATATTACATTATCCACATCTATTGAATCTATATTAAGTGTACCAATGCAAACATGGTTGATCCAGATCATAAAATTGAAACTGATTTGGGTCTACCCCGTTTGTAAGTTAAGAAAAGGAATCAGTTAATTGCCGTTATATTATAATAGTTTATATGCAATGTGTGCTAATATTACATTATCCACATCTATTGAATCTATATTAAGTGTACCAATGCAAACATGGTTGATCCAGATCATAAAATTGTGAAAATGATTTGGGCTTACCCTGTTTGTTAGTTAAGAAAAGGAATTGGTTAATTTTGGTTATACCATGTATGCCTTTTTTGTATAGAATGTGGTTCACCTAATAAATATTCATTATTTGTCAGTGAGCAAATAGATTAGAACCTGATCAGATGGCTTTGTTTTAGAATCTGTATGATCTGGATCTATTCTGTTTGTAAAAAGATATAAAAATATCCCCCTTGTGATAATACAATTTATGCTTTTAGTGAAAATCAGGTTATTACCATATTACCACATGCTTAACAACATAGTTATTTATTACTTTGATTCAAATTGAAATTAAATATGTATACATGTACTTATTTCTTTTGTTGTATGTTTTATTCTCCCTTTCTATTGCTATGAAATAAATACATAATTTTTATTAAAGTGGGGTTTTGTCCATGTGGAGTATTGTCCTGCTGGGGTTTTGTCCTAGTGGGGTATTGTCCTGTGGGGTTACGTCCTAGTGGGGTTACGTCCTAGTGGGGTTTTGTCCTACACCCAGAAACGATACCCCATTTATCTTACCACTGTGAAAAAACACAGTATTTTTAAAGCAAGTTAAAGATGTTCTACATAACGCAAAAGTAAATATTGACTTTAACGAAGTGTCTATTTTATTTGGAGAAAGCTGTAATAAAACAAATCTGTTAATTTTATACAACAAACAATATATATACACAACAAAACAATGTAAACGGGATATGAACATAAATGCTCTTAGAAGATATTTAGAACAAATGACAGAATCAAATAAGTTAATTACATTACAAAGTACGATGTCTTTGGGTGAATTTGAAAGCAAGTGGCAATACATTAAAACATTTTGCACTCCCACACCCGGGTACTTGTAAAGAGAGCAAATATTGCAGTTAAATAACACAATACAAGTTACTATGAGGCATGTCTTCTATTTTTTCTTTATTTTTCTTTCCTGTTGATTTCTATAGATACGCTTTTTGTTGATTAGATTCGGTATATAGTTCAATATTGTATATATAATATATTTTTGTGAATACATTGTAAGGTGCTGAGTGGGATGATTCTCTATTAACTGAAAAAAAATATATATAAAGTAAACTCATTAATCTACATAAACCCCTGTACTGATGATGAATCAAGATCCAGTTTGAAATAGTTAATATTTTATCTATTTTGAGATAGCCTACACATGGGCAAGAAAGTGATAAATATGGCAGGAATACTTACAACAGAAGCAGTGAAAGGATCATGTGTCACCAGTCAGCAGAAATGTGACCAAAAAGAGATACCATACCAAACATAATCCCCAACTGTCACCCTGCTAAAGCAATTGACACAAAAAGTGCACATAGTATCATAACATTTGTTTGGGACAATTTTTTTTTGATTAAAGGTTATCAATAGCACTTGCTGACTCCAAAAAGCATTTCCAATAGGCAGTGCTAGGATTTGAACCTAGACTCCCTCTATGGCTAAGCCAAGGAGGTGTTCTTCCATTAAACTACACTGACAGCATTTATGGAAATTTCCAGTTTGGAGCACAAGCTAACTTAGATTTTGATATTTTATAACTATTTTTCAGCTCAGCATAACAACAATACATTTTATTCATCTTGCTTCCTCGCGAAGATCTAAGGAACACTGGACACACTAGTCAAAACATTGGTTTATGTATCTAGCAAGCACTTCCAGGTGAGCTAGATCCTCCTATTAGGTTTCTTCCGGTAGTATCTAAGTATCTAGAAGGTTTATTCCGTTTCTAAGGCATAATGATCCTTAACAATGTAAGTACATGTATTTCTATTTTCTGTAAGCATGCACATGTTGATGGAATAATGGACAAATCACCAATAGAATTATACAAATAAGAAAAAAGAAAAAAAGAACAGAAATGTTGGATTCGAACCCACGCCAGGTCATACAAAAAGTAAACTGAAACTTTTTTTCTCCAACGGCTTAGCCCGCTCTACTACTGCGCCACCGATAGCAGACGGCGCTGATTTATCAGTTTTATTAACTTAATCAAGCGCTGGAGAAACGCGGTTTAATAAGAATCAAATCGGAAAGCAAAGATAAATGGATAAAAAGTACATTTTCCCATTCTACTCGCATGCTAATTAGATTAAGAAGCTTTTAAAGGGGCGGGAAATGGCATAGACCTAAATAATATGTTCAGCGCCATCGATTTATGAGTAGATAAATCTAAAAATAGAAACTGAGATGACCGTTACTCGAATTTTATACGGAATGCAAAAAGCATTGCACGTTGTTCTGGGATAAAATAATCATGTCTATTTCAATTAAAATATAGACAATCTAGATTCAACTGATCCTCTTGTTCAAACTCAGTCACGTTTTCTATAAATACTTTAATATGCAAACTCCTTATTGGTTAGTGATAGTTTGACTGCGTATTTTTATATTACAAAACCTCGCGCATACGAAAAGCCACAACTCGTCCCGTACGGTAGACTTTACTATCCCAATTTAAAACTTCTTGAGATAAATTGTAAACCATCCCAGAATACGCCGATATCCAATTACAACACTATGGAGAGACCTGGTGGTTTCTCCAATAATTCTGTCTACCACTTTGCTCGAGGTAGCAAGGTTGTGCTAGCAGAAGACAACGTCCGAGTATCCCAATGGCCAGCCAAAAATCTGGATCTAAATCCGATAGAACATGTATGGGCTCATTAAAGAGGCAGGTTAGAGACCAGTTACAGCCCCTTAATATGGGTGCACTCACGCGTGACGTTGTTCGATTGTGGGCAAAAATTCCTCAGCTTTATTTTCAGAGGTTTATCGTGTCCATAAGGAAGAGGTGCTGTTATTGCAGCACGAGAGGGGGTCAACGTGTTACCAGCATTTTGTGACTTTTTGTTTTGAGGGTTACCATGATACCCTTTTTGTTATGTTTGATATGCTAACGCTATCTGATTTAGATGAAATCCACCATGAATATTTGGAATAAAATGTACAAAACATTTATAAAAAACTAAATTATGTTTGTATATTGGTTTTCGTAAAATACTTAAAAACGTCAGGTGGTCGTTTAGAAATTACGTTCAGTGTAGTGTGAACAGTAAATTTGCTTTATTAGACAAGCTCTGTCTATTGCTGTCGCATTTTTTTCACCTAGCACTTTTGGTTCGCTCTAGTGCACGATTTAGAGGTCACAGGTTCGAACCCTCGATATCAATCGATTTGTTGGCAAGGACTGAACAACTTTTGTTCTTACATATATATTCCACATATCTCTGGTGGCTTGTTGTAAGAGAACATTTAATTCATAAGGCTTTGACACAAACAAGGGCAGACAAACCGTTTGAATTCAGCCGAATTGTATATTTGTCCATATTGTCATACTCACTACATTGAAACATTTCCAACGGTATGTTACAAGCCTGTGTTTGGTCCCATTCGAATTAGGGCAACGCGACAGATCACCACTGACCTCTCGGCCCGATTATGGATGGGGTAACATGATTGAACATTTAAAACCGTCATAACTTTTCAACGGAGAAAGAGAGAAAACGTAATTTCAAAGTTGCTTGTCCTGATAAGATCTGTCGATTTATGTCATGTTTACTGGGTTTTCTAGACGATAGGCCAAGAATTGGACAGAAAACCATTTCCGTCCAAAGTTCGTACCGGCATAACTCCGGATTCATAGGAAATAAAAAAATATAGTGTAAATAACACATTTGCTTCATTAGACAAGCCCTGTCGATTGCTGTCGCATTTTTTTAAACAACACTTTTGGTTTAGATTTTCGCTCTAGTGCACGACGTTGAGGTCACAGGCTCAAAACCTTGATATCAATCGATTTGTTGGCTAAGACTGAACAACTTTTGTCCTTACATATATATTCCAAATCTCTCCGGTATCTTGTTGTAAGAGAACATTTAATTCATTAAGCTTTGACACAAACAAGGACAGACAACCCGCTAGTCTTCAGCTGAATTGCCCATTTGACCCTAGTGTCATACTCACTGTATTAAACCTTTCCAACGATATGTTACAAGCCTAGGTTTGGTCGCATTTGGATCAGGACAAGACGACAGACCACCACTGGCCGTTCGGCACAATTATGGATGGGATAACAAGATTGAACATTAAAACCGCCATAACCTTTGAACGGAGAAAGATAGAAAACCAAAGTAAATTGCAAAGTTGCTTGTCCTGATGAGATCTATCGATTGATGTCATGTTTACTGGGTTCTCTAGACTGAACAACTTTTGTTCCTACATATATATTCCAAATCTCTCCGGAGGCTTGTTGTAAGAGAAAATTTAATTCATAAGACTGACACAAACAAGGGCAGACAACCCACTTGTATTCAGTTGAATTGTATATTTGACCATATTGTCATACTCGCTACATTGAAACCTTTCCAACGATATGTTACAAGCCTGGGTTTGTTCGCATTTGGATTAGGACAAGACGACAGACCACTACTGTCCTCTCGGCACGATTACGAATGGGATACAAGATTGAACATTCAAAACCACCATATTGTTTTAGATATATCGATTGATGTCATTTTTACTTTTTTCTCTAGACGATTGGCCGAAAACGGGACCGAAAGCCATTTCTGTCCAAATTTGGAGACGGCATAACTTCAGATCCATAGGAGAGAAAGATAGTGTAAATAATAAAATTGCTTCATTAGACAAGCACTGTCGATTGCTGTCGCGTGTTTTCACATAGCACCTTTGTTTGAATGCTCGCTCTAGTGCACGACAACCCGATTGTATTCAGCCGAATTGTCCAGTTGACCACACTCTAATACTCTTTGCATTGAAACCTTTCCAACGATATGATACACGCCAGGGTTTGGTCGCATTTGAATCGGGACAACACGACAGACAACCACTGGCATCGTGGGTGGGGTAACATGATTCAACATTTAAGGCCGTTATAACTTCTGATCGGAGAAAGATAGAAAGCAAAAGAACAATGCAATTGTGCTTGTCCTGATGATATCTATCGATTGATGTCATGTTTACTTGTTCCTCTAAAGGATTGGCCGAGAACGGGACGGAAAAACATTTCCATCCAAAGTTTGAACTGGCATAACTCCGGTTCCATAGGAGATAGAAATATAGTGTAAACAATAAATTTGAAACCATTCCAACGATATGTTACAAGCCTGGGTTTGGTCGCATTTGTATCAGTACAATACGACTGACAACCACACTGGCCTTTCGGCACGATTATGGGTGGGGTAACAAGATTGAACATTTAAAACCGTCATAACTTTTGTACGGAGAAAGATAGGAATCCGAAGGAAATTGCAAAGTTACTTGCCCTGGTGAGATCTATCGATTGATGCCATGTTTACTGGGTTCTCTAGAAAATTGGCCAAGAACGGGACCGAAAACCAGTTCCGTCCAAATTTCGATCGGACATAATTCCAGATCCATAGTAGAGAAAGATAGTGTAGACAGTAAGTTTGCTTTATTAGACAAGCACCGTCGATTGCTGTCGCGTTTTTTCACCTAGCACTTTTAGTTAGAATTTACGCTCTAGTGCACGAATTTTATGTCACAGATTCAAACCCTTGATATCAATCGATTTGGTGGCTAGGATTGAACAACTTTTGTTCTTACATATATAGTCCAAATCTCTCCGTTGGCTTGTTGTAAGAGAACATTTAATTCATTTGGCTCTGACACAAACAAGGGAAGACAACCAGCTTGTCTTCAGCCGAATTGCCCATTTGACCAGTTTCATACTCACTGCATTAAAACCTTTCCAACGATATATTACAAGCCCAATTTAGTCCCATTTGTATCCGGACAACACGACCGACAACCATACTAGCCTTTCAGCACGATTATGGGTGGGGTAACAAGATAGAATATTTAAAACCGTCATAAGTTCTGAACGGCGAAAGATAGAAAACCAAACTAAATTGCAAATGTGCTTGTCCTGATGAGACCTATTAATTAATGTTTACTTGTTCTCTAGACGATTGACCGAAAACGGGACCGAAAACCATTTCGATCCAAAGTTAAAACGGCATAACTTCAGTTCCATAGGAGAAAGAAATATAGTGTAAGCAGTAAATTTGCTTCATTAGACAAGCCCTGTCGCTTGCTGTCGCGTTTATTCACCCAGCAATTTTGGTTCGAATTTTATGCTCTAGTGCACGAGTTTGAGGTCGCAGGTTCAAAACCTTGATATCAATCGATTAGTTGGCTAGGACTGAAAAACTTGTGTTCTTACATATATATTCCAAATCTCTCCGGTGGCTTGTTGCAAGAGAAAATTAAATTCATTACGCTGTGACACAAACAAGGGTAGACAACCGTCCTGTATTCAGCCTAATTGTCAATTTGACTATAGTCATACTCACTGAATTGAAACCTTCCCAGCGATATGTTACAAGCCTGGGTTCGGTCGCATTTTTATCAATACAACACGACCGACAACCACATTAGCCTTTCAGCTGTCGCGTTTGCTGTCGCGATTTTGTCACCTAGCACTTTTGGTTCGAGTATTTGCTCTCGTGCACGAGTTTTAGGTCGCATGTTCAAAACCTTGATATCACTCGATTAGTTGGCTAGGACTGAAAAACTTGTGTTCTTACATATATATTCCAAATCTCTCCGGTGGCTTGTTGCAAGAGAAAATTTAATTCATTACGCTGTGACACAAACAAGGGCAGACAACCGTCCTGTATTCAGCCTAATTGTCAATTTGACTATAGTCATACTCACTGAATTGAAACCTTCCCAGCGATATGTTACAAGCCTGGGTTCGGTCGCATTTTTATCAATACAACACGACCGACAACCACATTAGCCTTTCAGCTGTCGCGTTTGCTGTCGCGATTTTGTCACCTAGCACTTTTGGTTCGAGTATTTGCTCTCGTGCACGAGTTTTAGGTCGCATGTTCAAAACCTTGATATCACTCGATTAGTTGGCTAGGACTGAAAAACTTTTGTCCTTACATATATATTCCAAATCTCTCCGGTGGCTTGTTGCAAGAGAAAATTTAATTCATTAGGCTGTGACACAAACAAGGGCAGACAACCGTCCTGTATTCAGCCTAATTGTCAATTTGACTATAGTCATACTCACTGAATTGAAACCTTCCCAGCTATATGTTACAAGCCTAGGTTCGGTCGCATTTTTATCAATACAACACGACCAACAACCACATTAGCCTTTCAGCTGTCGAGTTTGCTGTCGCGATTTTGTCACCTAGCACTTTTGGTTCGAGTATTTGCTCTAGTGCACGATTTTTAGGTCGCATGTTCAAAACCTAGATATCAATCGATTAGTTGGCTAGGACTGAAAAACTTTTGTTCGTACATATATATTCCAAATCTATCCGGTGGCTTGTTATAAGAGAAAATTTAATTCATTAGGCTGTGACACAAACAAGGGTAGACAACCCGCTTGTACTCAGCTCAATTGTCCATTTGACCATAGTTTCATACTCACTGAATTGAAATCTTTCAAACGATATGTTACAAGACTGGGTTTGGTCGCATTAGGATCAGGACAACACGACACACCACCGCTGGCCTTTCGGCACGATTATGGATGGGGTAACAAGATTGAACATTTAAAACCGTCATAACTTTTGTACGGAGAATTTGCTTGTCCTGATGAAATCTATCGATTGATGCCATGTTTACTGGGTTCTCTAGACGATTGGCCGAGAACGGGACCGAAAACCAGTTCTGTCCTAATTTCGAACCGGCATAAAGCCCGTTCCATCGGAGAAAGAAATATAGTGTAAACAGTAAATTTGCTTCATTAGACAAGCCCTGTCGCTTGCTGTCGCGTTTATTCACCTAGCAATTTTGGTTCGAATTTTCGCTCTAGTGCACGATTTTGAGGTCACAGGTTCGAAACATTGATATCCATCGATTAGTTGGCTAGGACTGAACAACTTTTGTTCTTACATATATCTTCCAAATCTCTCCGTTGGCTTGTTGTACGAGAAAATTTAATTCATTAGGCTGTGACACAAACAAGGACAGAGCACGCATCTGTATTCAGCCAATTGTACATTTGGCTAGTGTCATACAAGTTTACTCACTGAATTGAAACCTTCTAAGCGATATGTTACAAGCCTAGGTTTGGGCGCATTGTATCAGGACAACACGACCGACAACCACACTGGCCTCACGGCACGATTATGGGTGGGTAAGAACATTGAACATTTAAAACCGTCATTGAAAGTTGCTTGTCCTGATGAGATCTATTAATTAAAGTCATGTTTACTGGGTTCTCTAGACGATTGGCCTAGAACACGACCGACAGCCATTTCCGTCTAAAGTTCGATCCGGCATAACTCCAGATCCATAGGAGAGAGAAAGATAGTGTAGACAGTAAATGTACTTTATTAGACAAGCACTGTCGATTGCTGTTGCGTTTTGACACCTAGCACAGTCATTTAGTTAGAATTTTCGCTCTAGTGCACGATTTTGAGGTCACCGGTTCAAATCCTTTTAATCAATCGATTTGTTGGCTAGGACTGAACAAACTTTGTTCTTACATATATATATCAAATATCTCCGTTGGCTTGTTGTTAGAGAACATTTAATTCATTAGGCTGTGACACAAACAAGGGCAGACAACCCGATAGTCTTCAGCCGAAATGCCCATTTGACCATAGTTTCATACTCACTGCATTAAAACCTTCCCAACGATATATTACAAGCCTAGATTTGGTCGCATTAGGATCAGGACAACTCGACAGACCACCACTGGCCTTTCGGTACGATTATGGATGGGGTAACAAGATTGAACATTTAAAACCGTCATAACTTTTGTTACGGAGAAAGATAGGAATCCAAAGTAAATTGCAAAGTTTCTTGTCCTGGAGAGATCTGTCGATTGGTGTCATGTTTCCTGGGTTCTATAAACGATTGGCCGAGAACGGGATGGAAAACCGTTCCATCGAAATTTCGAACCGGCATAACTCCGGTTCCATAGGGGATAGAAATATAGTGTAAACAGTAAATTTGCTTCATTAGACAAGCCCTGTCGCTTGCTGTCGCGTTTATTCACCTAGCAATTTTGGTTCGAATTTTCGCTCTAGTAGACGATTTTGAGGTCACAGGTTCGAAACTTTTATATCAATTGATTAGTTGGCTAGGACATAACAACTTTTGTTCTTACATTTATATTCCAAATCTCTTCCCTGGAGAGATCTATCGATTGGTGTCATGTTTTCTGGGTTCTCGAGACGATCGGCCGAGAACGGGACGGAAAACCATTCCATCCAAATTTCGAACCGGCATAATTCCGGTTCCATAGGGGAAAGAAATATAGTATAAACAGTAAATTTGCTTCATTAGACAAGCCCTGTCGCATGCTGTCGCGTTAATTCACCTAGAAATTTTGGTTCGAATTTTCGCTCTAGTGCACGATTTTGAGGTCACAGGTTCGAAGCAATTATATTAATCGATTTGTTGGCTAGGACTGAACAACTTTTGTTCTTCCATATATATTCCAAATCTCTCCGTTGGCTTGTTGTAAGAGAAAATTTAATTCTTTAGACAAAGACCCAAACAATGGCAGATAGCCCGCCTGTATTCAGCCCAATCGTACATTTGACTAGTGTCATACTCATTGAATTGAAACCTTTCCAGCGATATGTTACCAGCCTGGGTTTGGTCGTATTTGTATCAGGACAACACGACCGACAACCACACTGGCTTCTTGGCACGATTATGGGTGGGTAACAACATTGAACATTTAAAACCGTCATAACTTTTGAATGGAGAAAGATAGAAAACCAAAGTAAATTGCAAAGTTGCTTGTCATGATGTGATCTATCGATTGATATCATGTTTACTCGATTCTCGTGACGATTGGCCGAGAACGGGGCCTAAAACCAGTTCCGCCCTAATTTCGAACCGGCATAACTCCGGTTCCATAGGAGATAGAAATATAGTGTAAACAGTAAATTTGCTTCATTAGACAAGCCCTGTCGCTTGCTGTCACGTCTATTCACCTAGCAATTTTGGTTCAAAATTTCGCTCTAGTGCACGATTTTGAGGTCGCAGGTTTGAAACATTTATATTAATCGATTAGTTGGCTAGGACTGAACAACTTTTGTTCTTACATATATATTCCAAATATCTCCGGTGGCTTGTTGTAAGAGAAAATTTAATTAATTAGGCTGAGACACAAACAAGGGCAGAGGACCCGCCTGTATTCAGCCCAATTGTACATTTGACTAGTGGTATACTCACTGAATTGAAACCTTTCCAGTGATATGTTACAAGCCTGGGTTTGGTCGTTTTTGTATCATGACAACACGACCGACAACCACACTGGCCTGTCGGCACGATTATGGATGGGTAACAACATTGAACATTTAAAGCCGTCATAACTTTTGAATGGAGAAACATAGAAAACCAAAGTTAATTGCAAAGTTGCTTGCCCTGATGAGATCTATCGATTGATGTCATGTTTTTGGGGTTCTCTAGACGATTGACCGAGAACGGGACCGAAAACCATTTCCGCCCAAAGTTCGAACCGACATAACTCCGGATCCATGGAGAGAGAAAGATAGTGTAAACAGTTAATTTGCTTCATTAGCAAGCACTGTAGATTGTTGTCGCGTTTTTGTCACCTAGCACTTTCGGTTCGAACTTTCGATCTAGTGCACGATTTTGAAGTTACGGGTTGAAAACCTCCATCATATCAATCGATTTATTGGCTAGGACTGAACAACTTTTGTTTCAACATATAGATTCCAAAATCTCTCCGATGGCTTGTTGTAAGAGAAAAATTAATTTATTAGGCTCTGTCACAAATAAGGGCAGACAATCCACTTGTATTCAGTCGATTTGTCCATAGTGTCATACCCACTGCTTGTTTTAAACCTTCCAACGATATGTTGCAAGTCTGGGTTTAGTCGCATTTGGGTCAGGTTATCAAAACCGACAACCACCGGCCTCTCGGCACGAATGTGAATGGGGTAACAAAATTGATTGATTTTAATTACCATCATTTTATAAAATGAAAAGCCAATTTTGTAATTTCGAACTCTTCGTGCACGGTAAGCATGTAAAGAAACAAGAGGGCCAAGATGGCCCTTAATCGCTCACCTGATTACCATAGATTTAAGATTTTTGCAGGGTAGCCCATGGGTAGGGTCAATATTGAACTTAGGGACAATATATGAACAATGTTGATAGTGGATCATGAGCAGTGGATCATGAGCAGTGGTTCTGCATAACAAGATTTTCAAAGATTTAGTATATTGATTTTATCAAGACAATGATTCCGACCAATGAAGATTGCGCTAAAAATGTGCTCTCTAAAGTATTTTTCTAAGATTTGACCTAGTGACCTACTTTCTATTCCCACCTAACCCATGATCACACTCAACCTTGATATCACCAAGACAAACACTCTGAGCAAGTTTGACGAAGACTGGGCTAAAAATGTGGCCACTGGAGTGTAAACTAGATTTCTCTAAGATATGACCCAGTGACCTACTTTTTGACCTCACATAACCCACTTTCAAACTTGTCCAAGATTTTATTAGGACAATCATTCTGACCAATTTTCATGAAGATTTGGCTATAAATGTGACATCTAGGGTGTTCACAAGGTTTTCGTACTATTTGACCTAGTGACCTACTTTTTAACCCAACATAACACACTTTCAAACTCGTTTGAGATTTTATCAAGACAATCATTATGCCTAAGTTTCATGAAGATTGGACTAAAATTGTGACCACTAGAGTGTTCACAAGGTTTTTCTACTGTTTGACCTAGTGACCTAGTTTCTAGCTCCACTTGACCTACTTTCGAACTAGTCCGAGATTTTATCAAGACATTCGTTCTGACCAAGTTTCATGAAAATTGGACTAAAATTGTGACCACTAGAGTGTTCACAAGGTTTTTCTACTGTTTGACCAAGTGACCTAGTTTTTAACTCCACTTGACCTACTTTCGTACTAGTCCGAGATTTTATCAAGACATTCGTTCTGACCAAGTTTCATGAAAATTGGACTAAAATTGTGACCACTAGAGTGTTCACAAGGTTTTTCTACTGTTTGACCTAGTGACCTAGTTTTTAACTCCACTTGACCCACTTTCGAACTCGTCTGAGATTTTATTAAGACATTCATTCTGACCAAGTTTCATGAAGATTGGACTAAAATTGTGACTACTAGAGTGTTCACAAGGTTTTTCTACTGTTTGACCTAGTGACCTAGTTTTTTACCCCACATAACCCATTTTTCAAACTCCTCCGAGATTTTATCAAGACAATCATTCTGACCAAGTTTCATGAAAATTGGGCTAAAAATGTGACCTGTAGAGGGTTCACAAGGTTTTCCTACTATTTGACCTAGTGACCTAGTTTTTAACCCAACTTGACCCACTTTCGAACTCGTCCGAGATTTTATCAAGACATTCATTCTGACCAAGTTTCATGAAGATTAGACTACAATTGTGAGCACTAGAGTGTTCACAAGCAAATTGTTGATGACACACGACGCACACCGCACGACGCACGATGGACGACGGACATTCAAGTCTCCCAAAAGCTCACCCTGAGCTTTGCTCAGGTGAGCTAAAAAGAATTCACATACACAAACAATGTTTAGGTGGATATTTTACAAAACCCTAAAAGGTAACCAGCTACTTTTTTACAAGTTCACCTTTTAACCTGTCCATAAAAAGATACCAATGCACAGGCGCTCAATTTCGCATCTGACACACAATGCCGTGTGCAGGGGCAACAAAGAGATTGACTTTCATATCATTTCAGATGTTTTAGTGATGTTCAAGCACATTATAACCCTCGTACACTAACGCATTTTAAAGAATTTGACCGGGATCAATTCGAATATTTCTTATTGTGTACTCAATAACTGCCTCCTGATAGTCAACTCAAACTTAATGATAGTTCCATTTTTGTTTGCTTTTTAACAAAACACTAGTCTACACACATTTTATGTATTGCGTATACAGGTATACCACCTCGTTTTTTCAAAGTCTATATTCATTCCAATTAAACCCACAAACATGTTGTAGATGTTCTAGGTATCATTATCCGGGAGGGGGGGGGGGCTAAGTATCATTATCCGGGAGGGGGGGGGGTGTTAACCTGATGTCTCCATTGTTCATAAAGCCATACCAGTGTCTAAATGAGAATCAAAGCTAGTGTTCTGCCTCCACATGTCAAATGTATATAGGTCCTGAATGTGGTTAGGGGGTCAAGATAAAGCAATTAATCAATTATGATAAAACAACTAACAGTTTCACTGATATTACTCGCACTTTTTCGATTCTATATGGTAACACTAACATCCTCTAAAAAATTAGCACTTCTAGATTAAAGCTACTTGTTATTAATCAAGGGTCCAGTAGCTTTGAAACGACAGATACTTCCAACACTCATTAAAATTCTGTATCATTATGTAAATTAAGAAATATATTTACTGTGTGCACTGCATTAAGCTGTCACTTGTAATAAAAAGAACCCATGTATCTACACGTATGTACTGTCAGTGCAGCTTAATCAATTAATCCCTAGTAACTTGTATATATATACATCATTTACACACAGTGTATAGTGAAGAGTACATTTATTCTGTGCAAACAGTATAGATCCTTATCAGATGGCCCTGTGGATTAGATTCAACTCTAGTTCTTGGGTTAGTCCATCACTAGTGGACCTTAATGTTAACTTATCAAACTTTAACAACGTTCTTCACTCAGAATTAAATCAATTCCATGTTTAATTTCTGTATTTGATTGTCCTTGTAACAACCAGTATAAGCCCAGATTAAACAAGTTCGCTAGCTTTCTAGTATAGAAGTGTAAACCTCAAGTTGACCACGCCTCCTTTATTGTGTACCTTGTCATTACAGTGGAATAGCATTGTGTGGGCTGTTAATTGACAGGGCGGCCCTTTTCAGAAACAAGAGGGCCAGAATGGCCCTGACATCGCTCACCAGCCAATCAGAGGAGAAGATGTTCAAAGTTTTCACTATATGTTTCTAGAGAAAACTGGCACCCCTGGGGCGGGGTCAATTTTGACCCCAGGGGCATAATGTATATAACTTGTGTAGAGGACCTGAACATGATGCTATGTGCAAGATATGAAAGCTGAGAACCGTTCAGTTTCAGAGAAGAATATATTCAAAGTTCTACAATATATTTCTATTGAAAACTGGCTACCCCTGGGGCGGGGCCAATTTTGACCCCAGGGGCATAATTTATACAAATTTTGTAGAGGACCTGAACATGATGCTATGTGCCAAATATGAAAGCTTAGAACCTTCCAGTTTCAGAGGAGAAGATCTTCAAAGTTTCACTATATGTTTCTATTCAAAACTGACCATCCCTGGGGCGGGGCCAATTTTGACCCCAGGGACATAATTTATATAACTTTTGTAGAGGATCTGAACATGATGCTATGTGCCAAATATGAAAGCTGAGAACCCTGTAGATTAAGAGGAGAAGATTTTCAAAGTTGTCACTATATGTTTCTAATGAAATCTGGCTACCCCTGGGGAGGGGCCAATTTCGACCCCAGGGCCATAATTTATTTAACTTTTGTAGAGGACCTGAACATGATGCTATGTGCCAAATATGAAAGCTGAGAACCCTGTAGATTCAGAGGAGAATATTTTCAAAGTTTCACTATATGTTTCTATTCAAAACTGACCACCCCTGGGGCGGGGCCAATTTTGACCCCAGGGGCATAATTTATAAAAAAATTGTAGAGGACCTGAACATGATGCTATGTGCCAAATATGAAAGCTGAGAACCCTGTAGATTGAGAAGAATTTTTTTTCAAAGTTGTCACTATATGTTTCTATTCAAAACTGGCTACCCCTGGGGCGGGGCCAATTTTGACCCCAGGGGCATAATTTATATAACTTTTGTAGAGGATCTGAACATGATGCTATGTGCCAAATATGAAAGCTGAGAACCCTGTAGATTCAGAGGAGAAGATTTTCAAAGTTGTCACTATATGTTTCTAATGAAATCTGGCTACCCCTGGGGCGGGGCCAATTTTGACCCCAGGGCCATAATTTATATAACTTTTGTAGAGGACCTGAACATGATGCTATGTGCCAAATATGAAAGCTGAGAACCCTGTAGATTCAGAGGAGAAGATTTTCAAAGTTGTCACTATATGTTTCTTTTCAAAACTGGCTACCCCTGGGGCGGGGCCAATTTTGACCCCCGGGCCATAATTTATATAACTTTTGTAGAGGACCTGAACATGATGCTATGTGCCAAATATGAAAGCTGAGAACCCTGTAGATTCAGAGGAGAAGATTTTCAAAGTTGTCACTATATGTTTCTATTCAAAACTGGCTACCCCTGGGGCGGGCCAATTTTGACCCCAGGGGCATAATTTATATAACTTTTGTAGAGGACCTGAACATGATGCTTTGTGCCAAATATGAAAGCTGAGAACCCTGTAGATTCAGAGGAGAAGATTTTCAAAGTTTTACTATATATTTCAATAGAAAACAAGGCACCCCTGGGGCGGGGCCAATTTTGACCCCAGGGGCAAAATTTATATAACTTTTGTAGAGGACCTAAAGGTGATGCTATGTACCAAAGATGAAAGCTGAGAACCCTGTAGATTCAGAGGAGAAGATTTTCAAAGTTGTCACTATATGTTTCTTTTCAAAACTGGCTACCCCTGGGGCGGGGCCAATTTTGACCCCAGGGGCATAATTTATATAACTTTTGTAGAGGACCTGAACATGATGCTTTGTGCCAAATATGAAAGCTGAGAACCCTGTAGATTCAGAGGAGAAGATTTTCAAAGTTTTACTATATATTTCAATAGAAAACAAGGCACCCCTGGGGCGGGGCCAATTTTGACCCCAGGGGCAAAATTTATATAACTTTTGTAGAGGACCTAAAGGTGATGCTATGTACCAAAGATGAAAGCTGAGAACCCTGTAGATTCAGAGGAGAAGATTTTTAAAGGTTCAAATTGTTGACGCCCGACGACGGACGACGCACGACGGACGACGCACGACGACGGACATCAAGTGATCACAAAAGCTCACCCTGAGCACAAAAGTGCTCTGGTGAGCTAAAAACGCACACGCTGTAGATTAATCAACAGCATACATGTGATAACTACCGGATTGTGCGGGAGACTACCGGATTTGAGCCCAACTCCCGCAAGTCCCGGCCGGGAGACGAGATCTCCCGATTTCTGAATAAAAATGATTTTTATTTTTCCCACCCTATTTTCTATCATTTTTTTGACATAAGCGCTTGTCAGACGCCTCAAAGAATCAGTGTTGTTGACTTATTTCCTGTCCTGTTTATCATGGCAGGCACAGCGCCGTGTCCCTTTTGTAGTACCTCGCCATGTTGCCCCTTATCAAAGACCACCGCAACATGCCCTAAATACCATGCTGAGTAATTGTGACCCCCAGTAAAAAAAAACAAGAGGGCCAGAATGGCCCTGAAGCGCTCACCAGACAATCAGGAGAAGATTTTAAAAGTTTTCTCTATATGTTTCTGCTGAAAACTACCCACACCTGGGGCGGGGCCAATTTTGACTCCAGGGCCATAATTCATATAACTTTTGTAGAAGACCTATACATGATGCTATGTGCCAAATATGAAAGCTGAGAACTTTCCAGATTCAGAGAAGAAGATTTTCAAAGTTTTCACTATTTGTTTCCATTGAAAACTGCCCACCCCTGGGGCGGGGACAATTTTGACCCCAGGGCAATAATTAATATAACTTTTGTAGAGGACCTGAACATGATGCTCTGTGCCAAATATGAAAGCTGAGCGCCTTCCAGTTTCAGAGGAGAAGATTTTCAAAGATTTCACTATTTGTTTCTATTGAAAACTGCCCACCCCTGGGGCGGGGACAATTTTGACCCCAGGGCAATAATTAATATAACTTTTGTAGAGGACCTGAACATGATGCTATGTGCCAAGTATGAAAGCTAATAACCTTCTAGTTTCAGAGGAGAAGATTTTCAAAGTTTTCACTATATATTTCTATTGGAAACTGCCCACCCCTGGGGCGGGGCCAATTTTGACCCCAGGGCCTTAATTTATATAACTTTTGTAGAGGACCTGAATATGCTGCTCTGTGCCAAATATGAAAGATGAGAGCCTTTCAGTTTCAGAGGAGAAGATTTTCAGAGGAGAAGATTTCACTATTTGTTTCTATTGAAAACTGCCCACCCCTGGGGCGGGGACAATTTTGACCCCAGGGCCATAATTTATATAACTTTTGTAGAGGACCTGAACATGATGCTATGTGCCAAATATGAAAGCTAATAACCTTCTGGTTTCAGAGGAGAAGATTTTCAAAGTTTTACTATATGTTTCTATTGAAAACTTCCCACCCCTGGGGCGGGGCCAATTTTGACCCCAGGGGCATAATTTATATAACTTTTGTAGAGGACCTATAGGTGATGCTATGTACCAAAGCTGAGAACCCTGTAGATTCAGAGGAGAAGATTTTTAAAGGTTCAAATTGTTGACGACGCACGACGCACGACGCACACCGCACGACGACGGACGACGGACATCTGGCGATCACAAAAGCTCACCCTGAGCACTTTGTGCTCTGGTGAGCTAAAAAGTACCTAGTTATAGACTACTTTCAGTCCGAATGACCGTTCAGCCGACTGTACATTTACTCCCCTGATCATTGAGTCATTGGCCTACAATATTGAGCACTGCTAATATATGGCGCAATCATGCAGCCGCAGTACCGGCGAGTGACCCTTACAGGTACCCATTTTAACCCCTGGGTGGAGAGTATATGCGGGTGGGAGACACGGAAAAGCGTCTCTGAAATTTCCCGGTGGGACCGGGATTTGAACCCCGGACCTCCGGACTGACAGTCAAGCGCGTTACCACTAGACCACCGCCACCTACAAAAAGAGATTAAATGGTCAGCATGGCGTGTTATTTACCTTGGCATGTGTGTATTCCGTAACAGAAACAATCGTGTATGAATATGTCTCTGGTGTATTACACTGTCGTCATTACATGTATGCTTTTTTCTTCACGGTCAGATTCTACTAAATTTCTGTTGAAGAAAATCTTATTTTCTCAAATTCTGAGACTAAACATCTAAATAGTTACTTTATTAAATTAATTTAGGTTATAAGTTTATTTATAAATGTTCACATAGCATAGCTGTAATAAAAATGTGCTTTTATTAGAAAAAATGGAACTCGAAATTGGTTGCCTCAAACCACGGATTTTTCGAACGGTGAAATGTGTCATTTCATAGAGGCAAACACAAACATTGTTTTCCACAGACATTTGGTAATATATTCAAATAAAATTGTGTATGTATTGAGTGTAGCATATAAGGATGTCAAATACACAAAAAATGAGAAGATGGGAAGCATTTTTCCAACAGAAAATGAAACTACAAAATGCAAAGACAGTGTACTAGTGTTTGGATAGTACCATATTTCGGACAGAAAGTGACAAATGTATTGTGTTTATTTCAGAATATAAATTTCTGGATATATTGCATTACAAAAATAAATGAAAATAATAAAAACAATAATGTCAATAAATTATATAATAGCAATAAAAGTGCCTTTATCATACCTCCCTTTCAACCAGGGGTAAAGGGGGGAGGGAGTTTTCTTTTCATATTTGCCCATTCAGAGACATATAAATATAGGTCTCTGACCTATTATACCAACAAATAACTCCAAAATTTTCCATCCGCGTAAATCTCCCTCTTTCACACCCAATCTCCCTCATTTGAAAAGCTAATCTCCCTCTTTGCCTCGAAAAAATTATCACATGTATGCAACAGTTTAGACTCAAAATTACTACTAGTATATATATTTAAAATCTGGTTAGAAATTATAACCATCGAAAACCTGCTCTTTTGGAATCTTCCGCATGGGCGGAGGGATGGCTTTCTTGTCTTCTTAAAATTCTGATTTCACCGCTTTTAAATATGTTTTACATACATGTCAGACATTCTATAGCCGAAGAGCTGAAGTTATCACAAGCTACATATATTCGCGTAAATTCATTTATAATACAAGAGGGCCAGAATGGCCCTGACATCGCTCACCAGGCAATCAGAGGAGAAGATGTTCAAAGTTTTCACTATATGTTTCTAGAGAAAACTAGCAACCCCTGGGGCGGGCCAATTTGGATCCAAGGGGTATAATTTATACAACTTTTGTAGAGGACCTGAACATGATGCTATGTGCCAAATATGAAAGCTGAGAACCTTCCAGTATCTGAGGAAAATATTTTCAAATTTGACACTATATGTTTCTATTGCACACTGGCTACCCCTGGGGCGGGGCCAATTTTGACCCCGGGGGCATAATTTATATAACTCTTGTAGAGGACCTAAACATGATGTTATGTGTCAAATATGAAAGCTGAGAACCTTCCAGTTTCTGAGGAGAAGATTTTCAAAGTTGTCACTATATGTTTCTATTGAGACATGGCTACCCCTGGGGCGGGGCCAATTTTGACCCCTGGGGCACAATTTATATAAATTTTGTAGAGGACCTGACTATGATCCTATGTGCCAAATATGAAAGCTAAGAACACTGTAGATTTAGAGGAGAAGATTTTTAAAGTTGTCACTATATGTTTCTATTGAAAACTGGCCACCCCTGGGGCGGGGTCAATTTTGACCCCAGGGGCATAATATATATAACTTTTGTAGAGGACCTGAACATGATGCTATGTGCCAAATATGAACGCTATGAACCTTTCAGTTTCAGAGAAGAATATATTCAAAGTTTTACCATATATTTGTATTGAAAACTGGCTACCCCTGGGGCGGGGCCAATTTTGATCCCAGGGGCATAATTTACACAAAAATTGTAGAGAACCTGAACATGATGCTTTGTGCCAAATATGAAAGCTAAGGACCCTGTAGATTCAGAAGAAAAGATTTTCAAAGTTGTCACTATATGTTTCTATTCAAAACTGGCTACCCCTGGGGCGGGGCCAATTTTGACCCCAGGGGCATAATTTATATAACTTTTGTAGAGCACCTGAACATGATGCTATGTGCCAAATATGAAAGCTGAGAACACTGAAGATTCAGAGGAGAAGATTTTCAAAGTTATCACTATATGTTTCTAATGAAATCTGGCTACCCCTGGGGCGGGCCAATTTTGACCCCAGGGCCATAATTTATATAAATTTTGTAGAGGACCTGAACATGATGCTATGTGCCAAATATGAAAGCTGAGAACCCTGTAGATTCAGAGGAGAAGATTTTCAAAATTGTCACTATATGTTTCTATTCAAAACTGGCTACCACTTGGGCGGGGCCAATTTTGACCCCAGGGGCATAATTTATATAACTTTTGTAGAGGACCTGAACATGATGCTATGTGCCAAATATGAAAGCTGAGAACGCGGTAGATTCAGAGGAGAAGATTTTCAAAGTTTTACTATATATTTCAATAGAAAACAAGGCACTCCTGGGGCGGGGCCAATTTTGACCCCAGGGGCAAAATTTATATAACTTTTGTAGAGGACCTAAAGATGATGCTATGTACCAAAGATGAAAGCTGAGAACCCTGTAGATTCAGAGGAGAAGATTTTTAAAGGTTCAAATTGTTGACGCCCGACGACGCACGACGCACGATGCACGACGGACGACGACGGACATCAAGTGATCACAAAAGCTCACCCTGAGCACAAAAGTGCTCTGGTGAGCTAAAAATGTGGTGTTAACAGTGGACTCGTGTTAGCTATAAAAGAAGGAATCAACGATGCAAAGTGGAAGTCAGCAACACTTTCGTTAGAATACCAAAACCTCGGTTGGTATAAAGTTGTTGGTGTTTTCTGGTAACAACAGTAAGTGTCCATATTCTTTAGAATTTCATTTTTTTTCAAATTTGAAATATTTAGTTTGTTATCTGTTTATCATATGACGGTAGATATTATATAATCTGCATTTTAAATATAGATATAATTTGCAATATCATTTCTGTAAACCCTTTGACTTTCGTTACAACCGATACGCACCGCTGTCAAAATGCATTCCAAGCTCTCACGTCGCCTTCAAAAGGTACTGCCTGACAAGTTACTACACCATTTTTCTCTAACATATATCCCATAAAGTTACTCGTTTCGTATCGATAACAGTTTATTATCTCGTCTGGTTTAAGTATTATTTTGTTTTAAAAAATGTTTTAATTTTTTTAAATGAAATGCTTAAATGATAATATTATAGACATTAGTTGAGTTTGTGTAAATGATACTTCTACACACTTTAAATTGCAAACGTGGATTTTAAGTAATGGTAAAAGTATACAGCAGAACAAATAAATGGGTAGAGAAGATACTTAATAAAACATTATTTTAAATAATGTTGTTACTGTTCAACATGATGTGGATGTATTCTATCGTTTTGATCCGTATGCTCGTAATTGCTTTATTTGGTTTCGTTCGGCATAAACATTTGCCTGAATAAAGTATGTATATTGTATGTATATAACAGCTTCCGTTACTAATAGGAAAAAAAGTTTTTTTTACTATTACAAAGTTAGGATTTACAGGATTTATTAATATGTTAACGTTGTATGTAATTATTGTATTACAGTATTTACTTTATTCTTTTTTTGTAATTAGATATTTTGTTTAAATTCATATTACCACATAACAATTATTTGATATATATATATAATTGTTTCCTGTTTTAGTGTGTGTATTTCCTACATTATTTTGAAGTTCATAGAAAATTTTCAAAATCTACATGAACCAAATGAACGGCCTTTGAAATAAATAAAATAATACCTTCTTTAATAATGAAGATTTCTTTACAGTTATTTACAATTTTATGATAAAATGCATGCACAAAAGCATTTTTATATTGACTAGAATTATTATAGTGGTAATACTGTAGGCAATAAATCAAAATTTACTGTAACGCATTTATGCCTGGGTTTATAAGTGGACTCGTCAAATATCAACAAGCCTATTATCTGCTGAACGTTGGTTTCGGAAAGAAAGTTACATTTCAATGAGCATTACGACAGCCAACAGCGCATGTCCTACAGGAGCCTTCTGATCTGGGTCTACGCTGTTTGCCCATGTTCCATTTAGGGGTGAATAGGCATAAAAAATGGCTACGTACAATATCGGATATTCAATATTCAACACGGAATTGATTATAAAACATAGAATAAGAGAGTTAACGGAAATTTGAACATTTTAGAATGGTTATATAAGAGACCGCTTAACTACATATAAAAACCGCTGTATATTCTTACTCGTTATGCAACATCTTGATGTAGGCAGATACCACGAATGAAAATCTAAACAAGTTTTTCGTATATAATTTGGTTGCGGAGGTATCACGTCAAAGATACAAATTTGATATATGTCAGACCGTTTAATTTTCTGCTTACATACTTCTGTGCAGTCACGGTCTTTCGAAAGATACATTTCGATTACATTTATGTAATCATGGCATGTTGCATAAATTCATAGTTCCATCTGTTCCGCTGATATAACTTTAATTTTTCAAATTATTTGTCGTTCAAAGTCAAATTAATAATATATTTATTATGATGAATATAATAATACAAGTGTTTATTATATGTATGTGTTTACCTTAAAGTTTTCCTATAATATTAAAAACAACAAATGTATTATTTCCTAGTACAGACATGGACTCAACTATACACACCACGTACTAAAATTCCACGTTCATTTTCTTTGATGTTTACTGTCTAAAAATAAATTACTATCGTTCAGTTTAGTTATCTCAGCTTCAATTGCCTTGCCTATTTCATGTGAACGCAGCGTAATGTTTGTTTGATAATTCGCCATTGAAAACTGTATTGATACATGTCGGATGCTGAGTAATGTCGTGTTATATTTAACATCTCATTATTCAATTAATTGCCTGATAGAAACCCTTTCTCACGCGTTTGACATTAGAGAAGGCCCAGATCTGCAGCTTCGACAGCTGAACATAGTATGCTGAAGCAAATAAAGAGTAGTAACATAACAAAATCTGGGTGTTTGTGCAGTAAACCCAGTAATTAATAAACGTACTATGCTACTTAGTGCAAGTGATGAAAAGCAAAACAAGAGGGCCATGATGGCCCTGAAATCGCTCACCAGAGGGAAAGATTTTTAAAGTTTCAACTACATGTATGTTTCTAAACAAAACTGGACACCTGTTTTGTGGGGTGTTATTTGACCCTTTCTCTGTATAATTATAATGGCAAGCTTTCTGGGATGATTTGCTTTATTATAAATATTTTCTAAGCCCAATACCGAACGTTTACCGACCGTTAACTTGGAAAGCATATATCGCACAAAAAATATGTGGAAAAGTTTCATTTTCCATTACATATTACTACGCATAACCTAACAACTCCTTGATATATTGGGTATTTAGAAACGAACGACAACTCTTGTAGAGCACGTTTCGTAACAAAACCAGTTCACACCTGAACGTTTCCAACCCCTTCAGAATTAGAGTACTGGTGATTGTTTCAAAGCAGAAATTGTATAAAAATCGCGATTTCAACAATTTATACAAACGGAATTGTTATGGAAATGGAAAATTAAAACTTGTTAAGAATAACTGGTGATAATAACCATTGTGATAAATAGAGCATTTGCCTTAGTGATAAATAGAGCATTTGCTCCATAAGAGTAAATGCACTATTTATCACAATGATTTCAAATCTACACAATTCTGAAATTTTCCTTTTCTCTAATTAACCCTTTTCCTCATATAAACATGTTTTCATGCATTTGCAAACAGAGTAGACCCAGATTTACCTCTTTGAATAAGCAGACAACATTTCTAACATATGACAACCCTATCACAGCTTAGCAGGACTTAACCAAAAGTAGCACACAGTTTGAACTCAGATCTGACACATACCGGTATATAACTTTATATGTGGTTTGTATAATTATGAGTTAATTTATTCCTATGGAGCAAATGCTCTATTTATCACAATGGTTTGAAATCTACACAATTCTGAAATTTTCATCTTCTCTAATTAATGCTCCTTATCAGTAGATTTATTCAAAGAGGTAGGATCTGAAAAAAGCCTTTGTGATAAATAGAGCATTTGTTAACCATTGTGATAAACAGAGCAAAAGCTCCATAGGAGTAAATGTTCTATTTATCACAAAAGTTTCAAATCTACACAATTCTGAAATTTTCCTTCTCTATAATTAATGCTCCTTATCAGTAGATTTATTCAAAGCGGTAGGATCTGAAAAAAGCCTTTGTGATAAATAGAGCATTTCGAGGGCTTGGTGCAAAACTATTCTAACTCCTTCACTAAAGTGAAGGAGTTAGAATAGTTTTCCACCAAGCCCTCGATTTGCTCCATAGGAGTAAATGCTCTATTTATCACAATGGTTTCAAATCTACACAATTCTGAAATTTTCCTTTTCTCTAATTAATGCTCCTTATCAGTAGATTTATTCAAAGAGGTATAATAGTCACTTTCTGAAACCATTGTGATAAATAGAGCATTTGCCTTTGTGATAAATAGAGCATTTGCTCCATAGGAGTAAATGCACTATTCATCACAATGGTTTCAAATCTAAACAATTCTGAAATTTTCCTTTTCTCTAATTAACCCTTTTCCTCATATAAACATGTTTTCACGCATTTGCAAATAGAGTAGACCCAGATTTACCTCTTTGAATAAGCAGACAACATTTCTAACAGATGACAACCCTATCACTGCTTAGCATGACTTGACCAAAATTAGCACACAGTTTTGATTCTGATCTGACACAGACCGGTATGTAACTTTATATGTGGTTTGTATATGAGTTAATTTACTCCTATAGAGCAAATGCTCTATTTATCACAATGGTTTGAAATCTATACAATTCTGAAATTTTCCTTATCAGTAGATTTATTCAAAGAGGTAGGATCTGAAAAAAGCCTTTGAGAGAAATAGAGCATTTGCCAACCATTGTGATAAATAGAGCAAAAGCTCCATAGAAGTAAATGTTCTATTTGTCACAATGGTGTCAAATCTACACAATTCTGAAATTTTCCTTTTCTATAATTAATGCTCCTTATCAGTAGATTTATTCAAAGAGGTAGGATCTGAAAAAAGCCTTTGTGATAAATAGAGCATTTGCTCCATAGGCGTAAATGCTTTATTTATCACCATGTTTTCAAATCTACACAATTCTGAAATTTTCCTTTTCTCTAATTAATGCTCCTTATCAGTAGATTTATTCAAAGAGGTAACATAGTCACTTTATGAAACCATTGTGATAAATAGAGCATTTTCTCCATAGGAGTAAATGCTCTATTTATCACAATGGTTTCAAATCTACACAATTCTGAAATTTTTCAAGAGGCAGATTCTGAAAATATCCTATGAGGGAATGGGTTAAAAAACAGTGTGAGTTCTGAAGCAGACAACTTGATAGAGTTTTGACCAGGAACTTGACCTATTCAGTGATTATGCAACACAAATGGAGTGACCTCAATCCTTCTAGTTCAGAGGAACCTTTAGAGTGTAAAATAATATTTTAAAGTATAACCAACAGGGCAGGGCCAATTTTAACCTCAGAACTATGATATTTACCAATGTCAATAAGGAATACTAAGTAAATCTATACACCAAATATCTAAGCTCTGTGACATGTAGTTTTTGACAAAAAGATTTTTGAAGTTTTCCCCATGCCTAACCTTTAGTGAGCCCAGCATTCTGCTACTTGTACAGAAAACAACAGTCAGCTAGAAAAAACTGGCCACCCCTGGAGCCGTGGCGGGGCCAATTTTGATCCCAGGGACATTATTTATATAACTTTTGTAGAGGACCTATAGGTGATGCTATGTGCCAAAGATGAAAGCTCAGAACCCTGTAGATTCAGAGGAGAAGACTTTTAAAGTTCAAATTGTTGACGCGGGACGACGGAGGACGAACGACGCACGACGACGGACGACGGACATCAGGCGATCACAAAAGCTCACCCTGAGCACTTTGTGCTCTGGTGAGCTAAAAACCCAAAATATTATTTATAAAATATTCAGGTCAGATTCGTTATTTAATTATGAAAGTATCTAATAACAGTCAGTTCTTAAATCACAAGATACAATTTTTTTTATTTAAAGTCTGTATGTCATATAGCAGTAAACATTAGATATGGATAGCTATTGACCGAAAACACCCCTAAACTTTACCCTGCTTTTCCTTTTCGTTTTAGTATATTAAAGATTTGACAGGCCTTTATTGGCTATTTCAATATATGTTTTTTTATTTATTAACCCTTTCCCTTATAGAAGCGCCTTTTAGCGTTCCACCGAATAATATAGTTCAGTTTTATAGTCATGAACTTATAGCATAAGAAATAGTTTCTATATCTTAGCAGGTGTTAGCTTAACCTTCAGCCTGCTATGGGCGGATGGATAAATACATTTAAAAACAGTTTGGATCCAGATAAGACTCCGAGTAATTCGGCGTCTCATGAGGATCCAAACAGTTTGACATCCTAATTACATTTTGGTAGACAAATTGGTTATAACATGAATTTTGAAAATGCAGTAGGTGAAAAAACCTGCAAAAATTATTTGCTCAGCAGACTGCTGGATATCGATAATCAATTATTAGGTTATCCCAATATGCAGTAGAATTATTGATTAAATATATACAGGTAAATGAAATGATAGTTTTTGTTATTTACCATTGATTTCTCTAAAAACAATGATATGTTTGTTTCTGCAGTTAATCTATGGGCTTGAAAAAAAGTATTCAGTAGCATTATTATCATAATTATTTTAATAATTTTTATCATGAGAGTCATGTAAAATGGTCTTTTTTGTTTGCATTTAGTTGAGATATATATGATTGATAAAGATTTTATTGCTATTAATTGTATTTATTTGAATTTGATTTTTTAAAAACAAATAATGATCTGGATCTACTCTGTTTGGTAATGCATAAAATAAGTTATTTCAACATGAAGAGAAGTTTTTGCTTTGGCAAAAACTAGAATCAGATCTATATCGTGTCAAAAGCAAAATATACCTACTGAATATTCATGGACAAAATTGTTATAATAAAATATGGAAGGTAGAACATTGAAGACATTTCAGAAACAGATCTATCAAACTCCATTAGAAACTGGAGCAGACCCTGATCAGACAGCTTCTATAGGAGCCGTCAGATCTGGGTCTACTTTGTTTGCTATTTCTATAAAGAGAAGTTTTCGCTTTTACAAAAACAGTAGAATCGGATCCATATCGTGTCAAAAACATTAAGGCCCCGATCATCGGTTTCTATCTGGGTCTACTCTGATTGCTAATTGCGTAAAAACATGTTATTTCTTGAAAGAGAAGTTTTTTCTTTGGTAAGCTGTAGAATCAGATCTATATCGTGTCAAAAGCAAACCTATTAGACCCTGATCAAACGGCTTCTCTGATCTTGGTTTACTCTGTTTGCTAATGCGTAAAAACAGGTATTTCTATCTCAGTCTTACATACAAGCTGCAGATTTTGCTCAATTTTGAGCAGGCCTGTACTGTTACTCCCAAAATCACCACGAAGCCATTATGGGTCAGTGTGGCAACATTCACAGCATGGGAGGGCAATAAATTTACACCAACTTACTGATAAGCACAGTCTCTTGAGTTATACAGATGTTTCTGTACTGCCAAGTACTCTTAGAGATACAGGTCATTTCGTGTGTGTTTATAATTATAAGATTGTGAAGTTATCTACTTATTTTCAGTTTTCATGTTTTATGCTATATCAAGTCCAGCACATTTTCATAGTTCAATTCCTCTAAATCCACTGACTTGGCGAAATTGTTTTCAAACCAACATACATATTTCCATTCTATATATTTGCATTCTACTTCACTTAAATTTGTGGTCCACACTGAAGTCGAAAAAGTCAGTTGATTTAGAAAACTTTTGACTAGTTACACTCAAATGTGTCTGACTCATAAGTATAGATGCCATATATGTGTATATATAATATACATATAATTATATAGGTTTAGCACCCCTTCTTCCGAATCGCACACCTGTGGTTACATTGATGATGCTCAGGAATTATTTGTTTCAGTCTACGTACATTTGTATTTTGTAAATGAACTGTACTTGATTTGACACTATTGTGTTCCTGTTGTTTTAGATATGTTTGCATGTTTGAGCATTATCAAATTTCCACAAATCTACAGGAATAGTTGTTTTGTCCATGCCATTAAATGGGCATGTATACTATTAAATGTTACTACCAGTAGTTCTTTATGATACAAATAATCATGAAGTAGATCCACCACACAAGCAAATGCACTATTGTGACGCATATTTTCAAAATTCCAGTATAACACACAACTTTATTATATAATTATCCACGTCAATTTTAATACAAACTTATGCTTCTTTAACCTTTTCCCAGGTGTTCTGTAGTAAGCCAAATAAATTTCAATACCTGCTGAATATTCATAAACAAAATAGTTATAAAGAAAAACGGAAGGTAGAACATTGTAGACATTTTTGAAAGCAAACAAACAGATCTATCAAATTCTATTAGCAAACAGAGTAGACCCTGATCTGGAAACACGTTTATATGAGGGAAAGGGTTAATCATTTACTTCATAGATAGCTCAGGACCATTAAAATCTGCAAACATATAAGACCCAGATCAAGCAGCTTCTATAGGATCTGCCTGATCAGGGTCTACTATGTTTCCATATAGAATGTCATCATAGATAGTTTATTTTACAGGCTGTAGCAAGAAAATGGATATATATTGAATTAACTATCGTTGATACGAGCACTATTTCTTGCCTGCAGGTCTATTAAACATTTTTGCCAATAAAAATATGCTGTAACCCCTTCAACGCGTTTTTTCAAAGTTGAAACAGTGTAGCCCCAGATAAGGTGGCTCCCACGAGAGACCTCCGATCAGGGTCTGCACTGTTTTCAATTAGATTTCATTCTTTTTGTCAAGAAAAAAGTCTGTCATATCTTATCAGCCAAGGTAATATTTCAGGTTGCCAGGGTGGACATTTTGTACCTCATGGTTTTGCAAGGGTGGACATTTTGTCCCTCGTGCTTTTGCAAGGGTGGATATTTTGTCCCTCATATTTTTTCAAAGGTGGACGTTTTGTCTCTCATCATGATTTACAAGGCAGACGTTTTGTCCCTCACAAATCAAAAGTTGCATGCAAGACTGTGGTGGAAATGATTTTTATGCATTTCACAAGTCTTACACGCAGCCCTTGAAATGACACAAGTTTTGCAAACAGAGAAGACCCAGATCAGAAAGCTCCTAGAGGAGCCGTCTCGTTTGGGTCTGCTCTGTTGCTTATGATATAATATATATATATGGTTCAGCACTTTCTGCCATGGCCAAACCATCATTTTCTTACATAAATATTCATGGAGTAAAGGGTTAAGCTAGATTTATGGAGGGTATTTTGTCCAAAATTAAATAAGGGACAAAACGTCCGCCTTGTAAAAAATAATCGGAGACAAAATGTCCACCCTTGAAAATACACCAGGGACAAAATGTCCAGCCTTGCAAAACCATGAGGGACAAAATGTCAACCCTTGCATAATTAAGTGAGACTCCTCTCACTATGAATATTAATTGAATCAATTTCCATCAATTTCCATTCTGGTACAGAACAAGAAATGAGATACAAAAACCAGTACTGCAAACTCTGCTCTATGGAATTTTGGTTCTAGGACATTAGCCCACCCGGACCACAGCCCACCCGGATGACAGCCCACCATTTCTCTTAGGGCGGACATTAGACCACTCGTGTTTTTGAGGGGGCGGACAAAAGCCCACTCGGGATTTTTAGGAGGGCGGACATTAGCCCACTCATGTTTTTTTGATGTCCGCCTCGTTAATATTCAGCGCGAGTGGTCTATTGTCCGAGTGGGCTAATGTCCGCCCATCAAAAAAACACAAGTGGGCTAATGTCCGCCCTCCTCAAAAACACGAGTGGGCTAATGTCCGCCCCCCTCAAAAACACGAGTGGTCTAATGTCCGCCCTTAGAGAAATGGTGGGCTGTCATCCGGGTTGGCTGTGGTCCGGGTGGGCTAATGTCCGTTTACCTGGAATTTTGACTGGCAAACAAAGAACAGCCTGTTGTTCAATGAGCTTCCTAAATTGAGTCTAATCTGTTTGCAGAGGGGTTAGAAGATGTATCTATCAGCAGAAGGGTTAAAGTACCTATTTGTTATTAGTATTAGCTTTTTTTTCTTATACTGTATTGCGTGTTTTCTTTTGAAGATCTATTGTGTTACTATATGGTAAACAATGAAGATATAAAAATTATTGACAGTATAAATTAACCCTTAACCCGCCGCATACTGTTCGATACTCCGCCTTCTTTCAATATTAATTAGGTAACCCTTTACAAAATATACAAGTTGTGTTCAAATTAATTTTCATGGCAAAAACATAGAGCAAACCCCAAAGTACAACCCCCCCCCCCCCCCCCCCCCACCCCTGATATTATTTTTTAATTACCAAATACTTATCCAATACTTTTCATTTTTCTTGTGTTTCAAATTCACCAAACCATTGATAGATGCCAGATTTATAGAACTTTGAAAATGGCTTGACCACAACCTTACTATAGTATGGCTAAGCCACAATATGGCTGTTAACAGACCGGGCATCTCTCAGTAAGTCACCATGACCAGATTACAGTCATAAACTGGCTCAGGGTGAGTTAATGATAGATATCCCATGGAGTTGCAATTATTGTGAACAGTTAGATTCTGGCAGGGAAAATTCGGGCAAGTGTAGCTTGTATGTAGGGCTGATTGGTTATTTCACACAAAAACTGGCATTATGCACTACCTGGATTAAAGTATAATTGCATAACTTTATCTCATATGGTCATAGACCCTGCCTGGACACTGCATGAGCACTCCAGGGAATCAATAATCAATAATCCACACAGATGGATACTGTGTATATGGGGGGTGTCACTTTCTGAAGGAGTTTTGAAATACCTTTATTATTATTATTTAATTTCAATCTGCTTGAAATGTTCACCTGTCTCCATAACTAGGATCAGGCTATTTGGTAACGGGTTAACCAGTGTTAAGATACACCAATTAATATAATAGAGTTGGATAGTTGCATTGATGTTAATAAGGATATTTGTTAATACTTTGGTTGGATAGTATGCATATTTTTAAGTCTGAATGCATCTCATTAACATTTTAAGGTGGCACCTTACTATAAAGCATTTAATTCCGGTAATTACATGTGTAGAAAACAGAAGTGTCTATTCTGTTGTTTTATAGGTGAACGCCCGACTCTCATTAACTTCGAACAAGAGGGCCATGATGGCCCTGAAATCGCTCACCAGAGGGAAAGATTTTTAAAGTTTTAACTACATGTATGTTTCTAAACAAAACTGGACACCTGTTTTGTGGGGTGTTATTTGACCCTTTTGTGGATCCAAACTCTGTGCCATACCTGTTGGTCTTAATTATGTTGAAAAAAGCCAGGAAGCAGTCGATCTTTAATAAACCTTTGGACCTTTAAAACCCTTTCCTTCATATAAATGTAATTTGATGCATTTGCAAACAGAACAGACCCGTATCTATAGGAGCTATCTGACCAGGTTGTGCTCTGCCGGCTAATAGAATACTCTTTCCTCCATAAAAACGCCTTTCTACGCCTCTGTAATAGTCACTTTATTAAACCATTGTGATAAATAGAGCATTTGCTCCATAGGAGTAAATGCTCTATTTATCACAATGGTTTCAAATCTACACATATTAAACCATTGTGATAAATAGAGCATTTGCTCCATAGGAGTAAATGCTCTATTTATCACAATGGTTTCAAATCTACACAATTCTGAAATTTTCCTATCTCTAATTAACCCTTTCCCTCACATAAACGTGTTTTCACGCATTTGCAAACAAAGTAGACCCAGACAAAATTTCTAACAGATGACAACCCTATCACTGCTTTGCATGACTTGACTGAAATTAGCACACAGTGTATTCTGATCTGCGCATACCGGTATGTAACTTTATATGTAGTTTGTATATGAGTAAGTTTACTCCTATGGAGCAAATGCTCTATTTATTACAATGGTTTCAAATCTACACAATTCTGAAATTTTCCTTTTCTCTAATTAATGCTCCTTATCAGAAGATTTATTCCAAAAGGTAGGATCTGAAAAAAGCCTCTGCAACAGTCACTTTATGAAACCATTGCGATAAATAGAGCATTTGCTCCATAGGAGTAAATGCTCTATTGATTATAATGGTTTCAAATCTACACCATTCAGAAATTTTCTTTGTCTTTAATTAATTCTCCTTATCAGTAGATTGAATAAGCAGACAACATTTCTAACAGATGACAACCCTATCACTGCTTAGCATGACTTGACCGAAATAAGCACACAGTATGGATTCTGATCTGACGCATAGAGCATTTGCTAACCATTGTGATAAATAGAGCAAAAGCTCCATAGGAGTAAATGTTCTATTTATGACATTGGTTTCAAATCTACACAATTCTGAAATTTTCCTTTTCTATAATTAATGCTCCTTATCAGTAGATTTATTCAAAGAGGTAGGATCTGAAAAAAGCCTTTGTGATAAATAGAGCATTTGCTCCATAGGAGTAAATGCTCTATTTATCACAATGGTTTCAAATCTACACAATTCTGAAATTTTCCTTTTCTCTAATTAATGCTCCTTATCAGTAGATTTATTCAAAGAGGTAGGATCTGAAAAAAGCCTTCGTGATAAATAGAGCATTTGCTCCATAGGAGTAAATGTTCTATTTATCACAATGGTTTCAAATATACACAGTTCTGAAATTTTCCTTTTCTCTAATTAACCCTTTCCCTCATATAAACATGTTTTCACGCATTTGCAAACAGAGTAGACCCAGATTTACCTCTTTGAATAAGCAGACAACATTTCTAACAGATGACAACCCTATCACTGCTTAGCACGACTTGACTGAAATTAGCACACAGTTTGGATTCTGCTCTGACGCATACCGGTATGTAACTTTATATGTAGTTTGTATATGAGTAAACTTACTCCTATGGAGCAAATGCTCTATTTATTACAATGGATTCAAATCTACACAATTCTAAAATTTTCCTTTTCTTTAATTAATGCTCCATATCAGAAGATTTATTCAAAAAGGTAGGATCTGAAAAAAGCCTTTGTGATAAATAGAGCATTTGCTCCATAGGAGTAAATGCACTACTTATCACAATGCTTTCAAATCTACACAATTCTGAAATTTTCCTTTTCTCTCATTAACCCTTTTCCTCATATAAATATGTTTTCACGCATTTGCAAACAGAGTAGACCAAGATTTACCTCTTTGAATAAGCAGACAACATTTCTATCAGATGGCAACCCTATCACTGCTTAGCATGACTTGACTGAAATTAGCACACAGTTTGGACTCTGATCTGACACATACCGGTATGTAACTTTATATGTGGTTTGTATATGAGTTAATTTACGCCTATGGAGCAAATGCTCTATTTATCACAATGGCTTCAAATCTACACAATTCTGAAATTTTCCTTTTCTCTAATTAATGCTCCTTATCAGTAGATTTATTCAAAGAGGTATAATTGTCACTTTATGAAACCATTGTGATAAATAGAACATTTGTCTTTGTGATAAATAGAGCATTTGTTCCATAGGAGTAAATGCACTATTTATCACAATGGTTTCAAATCTAAACAATTCTGAAATTTTCCTTTTCTCTAATTAACCCTTTTCCTCATATAAACATGTTTTAATGCATTTGCAAACAGAGTAGACCCAGATTTACCTCTTTGAATAAGCAGACAACATTTCTAACAGATGACAACCCTATCACTGCTTAGCATGACTTGACCAAAATTAGCACACAGTTTGGATTCTAATCTGACACATACAGGTATGTAACTTTATATGTGGTTTGTATATGAGTTAATTTACTCCTATGGAGCAAATGCTCTATTTATCACAATGGTTTGAAATCTACAATTCTGAATTTTTCCTTTTCTCTAATTAATGCTCCTTTTCAGTAGATTTATTCAAAGAGGTAGGATCTGAATAAAGCCTTTGTGATAAATAGAGCATTTGCTAACCATTGTGATAAAAAGGGCAAAAGCTCCATAGGAGTAAATGTTCTATTTATCACAATGGTTTGAAATCTACAATTCTGATTTTTTTCTTTTCTATAATTAATGCTCCTTATCAGTAGATTTATTCAAAGAGGTAGGATCTGAAAAAAACCTTTGTGATAAATAGAGCATTTGCTCAATAGGCGTAAATGCTCCATTATCACAATGGTTTCAAATCTACACAATTCTGAAATTTTCCTTTTCTCTAATTAATGCTCCTTATCAGTAGATTTATTCAAAGAGGTATAATAGTCACTTAATGAAACCATTGTGATAAATAGAGCATTTGCTCCATAGGAGTAAATGCTCTATTTATCACATGGTTTCAAATCTACACAATTCTGAAATTTTCCAAGAGGCAGGATCTGAAAATAGCCTATGTGAACAAACAGACACTAATTCTGAAGCAGACAACTTGATAGAGATTTGACCAGGAACTTGACCTATCCAGTGATTACGTAACACAGATGGACTGACTAGCTCAGAGTAACCTTTATAGTGTAAAAAACTATTTTAAAGTATAACCAACAGGGCAGGGCCAATTTAAACCTCAGAACTATGATATTGACCAATGTCAATAAGGTATACAAAGTAAATCTATACACCAAATATCTAAGCTCTGTGACATGTAGTTTTTGACAAGAAGATTTTTGAAGTTTTCCCCATGCCTAACCTACTGTATTTCCTCTTATAGACGCTCCCGGGCGCGATGCAAAACGCAGACAGGGAGCTCTTATTTCATACCAAAAATTCGGAGTTTTTACTATGTCCGTCACGGTAGAGACTGTATAGGCTAAAGAATGATACATTGCATACTCTGAAATTTAATCATATTTGCGCCGATATAAGACTTGAAATAACCCGCAGACATCCTACTTGGTTCATTTGTTGACCGAAATCATTTATTTCAAACTTAATCTTCGGTAGATTTATGACTTTTAAAGTGAAAGTAAGGATCGTATTTACCTTTCAAGGTTCAACTTCCGCTAGACTGCTCTGCAGTAAAATTATCAACGGAAGTTACGGGTGTGTAGGTACGGTCTAAACGGAAATGTTCGAAGACCCTTCCGCTTTACCGTAATACTTGTAAAATACTACTGTAGAATATGCACTACACAGAAATGGGGGAAACTGGACGAAGTCGGAAATTGAGAACGAACAAACATTGGTTTAATCCGTTAGACAAGTGGAGAAAACAGAATCACCTTTCAATTAGGTATGGGAAATAGTGACAGTTTTAAAATTAGAATTAAAGAGCGATATGTAGGTGAGTCGGTGTAAAATGAATTGCTTGCAGAAGTGACATGTATACATGGTTTACAGCACCATATAATCAGATACTTACGCATTTTGCAAACATAACAAGTCGAAGAGAAACAAAATAACCTACCGGTATACAACAACAGTATAAAATAGTTTCATTGTAATTTGCT
This sequence comes from Azorinus chamasolen, assembly GCA_963576725.1. Classification (NCBI taxonomy): domain Eukaryota; kingdom Metazoa; phylum Mollusca; class Bivalvia; order Cardiida; family Solecurtidae; genus Azorinus; species Azorinus chamasolen. The sequence continues at coordinate 80,550,871 of OY755245.1, forward strand.
TTCCCTAATCACTACTAGTGATGATGCATTGAGTTTTCATTTTCTTCGCCAACTTTTTGACTTCGAGGTGAGGTGGGTGGGGTAAGTTGATCCCCCCGATGGCTTTTCGAAGCGTATATTATAGGGAGGGAGCTACTATTAGAGAGGGCGCTATAGAAAGGAGAAATACGGTATTAGTGAGCCCAGCATTCTGCTACTTGTACAGAAAACAACAGTCAGCTAGAGAAAACTGGCCACCCCTGGGACCGTGGCGGGGCCAATTTTGACTCCAGGGACATAATTTATATAACTTTTGTAGAGGACCTATAGATGATGCTATGTGCCAAAGATGAAAGCTGAGAACCCTGTAGATTCAGAGGAGAAGACTTTAAAGTTCAAATTGTTGACGACGCACGACTATCACCGACAGACGACAGACATCAGGCGATCACAAAAGCTCACCCTGAGCACTTTGTGCTCTGGTGAGCTAAAAACCGCCTTTCTACGCCTCTGTATTAGTCACTTTATTAAACCATTGTGATAAATAGAGCATTTGCTCCATAGGAGTAAATGCTCTATTTATCACAATGGTTTCAAATCTACACAATTCTGAAATTTTCCTTTTCTCTAATTAACTCTTTCCCTCATATAAACATGTTTTCACGCATTTGCAAACAAAGTAGACCCAGATTTACCACTTTGAATAAGAGACAAAATTTCTAACAGATGACAACCCTATCACTGCTTAGCATGACTTGACCAAAATTAGCACATATTTTGGATTCTGATCTGACACATACCGGTATGTAACTTTATATGTAGTTTGTATATGAGTAAATTAACTCCTATGGAGCAAGTGCTCTATTTATTACAATGGTTTCAAATCTACACAATTCTCAAATTTTTCTTTTCTCTAATTAATGCTCCTTATCAGAAGATTTATTCAAAGAGGTAGGATCTGAAAAAAGCCTTTGTGATAAATAGAGCATTTGCTAACCATTCTGATAAATAGAGCAAAAGCTCCATAGGAGTAAATGTTCTATTTATCACAATGGTTTAAAATCTACACAATTCTGAAATTTTCCTTTTCTATAATTAATGCTCCTTATCAGTAGATTTATTCAAAGAGGTAGGATCTGAAAAAAGCCTTAGTGATAAATAGAGCATCTGCTCCATAGGTGTAAATGTTCCTTTTCTATAATTAATGCTCCTTATCAGTAGATTTATTCAAAGAGGTAGGATCTGAAAAAAGCCTTTGTGATAAATACAGCATTTGCTCCATGAGTAAATGCTCTATTTATCACAATGGTTTCAAATCTACACAATTCTGAAATTTTCATTTTCTCTAATTAATGCTCCTTATCAGTAGATTTATTCAAAGAGGTATAATAGTCACTTTATGAAACCATTGTGATAAATAGAGCAGTCGACTTTGTGATAAATAGAGCATTTGCTCCATAGGAGTAAATGCACTATTTATCACAATGGTTTCAAATCTAAACAATTCTGAAATTTTCCTTTTCTCGAATTAACCCTTTTCCTCATATAAATATGTTTTCAAGCATTTGCAAACAAAGTAGACCAATATTTACCTCTTTGAATAAGCAGACAACATTTCTAACAGATGACAACCCTATCACTGCTTAGCATGACTTGACCAAAAGTAGCACACAGTTTGGATTCTGATCTGACACATACCTGTATGTAACTTTATATGTGGTTTGTATATGAGTTGATTTACTCCTATGGAGCTTTTGCTCTATTTATCACAATGGTTTTAAATCTATACAATTCTGAAATTTTCCTTTTCTCTAATTAATGCTCCTTTTCAGTAGATTTATTTAAAGAGGTAGGATCTGAAAAAAGCCTTTGTGATAAATAGAGCATTTGCTCCATAGGCGTAAATGCTCTATTTATCAACATGGTTTCAAATCTACACAATTCTGAAATTTTCCTTTTCTCTAATTAATGCTCCTTATCAGTAGATTTATTCAAAGAGGTATAATAGTCACTTTATGAAACCATTGTGATAAATAGAGCATTTGTCTTTGTGATAAATGGAGCATTTGTTCCATAGGAGTAAATGCTCTTTTTATCACAATGGTTTCAAATCTACACAATTCTGAAATTTTCCTAGAGGCAGGATCTGAAAATAGCCTATGAGGGAATGGGTTAAAAACAGTGTGAACAAACAGACACTAATTCTGAAGCAGACAACTTGATAGAGTTGACCTATCCAGTGATTACGTAACACAGATGGAGTGACTGTAATCCTTCTAGATCAGAGGAACCTTTACAGTGTAAAAGACTATTTTAAAGTATAACCAACAGGACAGGGCCAATTTTAACCTCAGAACTATGATATTAACCAATGTCAATAAGGTATACTAAGTAAATCTTTACACCAAATATCTAAGCTCTGTGACATGTAGTTTTTGACAAGAAAGTTTTTGAAGTTGTCCCCATGCCTAACCTAAGTGAGCCCAGCATTCTGCTACTTGTACAGAAAACAAGTCAGCAAGAGAAAACTGGCCACCCCTGGGACAGTGGCGGGGCCAATTTTGACTCCAGGGATATAATTTATATAACTTTTGTAGAGGACCTATAGGTGACGCTATGTGCCAAAGATGAAAGCTGAGAACCCTGTAGATTCAGAGGAGAAGAATTTTAAAGTTCAAATTGTTGACGACGCACGACAAACGCCAACAGACGACGGACATCAGGCGATCACAAAAGCTCACCTTGAGCACTTTGTGCTCTGGTGAGCTAAAAACTGATAAGTCCTAGGGCGGGGCCATTTTTAACCCGGGGGTCATAATTTGAAGCAACTTTTGTAGAGGACCATTAGATCATGCTACATGCTAAATATCGAAATATGGGCCTTACAGTTTCAGACAAGAAGATTTTTAAAGATTTTCCTATGACAAACTGATAAGCCCTAGGGCGGGGCCAATTTTTCCCCCGGGGTCATAATGTGACAACATTTCGTTCCCCCTAACCACTGATGCTTCTGACAAAACTTGGTTAAAATCGGGTCAGTAGTTTCAGTGGAGATGCCGTTTGAAAATGTGGAAAGACCCCGGATGGATTGCAGTCACAATAGCTAAAAATATGGTGATCCTAGTCAAAGTATTGTAGGAGATATGCTTCGGATAAGCAATATCTGTTAAATCTGGTTAAAAATAAACATGATTTTGACCTTTGACCTCTAAGTATGACCTTGACCTTTCAGCTATTGACATGTTTTTTTCATGCGACACGCTGTACCGTCTAGAGGAACATTTATGCCAAGTGATTTCACAATCCACCCATGGACTTCTTAGTTACAGCCAGGACAAGACCGGACGGACGCACATATGGACTGACACATTTTTAAGTTCAAAGGAGCATAACTCCAATATTAGTGAAGCCAGAGTTATGGACCTTGTGCATGACACTTCCTCTTATCATGATCGTTCTATGTTCTATGCATGAAGTTTCAATCCAATGGCAAGAGCCATAAAGGAGTTATCTGGTGTGGCGCGCATGCGCTAGGGTACTGTATAAATAGTGGATGTGTTAACCTTTGAATTGCGGTCGGACTAGTTACGTACAACATGAATTGCTGTGTATACATGCGAAAGCCGGAGGCTTTATGAAAATAATGAAATATAGCTTTCCTGAGCACTTCAGGAGCCTTCTCCTGCATTTTCACTTGGGACTGTCATTCATGTGTTTTTTTACAAATATACTAGAGTTGCATGTCATACATGATGAGCTGTGTTTACATGTCCATACAATTTACATTCAGTTTATTAATGGATCCATTCAACAATACCAGATTAATTTCTTGTCAAACACCAGCAATTAAAACTCACACATTTTAAAAATGAAATCAAACTCGGTGATCACAGATAAAGATACAAAATGTGACTCTTAAAGTTTGCATGGTATTGTAACAGTTAACTTTCTAAACAAGATTCACCAAAGTTCACATTACAGTCACAATTTCTAGTCAAAGTTCACATTCAAACTCTGATTCTGATTACTTTTTTATGTCAATAAACCATCTTCTAATTCATTAAACTGGTTTATTAAAAACAAATATAACTTTTCTGAATTGATACATCTTGACCAGTTCCTTTCACTTTACCTATGAATAGCTATTGACAGACAACTTTCTGGTGAATACTTGACATTACAGGTTTTTACCTGTGACTGGAAATCCGCTGTTTCAATAACTGGACATGTTTAATGCTTTTCAGAAGGTTCTTAAATGTGCTACGCAGTCGCGTTTTCCGTAATTCATTTGTTTGGAACAAAGTTTGCACAAGGTTCCCTCGTCCGAAGTTTACTTTCAGTTTCACGAAATCGTCGCCAATTATCACTTTTCTTGTTTCTTTACCGAATGTCAACGTAATTTCTTTCTCTAGCCATCTTGGGTAGAACCTGTTTTCCACACTGTTATTGTAATCTCTGCCTATTCTCATTTTTGTCTTAAATTCAGATTAATTGACAATACAGATACAGAATTTCATATCACGGACGCCATCTTGGAAATGTTGAACGAACACTGCATAATACGAGCGTTTTGATTGGCTGTAGGACAAGAGTCTCGTTTTATGATTACCTGAACCGAAATCTTGCTGATAACGTGATATAAACGTTAGTAACACGGATTTACTTGGAATAGTGAAAGAATATACCGGCAAATAATAATTTCCTGAATTAATCACCATACCCCCCCCCCCCCCCTCCCCCTACAAATTTCTCATCGGATTAACATCGATCTCAAAAACAGCCCTGAGTGAAACAAAATCCGCGGAATTCCCCGGATCCGTGGAAAATTCTCACCCCTGTTCTATTGATAACTGCCTGGGGCGGGGCCAATTTTGACCCCAGGGCCATAATTTATATAACTTCTATAGAGGACCTGAACATGATGCTATGTCCCAAATATGAAAGCTGAGAACCTTCTGGCTTCAGAGTAGAAGATTTTCAAAGTTTTACTATCTGTTTCTACAGACAAGAGGGCCATGATGGCCCTAAATCGCTCACCTGGTTACTATAGACATATGCATACACTGTATTTCTATGCAAAAATAAGTAAGCTTCAGATTGGTCCTAAGCCAATATGATTCAAGGGCCATCATTTTAGGCCTTGAGCTTCAAATTTGAACAATCTAAATAAAGGAACATTAGATGATGATTCATATAAGTTTCAAAGTTCCGGGCCTTACAATTTCACAGAAGGAGATTTAAAAGATTTTCCAATGAAAAACTGATAAGCCAGGGGCGGTGACATTATGGTCTAGGGGTCATAATTTGAACAATCTTGGTAGAAAACCATTAGAAGTTATACATACTAAATTTCAAAGGTCTAGGCCTTACAGTTTAGGAGAAGATTTTCAAAGATTTTCCTATGAAAGACTGATAAGCCCCGGGCTGGGGCCATTTTTGGACCGGGGATCATAGTTTGAACAATCTTTGTAGAGGACCATTAGATGATGCTACATACCAAATATCAAAGGTCTAGGCCTTTCGGTTTCAGAGAAGAAACTTTTTATGAAAAACTGATAAGCCCTTGGGCGGGGCCATTTTTGGTCCGGGGAACACAATTTGAACAATTTTTGTAGAGAACCAATAGATGATGCTACATACCAAATATCAAAGGTATAGGCCTTACGGTTTCAGATAAGAAGATTTTTAAAGATTTTCCAATGAGCATTAGAGGGCCAGAATGGCCCTGAAGCGCTCACCAGACAATCAGAGGAGAAGATTTTCAAAGTTTTCACTATATGTTTCTATAGAGAACTAGCCGGCCCTGGGGCGGGCCAATTTTGACCCCAGGGGAATAATTTAGAAAAACTTGATGGGGACCTGAACATGATGCTATGAGCCAAATATGAAAGCTGAGATTAACCTTCCAGTTTCAGAGAAGAAGATTTTCAAAGTTTTCTCAATATGTTTCTATTGAAAACTGTCTACTACCCCTGTGGCAGGGCCAATTTTGACCCCAGGGTCATAATTTATATAACTTTTGTAGAGGACCTGAACATGATGCTCTGTGCCAAATATGAAAGCTGAGAGCCTTCCAGTTTCAGAGAAGAAGATTTTCAAAGATTTCACTATTTGTTTCTATTGAAAACTGCCCACCCCTTGGGCGGGGCCAATTTTGACCCCAGGGCCCCATTATTTATATAACTTTTGTAGAGGACCTGAACATGATGCTATGTGCCAAATATGAAAGCTGAGAACCTTCCAGTTTCAGAGGAGAAGATTTTCAAAGATTTCACTATTTGTTTCTTTTGAAACCTGCCCACCCCTGGGGCGGGGCCAATTTTGACCCCGGGGCCATAATTTATATAACTTTTGTAGAGGACCTGAACATGATGCTCTGTGCCAAATATGAAAGCTGAGAGCCTTCCAGTTTCAGAGAAGAAGATTTTCAAAGATTTCACTATTTGTTTCTATTGAAAACTGCCCACCCCTTGGGCGGGGCCAATTTTGACCCCAGGGCCCCATTATTTATATAACTTTTGTAGAGGACCTGAACATGATGCTATGTGCCAAATATGAAAGCTGAGAACCTTCCAGTTTCAGAGGAGAAGATTTTCAAAGATTTCACTATTTGTTTCTTTTGAAAACTGCCCACCCCTGGGGCGGGGCCAATTTTGACCCCGGGGCCATAATTTATATAACTTTTGTAGAGGACCTGAACATGATGCTCTGTGCCAAATATGAAAGCTAAGAGAATTTCAGTTCCAGAGAAGAAGATTTTCAAAGATTTCACTATTTGTTTCTATGGAAAACTGCCCACCCCTGGGGCGGGGCCAATTTTGACCCCAGGGCCCCATTATTTATATAACTTTTGTAGAGGACCTGAACATGATGCTATGTGCCAAATATGAGAGCTGAGAGCCTTCCAGTTTCAGAGAAGAAGATTTTCAAAGATTTTACTATTTGTTTCTATTGAAAACTGCCCACCCCTGGGGCGGGGCCAATTTTGACCCCGGGGCCATAATTTATATAACCATTGTATAGGACCTGAACATGATGCTCTGTGCCAAATATGAAAGCTGAGAGCCTTCCAGTTTCAGAGAAGAAGATTTTCAAAGATTTCACTATTTGTTTCTATTGAAAACTGCCCACCCCTGGGGCGGGGCCAATTTTGACCCCGGAGCCATAAATAATATAACTTTTGTAGAGGACCTGAACATGATGCTATGTGCCAAATATGAAAGCTGAGAACCTTCCAGTTACAGAGGAAAAGATTTTCAAAGATTTCACTATTTGTTTCTTTTGAAACCTGCCCACCCCTGGGGCGGGGCCAATTTTGACCACGGGGCCATAATTTATATAACTTTTGTAGAGGACCTGAACATGATGCTCTGTGCCAAATATGAAAGCTGAGAGCCTTCCATTTTCAGAGGAGACGATTTTCAAAGATTTCACTATTTGTTTCTATTGAAAACTGCCCACCCCTGGGGCGGGGCCAATTTTGACCCTGGGGCCATAATTTATATAACTTTTGTAGAGGACCTGAACATGATGCTATGTGCCAAATATGAAAGCTGAGAGCCTTCCAGTTTCAGAGAAGAAGATTTTCAAAGTTTGCACTATATGATTCTATTGAAAACTGCCCACCCCTGGGGCAGGGCCAATTTTGACCCTAGGGCCATAATTTATATAACTTTTGTAGAGGACCTGAACCATGATGCTATGTGCCAAATATGAAAGCTGAGAAGCTTCTGGTTTCAGAGGAGAAGATTTTCAAAGTTTTACTATATGTTTCTATTGAAAACTGCCCACCCCTGGGGCGGGGCCAATTTTGACCCCAGGGGCATAATTTATATAACTTTTGTAGAGGACCTGAATATGATGCTATGTGCCAAAGATGAAAGTTGAGATCCCTGTAGATTCAGAGGAGAAGATTTTTAAAGGTTCAAATTGTTGACGACGAACGACGGACGACGCACGCCGACGGACGACGGACAACGGGTGATCACAAAAGCTCACCCTGAGCACTTTGTGCTCTGGTGAGCTAAAAACTGATAAGCACCCGGGTGGGGCCATTTTTGGTCCGGGGTCATAATTTGAACAATCTATGTAGAGGACCATTAGATCATGCTACATACTAAATACCAAAGGTCTAGGCCTTACAGTTTCAGAAAAGAAGATTTTTAAAGATTTTCTTATACAAGAGGGCCATGAGGCCCTGAAGCGCTCACCTGAGATAACCCCAGGGGCGGGGCCTTTTTTGACCACAAGAAATCATGTGGACAACCTTGGTAGAGAACCACAAGGCAAAGCAGTATGCAATTAATTAAAGGTCTAAGCCTAATGATTTCAGAGAAAAATAATATTTCATATTTTCCCATGAAAAACTGATAAGCCCTGAGGCAGGGCCAAGTTTCGCCCAGTGGTCAGAGTCGTAAGTTAAACATTCTTGGCAGAGGACCACAAGCCACAGCTACTTATTTATAGAGGACCAGTAGATCATGTTAGTCATACCAAATATCACTGGTCTAGGCCTTACAGTTTCAGTAGATTTTCCAATGAAAAACTGATAAGCCCTTGGGCGGGGCCATTTTTGGCCTGGGGGTCATAATTTGAACAATATTTGTCGAGGATCATAAGTTCATCCTAAATACCAAATATCAAAGGTCTAGGCCATACAGTTTCAGAGAAGAAGATTTTTAAAGAATTTCCTATGAAAAACTGATAAGCCCTGGGGCGGGGCAATTTTTGGCCCGGGGGTCATAATTTGAACACTATTTGTAGAGGACCATAAGATCATGCTACATATTAAATATCAAGGGTCTAGGCCTTACAGCTTTAGAGGAGAAGATTTTTAAAAAATTTCCAATGAAAAACTGATAAGCCCTTGGGCGGGGCCATTTTTGGCCCGGGGGTCATAATTTGAACAATATTTGTACAGGACCATAAGATCATGCTACATACCGTATATCAAAGGTCTAGGCCTTACAGTTTCAGAAAAGAAGATTTTTAAAGATTTTCCTATGAAAACTGATAAGCCCTTGGGCCAGTGTTGCAGCCAGGACGCGCGATCGCGCGATTCCCCCCTTTTTCTGAAAATTCCCCCCCTCTTTTTTACTGGAGGGGGCGCCTAGTCGCGCACTAAAGTTTCAATATTACTTTGCTAAAAAATTCCCTCCCTCAGGCTGTCGAAACAGTTTGTAGCGAGTACTGGTAAAACTTTCAATTCATATCGACTCTGAACCGGATGTTTGTCAACTGTCATGTATAGGTAAGGCTAAAACGCGGTTCGGTACAGTAACTTGGCTATCATATTCTATGGGACCTCGGCAATTCCAGATACGTGAACAGTTGTCTGTCCAAGATCTACAGTTTTTTGTGACTACTATGACCGAGCGCCTTCTCTCATTACGGGGAATTTACTTCATAAGCTACTCGCTTCTTGTGAGTTTATCTTTTAATTATTAAAATCATATCAGTTTATCCAGTTCACCTTCTAACTTAATCTATCTACTTCTTAATCTCACTTAACTTCCTAATTTCTTATTCTGTCCTTCCTTCTTTACTTCCTAAGTTCTTCCTTATACCTTAACTCTCTTCACTTTGACTCTTACTCTTCTGAACCTTAACCTTCATTCTCCCAGACCCTTAACTCAACTCTTCTCTTTACTTATTCTCACATGACTGTCCTATAACCCACTTCATTCTCTACTCTCCTATCTTACTTTTTACTCCTTCAACTTCAACTCTCTCTCAATTCTCCTGACTCTAGCCACACCCACACATAATTCATATCAACCAACCATCTTCTTCTATTCATCTTTCATCATCTATCTTTCATTCTGTACAAACTCTTAATTACCCTAATTACTACCTCTCATACTAATCTGTTGTCTCCAGACCTTCAAAACCTAAATCTTTGTTTGCCTCTTAGTGTCACCTTTAGAGGTTTAGCCACTGCTTAACAAATTCTTATTTGCACATACTGGCCAGACTGACCTAATGTTTGTTTACTTACATCCAGGCAGTCAAAGACAGATATCATTAGCTCTTTTGTAAACTAGTTATATTTTGATAAGTCAGATTACCAAGCATTAAGCAGGATCTATACTTCCTGAAAGCTGAGTCTTCAGAGATCAATCAGTTAACATGTGACCAGTTAACTCACTATCTATGCAGACTCTATACTGTACCCAAATCTACAATTTCTGAAAGCTCTGTAAATTAATATTTCATAAATCAAATCTTTATCAACATAATTTTCATAACTCTGTGACATATCCTCGCTCTCCCAAAATAATTTGCTCCGCAAATTGATCGTGATTACATAACATCATTCTTTTCATTTATACTCATGATAATGAAATATACAATTAATGGATGAAGGTGAACATAGATACAATCAAATCAAATAAAGAAATCAACATAAATGTAAAACATCATATTCATAAGGTAATCAACAGTTCTAAGTATTCAACAGTTCAAAGTTCATTATCGTCAGATGTTAAATCGTTCATCGATCAGTTTCTTTGTTTCTGAAATTTTCCATATCCTATTTCATGAAAACTTTTCATTGTTCACTTCTTCACAGTCATTTAATCAATTGTCATTAAATCTCAACACAAGAATCACATTGCATATTATATATCACTTTGACTGTGATAATGTAAGTACAGCCATTGTTCTGACTGCAAACTTAAAATGCCACTGCAATATATGCAATATCATTGATATTTTACTAACACATATATCGACACATAATGAAATAATATTCTTAGCAAGCACCACTAGTAAGAACACACTATTTTTATATCATCTTCAATGCTTCAAACTTCTAAAAGGCTTGTCAATAGTTTGATCCTGCAAACCCCATTGTACATTAACTCAATAATTTACTGCAAATTTTCATAAGAACAGATAATTAAAAATTGCCCTATCATTGGCCCATATAATATCATATTCTTAAAACACAAGATTCCTTTAATCTCTGCGACCTTACTCATGAAACCGGTTTCCTTTGCAAAGTACACTTTAACATCTGACTATACAACATGTATATCATAGTCATCCAAATTTGCATTATCTATAATTGATTGAGTTCCACATGATGCATATAACACAGACAACAACTGTTGAAAATAGATAAGTCAAGCTTTAGACTATTAGAAATGCATTGCACTTTCCCCAACCCCCCAAAATATCTCTAATATGTTTGGCCAGATTTTGAAATTTAATAGGTACAACTACAATTCCATGTGTAAATTTTAACTTGATCATTTAACACAATGCTTCAGGTTAGTGCCGTGGAAGGGTTGCTTTTGTTATAATCTCCTTATTTTCCCCTTTTATCTCTAATGCTAATTATTTTATGTGCATTGCTATCTATATAATCGTTTCTGTAAGACGATACATATAACATATTAATATCTTTATATATTTATATGAGGGCGTTTACGGACCTTTCCTGAAAATGTGTACTTAATGTGAAAGTCTTTTCTGATTTCTTCAGGAAGTTCATCCGCATACTGCCAAATTGTTCTAGTTTTGCCCTGTTCATCTCTGTACCTTATTTTGTACGCTATGCGGCCCTTGTAATTTGCCGCCTGCAAAATTTTCTCAAAGTCCCAGACTTTTTCAACCTGATTCTGATTCTGGTCATTTATCTGTGGCTTTTCCTCAGCCTGATTTTCCACTACTGTATTTTCTTGCTCTTCTAGCTCTAACTGTACAACATCCCTATCCCCTAGTTCTACTGGTGGGTTAGTGGGTCTCAGGTTAGGGTCAAAATATGGTCTCAACCTATTTGCATGGACTATATTCTTAACAGCTAAATGAGTTTTCAAATCTCTGAGCCTATAGTTCACCTTGCCTATTTTCTCTGCAATGTAAAATGGACCTGTCCATCTTTTTGCTAGCTTAGGAGATAGGCCAGGCTCTGTCCTAGGATTGTATAACCATACATTGTCACGGACCTGATATTCTACCTCTTTGGCATGCTTATCAAAGTTTTTCTTATACTTTGCCTGAGCCTTTGCAATGTTCTCTTTCACTAACTCTCTACATACAGTTTGATTTTCAATGATACGCCTTAAATGCTGTTCATGAGTTGTACCTGCAGTCTCTGTCGGAATCAGAGCAGTATCTAAAGGCAATCTACACTGTCTACCAAACATGATATAGTATGGCGAATATCCTGTGGAGTCAATATTTGGACTAACCCTGTAACTAAGCATGATACTTGGTAAAAGTTGTGCCCAATTTGTTTGTTTCTTGTTACAGTAAATTCTAAGCCTTTGCAAAATGACACTATTCATGCGTTCAGCTGCTGCATTTGTAGCAGGATGATAACTACTGGTGTTTATCTTGCTAATCTTGAAAATACTGCATAATTCTTTCATCTGCTTTGAGACAAAATTTGCACCCCTATCAGTCAAAATGGATTGCGGACAGCCATATCTACATATGATTTCATCATAGAGTTTCCATGCTACCTCCCTAGCTTCCATTGTAAATAGAGGGAACGCCTCACTCCATTTTGAGAACGAATCTACTACAAGCAAAACATACTTATATCCTTCATCAGTTTTGGGAAGAGGACCTAGTATATCAACATGTATTCTTGACAGAATATCACCAATTGGTAAAGGTTGTAACATAGCCTTCTTATGGTGCATATATCTTTTTGCTTGCTGACATGGCTGACATGACTGACAGTAAACCTTAACATCTTTATAGAGAGACGGCCAGAAAAATTTCAACCGTATTGCCTCATATGTTCTCTCAATGCCATAATGACCACCACTCAGTGCATCATGATATGACTTTAAAACGCCATCTCTGAACTTATTTGGAACTGCTACTTGCTTTTTAACATTTTCCCACCTATGACCTTTTGACCTAGGATGATATAAATGATATAAGATGCCATTGTCTAATTTATAGCACTGTGCCTCAGCCACTAGTCTATTTGCAATATTTCTGTCATCTGGCACCAAACCATTTTCCTTATATGCAAACATAGGAGAAAAATCGTCATCTGCTAATTGTGCCTCCCTAAGCTTCTCATGGGTCAAATCACTAATTTCTAACATGTGCTTAGTGGGATCCAAATTTTCATATGCCTCGGTTGCACATATCATTTCTGACAGTGTATCAGATTCACACCTAGTACCTACTGAGCTAACCACAGGACTCTGCTCTTCTGTATATTCGAGTGTATACTCTATCACTACCTGTGTATCTACCTGTGTATCAGAACTACTGTGTATCGAGAATACCTGGGGATCTACATCTACATCATCTGCATCTTTCTCCCCATTCCTTTCATTCTTCTCACTCTCATACTGTCTTCTAGATAGTGAATCAGCATTTGTATGGAGTTTCCCAGCCTTATACACTACTTCATATTGATATCCTTGTAGGAAAACTGCCCATCTTTCAAGTCTACCACTAGTTCTATTGCTTCTCAAAGTTCTCAATGCTACATGGTCAGTTACTACAGTGAACTTTTTATGAGCTAGGTAAGTGTGATAATGCCTGATCCCTTCTACTAGAGCTAACCCTTCTAAATCACTTATTCCCCAGTTTCTCTCGCCTGGGCGCAATGATCTACCACCGTATGATATAACTCTCTCTCTGCCTTTCTCATCTGTCTGCCCTAATATATATGATATTGCTACATGACTTGCATCTGTATATAAAATGAACTCCTTTTCAAAATCAGGAAATGCAAGTATGGGGGCAGAGGTCAACTTGTTTTTCAACATCTCAAATGCCCTATCACACAACTCATTCCATTCAAACACAGCATCTTTGCGTAATAGATCATTCATAGGTTTTGCAATCTTAGCAAAGTCTTTGATGAAACGCCTGTAATAGTTTGCTAACCCTAAAAATGACCTTACACCTGTTTGATTTTTGGGCCGAGGATAGTCTGTAACAGCTGAGACTTTCTCTGGGTCTACTGATAAGCCTTCCTGGCTGAAAATGTGCCCTAGAAATTTGACTTCCTTTGCAGCAAACATACATTTACTGGGTTTTAACTTCAAATTTGCTTTTCGAAACCTCTCAAATACTTCTGACAAGTGATGCAAATGTTCATCAAAGGAATTGCTGAAAATCAGACAATCATCAATGTAGACCAGAGCAAACTTGTAATTTATTCCTCTCAAAACCTCATTCATAACCATACTGAAAGCGGAACTACTATTCATTAATCCAAATGGTAGCCTGTTAAACTCGTATACACCTTGATGTGTAACAAATCCTGTGCGGTCCTTAGTTTCAGGGTCTAATGCTATCTGGAAAAATCCTTGAGCCATATCAAGTACCGAATACAAGCTAGACTTTGACTGACCTAAAGAGTCAATAACATCTTGAAAATGTGTGATTGGAAAGTTCATAGGGCGAGTAACCCGATTTACCTGACGAAAATCAACTGCAAACCTAAATTCTCCATTTTTCTTTCTAACAAGTACTACAGGACTCTGCCATAAACTATTTGATGGACTAATAACACCATTTTGTTCAAGATCCCCTACTTGACGTTCAATTTCCATCCTTTGCTCAGGACTAACCCTATATGGACGTTTTCGGACTGGCTGTGCATCTCCAGTATCTATTCTATGAGGAAAGTACTTGTTGTGACCTAATTCTGAAGTACTCATAGCAAAAACATCTCTATTTTTACCAAGAAAAATCATCATTCTGTGCTTTTCTTCCTCATTTAAACTTGAGTCTGATAAATCTACCCCTAGAGACTTTGCAATTTCAACATATTGTTTATCAGTTTTCTTGCATGCACCTTCATTCAAATTGTTCACTGTCTCAACACTCTCCTCTGTCACACTATCCCCAGAAACTCTCTCTACCCTAGCTACTGGTTCATTTGATCTCAGATGTACCCATTGATCTGTTGGATTCATTATTTGCATGCAGGATAATCCCTTGTTTATCTTTGTGATTGCCCTAGCACCTATTACCTGATTTGTATTGGGTAAAGTTCTAATAGGTTCAATTACAGATAACTGGCCATTTGATTGTCCCTTGACTTTAATTTTTGCAACTGTAACAGACTGAGGGGGAATATTAATCTTATTGATAAGACGTGCCAAGCTAGCCTTCTTTGGAGAGGAAAACATTTTTGTCATTACAAGACCATTCTGAATTTGCAATGTGTCACTACCAAAATCTACCCAAGCTTTCTGCTCCTTCAAAAAGTCACGGCCTAAAATAACTGAGGTGTTCAGCTTTTGAAAAATGTAAAATGTTTGTGTCAGTGTTAATCTACAGACAGTTATGGGAATAACAATCTTGCCTAAAACCTTCATGTTGGTTCCATTGACTGTCTGCGCAAACTTTAGATCAGATTCTTGAATTTCATACTCTCTATCCAGACCACATCTTTTATACATATTAAGACTCAAACAAGAAATTGATGCGCCACTGTCTAACATTGCAGGAACAGAAAATTTTCCTAATCTAATGTCAACTAAATTGTTTTCACAGCCAATTTGATTTGTTTTACCAACATCATATCTTTCCCTTTTTGATTTTACCCATTTTTGCCTATCCCCAAGTTTTCCTTGTGGGACAGGCGCGTGTCCCTATTTTCTAAAATTTGTGTGTGTTCTTGCTAGATGTCCTACTTTTCCACACTTAAAACAAGTGGCATTCTTAAATTTGCATTCAAAGAATTTGTGGCTGTACTTACCACAACATTTGCACGGTGTTTGTCCTTTGAAATGACTCCTATGGTTTTGTCTGTCAAACTGTTCAGACCTCCTGTCAAGTCCATACCTCCAGCCCTGCATACTGTCCCTTGACCTGGCACCATACCGTACACTTGAGTGTTTTTCACTGTCTATACAGTCCATTGGTTCCTTGTCCACCAGTTGGGCCGCCTTCACCAACTCATGCAAATTTGTCGCCTCCTTCAGTTTTACCATCCGTTTAACGTCTCTATCTAGTCCATGCACAACATGGTCAAAAATTTCGTCACTTGATTTCTTCAGCTGTTTTCCAAGCTGCTTGGCCTTCTCGACATATGCTGTCACAGGCTCTCCATTTTGCTTCAACTCAACAAACCTGGCAAACTTTGAAGAGTATGACTCATCTGACGAGAATCTTTCGAGAAATGCCTCTGTAAAGTTTGCAAAGTTATCTGTGACTTCCTCCTCCAAAGTCATATACCAAGCCTGTCCCTCTTTTGGTAGGGAAAGACTGAGTTGTAGACATTTCTGCTCCTCTGACCATTTGCTTAGTTCTGCTGCCTTCACAAAAGTTTTCAGGAAGAACTCTGCAAACTCTCCAATTTCATATCTAAAGTCACTTCGCATATCCAACTTTGGCATTTTGACGGATTCCTTTTTCCTTAATTCACAAGTCCATTACCACGGTTCTCACACCATTATATGACCGAGCGCCTTCTCTCATTACGGGGAATTTACTTCATAAGCTACTCGCTTCTTGTGAGTTTATCTTTTAATTATTAAAATCATATCAGTTTATCCAGTTCACCTTCTAACTTAATCTATCTACTTCTTAATCTCACTTAACTTCCTAATTTCTTATTCTGTCCTTCCTTCTTTACTTCCTAAGTTCTTCCTTATACCTTAACTCTCTTCACTTTGACTCTTACTCTTCTGAACCTTAACCTTCATTCTCCCAGACCCTTAACTCAACTCTTCTCTTTACTTATTCTCACATGACTGTCCTATAACCCACTTCATTCTCTACTCTCCTATCTTACTTTTTACTCCTTCAACTTCAACTCTCTCTCAATTCTCCTGACTCTAGCCACACCCACACATAATTCATATCAACCAACCATCTTCTTCTATTCATCTTTCATCATCTATCTTTCATTCTGTACAAACTCTTAATTACCCTAATTACTACCTCTCATACTAATCTGTTGTCTCCAGACCTTCAAAACCTAAATCTTTGTTTGCCTCTTAGTGTCACCTTTAGAGGTTTAGCCACTGCTTAACAAATTCTTATTTGCACATACTGGCCAGACTGACCTAATGTTTGTTTACTTACATCCAGGCAGTCAAAGACAGATATCATTAGCTCTTTTGTAAACTAGTTATATTTTGATAAGTCAGATTACCAAGCATTAAGCAGGATCTATACTTCCTGAAAGCTGAGTCTTCAGAGATCAATCAGTTAACATGTGACCAGTTAACTCACTATCTATGCAGACTCTATACTGTACCCAAATCTACAATTTCTGAAAGCTCTGTAAATTAATATTTCATAAATCAAATCTTTATCAACATAATTTTCATAACTCTGTGACACTACTTTATTAATTAATTGTGCTTATGATAAAACAATAAAACATCACTCACAACTGATAATTTATAACTTGTTGAGTAAAGTAATTTTTGCCTGTCTCGGTCCGACTTTTAGTCTATGCCCGTAACCTATATAATCAAATGAAAACAGTAAAAACGTGTTTGCTGTAAAAATCGTCAAAAACATTATCTTAAAGAAAATTCAGTGACTACTTTGGGGTAGGTACCCTTCCTATAACCAAATTCAGCCCAAATTCAAGTTTCAAAGATACGTAACCGAGTTATTTATCTTCTACGAGTCACAGACAGATTAGTCCTGTAGAAAGCGACGAAATCGACCGTGTCGAACCAATTGCGCTAGATTTGCATTGATATTGTTGTAAAATAAAAATTCGCCCCCCTATTTTGAACAAATCGCCCCTAATTTTCAAAGGGAGGGGGGAAAATCGCCCCTCTTTTTAAAATCCTGGCTGCAACACTGTTGGGCTGGGCCATTTTTGGCCCGGGGGTCATAATTTGAACAATATTTGTAGAGGACCATAAGATCATGCTTCATACCAAATATCAAAGATCTAGGCCAAACAGTTTCAGAGCAGAAGATTTTTAAAGATATTCCTATGAAAAACTGATAAGCCCATGGGCGGGGCCATTTTTGGCCCGGGGGTCATAATTTGAACACTATTTGTAGAGGACCATAAGATCATGCTACATACCTAATATCAAAGGTTTAAGCCTTACAGTTTCAGAGAAGAAGATTTTTAAAGATTTTCCTATGAAAAACTGATAAGTCCTTGGGCGGGGCCATTTTTGGCCCGGGGCCATAATTTGAACAATCTTTGTAGAGGACCATAAGATCATGCTACATACCAAATATCAAAGGTCTAGGCTTTACAGTTTCAGAGAAGAAGATTTTTAAAAAATTTCCAATGAAAATTCCATATTACCATATACGGAAAAAAAGACCACGCCCTCTGGCGGCCATGTTTTTTGCCCGATCAAAATTCTTTTAACAACTTTTGAAGTCTATCAACTGAGAAACATTTTGGTGAAAACTATATTCAAATCCAACAAGTCATTCTGGAGAAGAAGATTTTTCTAGATTTTTTCTAACTGTGCAGCCAAATGAGAATCACATGTATACCAACTATCAAGTCTGTATCTCTACTGGTTCAAAAGTTATGGCCAATGTTAAAGTTGGTGACCTTTGACCCTGAAAGATGACCTTGACCTTAAAATGTCACCCCCCAAAATGTGCAGCTTCATGATATACACATGCATACCAAATATCAAGACTTTATCTCTATTGATTCAAAGGTTATGGCCAATTTGAAGTTAGTGACCTTTGACCCTGAAGGATGACCTTGACATTTCACCCCTCACACTGTGCAGCTTCATGAGATACACAAGTATGCCACATATCAAGTCTCTATCTGTACTGGTTCAAAAGTTATGGCCAATGTTAAAGTCAGCGACTTGACCCATATGTTTGACCTCTGACCTTTAAGGATGACCTCGACCTTGACATGTCACCCCTCAAAATGTGCGGCTTTATGAGATACATATGCATGCCAAATATCAAGTCATTAGCTGTACTGGCTCAAAAGTTATGACCAATGTTAAAGTTACAGACAAAGAAACAGACAATTTGACCTTTGACCCTGAAGGATGACCTTGACCTTGACATTTCACCCCTCAAAATGTGCAGCTTCATGAGATACACACGCATGCCAAATATCAAGTCTCTATCTTTACTGGTCCAAAAGTTATGGCCAATGTTAAAGTCGGTGATTTGACCCATATATTTGACCTCTGACCTTGAAGGATGACCTTGACCTTTACATGTCACCCCTCAAATTGTGCAGCTTTATGAGATACATATGCAAGTCAAATATCAAGTGTCTATCTGTACTGGCTCAAAAGTTATGACCAATGTTAAAGTTGCGTTAAAGTTACAGACAAACAAGAGGGCCTGAAAGGCCCTGACATCGCTCACCAGACAATCAGAGGAGAAGATTTTCAAAGTTTTCACTATGTGTTTCTATAGAAAACTAGCCAGCCCTGGTGAGGGCCAATTTTGACTCAAGGGGCATAATTTATGTAACTTTTGTAGAGGACCTCAAGTGAAGAAAATTTTAGACTAGAGGCGGATTCTCCCACCACTAATGACCTATGGAAACAGTTTGGATCCAGATCAGGGCCCACATAATGTGGGGCCTGATCTGATATCCAAATTGTTTGTAAATGAGACTGAACTTCTGAAAAACTTAGAAAGAAAGTGTGTAGTGGGATTCTCCCACCACTAATGACCTATGGAAACAGTTTGGATCCAGATCAGGGCCAATATTATGTGGGGCCTGATCTGTTATCCAAACTGTTTGTCAATGAGACTGAACTTCTGAAAAACTTAGAAAGAAATTGTGTAGTACGGATTACTTATGAATATGCTGCAGACATCTATTTAGCAGATGACAAAATTACCCAGCATGTAAAGAGTTAAGCTGAAATTCACAACAGATATGCTCTATATTGATATCTGGTAGCTTAATGTAGGGCATAGGTATGAACAAGAGGACCAGAATGGCCCTGACATCGCTCACCAGACAATCAGAGGAGAAGATTTTCAAAGTTTTCACATATGTTTCTATTGAAAACTTAACACCCTAGGGGCGGTGCCAAGTTTGACCCCAGGGACACAATTTATGTAACTTTTGTAGAGGACCAGAACATGATGCTGAAAGAATGTAGTGAAAGAATGGATAGAGCATAGACCACTGGAACTTGTATTAATTCTTTGGATGCTAGAGGCAGATTTTCCCACCACTAATGACCTATGCAAACAGTTTGGATCCAAATCAGGGCCCACATAATGTGGGGCCTGATCTGATATCAAAATTGTTTGTAAATGAGACTGAACGTCTGAAAAACTTAGAAAGAAAGTGTGTAGTGGGATTCTCCCACCACTAATGACCTATGTAAACAGTTTGGATCCAGATCAGGACCAATATAATGTGGGGCCTGATCTGGTATCCAAATTGTTTGTCAATGAGTCTGAACTTCTGAAAAACTCAGAAAGAAAGTGTGTAGTACGGATAACTTACGAATATGCTGCAGACAACCATTTAGCAGATGACAAAATTACCCAGCATGCAAAGAGTTAAGCTGAAATTCACAACAGATATGCTCTATATTGATATCTGGCAGCTTAATGCAGGGCATAGGTATGAAAAAAAAGCTTTAAGAGTGTTCTGCATATTAAGAACTATCCACAATTTTCTCAATCTTAAATGAGAGTGTGTTATTTGTCTAAACACAATTTCTACTCCACTGATCAGGCTAAGGGTGATTATATAAGCTGGTCTCAGCTCTGCAGGCTGATATATTAAGGAGAAACCTTTAGGCTGTCGTTTCTGACGTGAAGACTTTACACACAGGACAGGGCCGATTTTAACCCAAGAACTATGATACTTATAAAACCCATAAAGTTATGCTAAGTAAATATATACACCAAATATCTAAGCTCTGGGACATGTAGTTTCTGACAAGAATACTTGTAAAGTTTTTCCTATGCATAACTAGTGATCCTATGGGCTGTTTAAGTAGTCAGCTTAAAAAAACTGGAAATCCCTGCGGTGGGACCAATTTTTACCCTAGGGGCATAATTTATATAACTTTTGTAGAAGACCTGAAGTTGAAGCTATGTGCTAAATATGAAAGCTGAGGACCTTCTAGTTTTAGAGGAGATGGTGTTCAAAGTGTTCACTATATGTTTCTATTGAAAACTGAAAACCCCTGGGGCAGAGCCAATTTTGACCCCAGGGGTATAATTTATATAACTTTTGTAGAGGACCAACAGATGATGCTATGTGCCAAAGATGAAAGCTGAGAACCCTGTAGATTCAGAGGAGAAGATTTTTAAAGGTTCAAATTGTTGACGACTGACGACGCACGACGGACGACGCACGACGCACGCCGACGGACGACGGACATCAGGCAATCACAAAAGCTCACCCTGAGCACTTTGTGCTCTGGTGAGCTAAAAAAAGCTTTAAGAGTGTTCTGCATATTGAGAACTATCCACAGTTTTCTCAATCTTAAATGAGTGTGTGTTATTTGTCTAAACACAATTTCTACTCTACTGATCAGGCTAAGGGCGATTATATAAGAAATCACACTGACTGGTCTCAGCTCTGCAGGCTGATATATTAAGGAGAAACCTTTAGAATGTCGATTATGATGTGAAGAAGTCTGTACACACAGGGTAGGGCCAATTTAAACCAAGAACTATGATACTTATAAAACCCATAAAGTTATGCTAAGTAAATCTATACACCAAATATCTAAGCTCTGGGACATGTAGTTTCTGACAAGAATATTTTTAAAGTTTTTCCTATGCATAACTAGTGATCTCATGGGCTGTTTATGTAGTCAGCTACAAAAAACTGTTAATCCCTGGGATGGGACCAATTTTTATCCTAGGGGCATAATTTATATAACTTTTGTAGAAGCCCTGAAGTTGAAGCTATGTGCCAATTATGAAAGCTGAGGACCTTCCAGTTTTAGAGGAGATGATGTTCAAAGTTTTCACTATATGTTTCTATTGAAAACTGAAAACCCCTGGGGCAGGGCCAATTTTGACCCCAGGGGTATAATTTATATAACTTTTGTAGAGGACCTATAGGTGATGCTATGTACCAAAGATGAAAGCTGAGAACCCTGTAGATTCAGAGGAGAAGATTTTTAAAAGTTCAAATTGTTGACGCCCGACGACGGACGCCGACGGACGACGGACATCTGGCGATCACAAAAGCTCACCCTGAGCACTTTGTGCTCTGGTGAGCTAAAAACAGACAATTTGACCTTTGACCCTGAAGGATGACCTTGACCTGGACATATCACCCCTCAAAATGTGCGGCTTCATGAGATACACAAGCACGCCAAATATCAAGTCTCTATCTCTACTGATCCAAAAGTTATGGCCAATGTTAAAGTCGGTGATTTGACCCATATATTTGACCTCTGACCTTGAAGAATGACCTTGACCTTGACATGTCACCCCTCAAAATGTGCGGCTATATGAGGTACATATGCATACCAAATATCAAGTCTCTATCTGTACTGGCTCAAAAGTTATGACCAATGTTAAAGTTGCTGACAAACAAACAGACAAACAGACAGACAGACAGGGCAAAAACAATATGCCCCCCAGATCTGATCTGGGGGGCATAAAAATACAGAACATAAATGGAAGAATGTTTCTCTGATCTCCGTGAAAAGGGGAGTAACTCTTATATACATACATGTATACATGTACGGCAAGTTATAAATTACATGTACTATTACCTAATTTTGAAACAGGTTTGACTCTATGTGTTCGTGAAAAACAATTCACTCATTTTGACTACTGAATACCTGCTTATCCCAAGCCGCGTTTAACAGATCAACATGTATACACAATCTTGTCAATTTGTTTTCACACGTTTATCATCCTATACCAAGTTTCAATAAGGACACGGATTTAACCTTTAGCCTCATAATGAACAACTCGTGATAACCATTTCATTTGCAGACAGTTTTGATCCAAATAAGACCCCGAAGTTATCAAAGAGTAGTAACTTTGTGGCTTACATTTCCACCATTTCATCAGTAGACCGGTGTGTCACGCTGTGCCATGCACCCAAGATTTGGGTAAAGTTCTCAAAACAATTACAAAATTGAAGACCTGAACGCATGCTATAAAAGCCCTAGACTTTGTTCACAATTATCGATGGATAACCCCTAAATTGCCGACGGCAGTTACATACAGAAATTTATTCTTTGTCCTTTTTACAGCATTCGTTAACGTTTTATACGATTCTATTTCCGTTATGTTAATTTAGCGAGATGGACAACGTAGTGAAATCATCATGACGCGAATTAATACAAAATTACATATACGCGAAATAATCATGACGCGAATATAACCTGTTTTACAGTAATTCATCTGAAAGTTCTGACACTACAAGTATTTGAACATCATGGCCTACCCATGTATGAATAGTATTTAGAGCTCTTTGTTATGTCTTATTCATGCTAATGTAGTAGCAAACAGTGTAGACCCTGTAGTTTGATTTGGGTCTACACTGTTTGCCTAAGCATACCTGTCCAATACTTACAAATTACAAATTTGGAATCTGTAACTGATAAGGTATAGGAGATATGCTCCGGACAAGCCTTTAGTAAAATCAAGGTCAAAGGTCAAGGGCACATTGACCTGAAAATGGTACGTGACTTTCCGCCATCCCAAGATGAACTCACACACAAAATTTGGAATCCGTAGGTGGTAAGATATAGGAGATATGCTCAGGACTGTAAAATTGAGGTCAAAGGTCAAGGTCAGTGATCTGAAAATGGTACACGACTCTCCGCCATCCCAAGATTAACTCACAAACCAAATTTGGAATCCGTAGCTGGTAAGGTATAGGAGAAATGCTCCGGACAAGCTTTGTGTAAAATCGAGGTCAAAGGTCAAGGTCACAGTGACCTGAAAATGGTACATGACACACCGCCATCCCAAGATAAACTCACACACCAAATTTGGAATCCGTAGCTGGTAAGGTATAGGAGATATTCTCTGGACAACCTTTTTTGTAAAATCGAGGTCGAAGGTCAAGGTCACAGTGACCTGAAAATGGTACGCAACATTCCTCCATCCCAAGATGAACTCACACACCAAATTTGGAATCCGTAGCTGGTAAAGTATATGAGATATACTCCGGACAAGCTTTTTGCAGCTGGTAAGGTATGTTTTTTGTAAAATCGAGGTCAAAGGTCAAGTTCACAGTGACCTGAAAATGATAAGCGACACTCTGTCATCCCAAGATGAACTCACATACCAAATTTTGGATCCGTAGCTGGTAAGGTATAGGAGATATGCTCCGGACCTTTATGTAAAATCGAGGTCAAAAGTCAAGGTCAAGGTCACAGTGACCTGAAAATGATACCTGACACTCCTCCATCCCAAGATGAACTAACACACCAAATTTGGAATCCGTAGCTGGTAAAGTATAGGAGATATACTACGGACAAGCTTTTTGCAGCTGGTAAGGTATATGCTTTTTGTAAAATCGAGGTCAAAGGTCAAGGTCACAGTGACCTGAAAATGATACGCCACACTCCGTCATCCCAAGATGAACTCACAAACCAAATTTTTAATCCGTAGCTGGTACGGTATAGGAGATATGCTCCGGACAAGCTTTTTGTAAAATCGAGGTCAAAGGTCAAGGTCACAATGACCTGAAAATGGTACGCAACACTCCGCCATCTCAAGGTGATTTCACACACCAAATTTTGAATTCGTATCTGGTAAGGTATAGGAGATATACTCCGGACAAGCTTTTTGTAGCTGGTAAGGTATAAGCTTTTTTTTTAAATCGAGGTCAAGGTCAAAGTGACCTGGAAATGGTACGCGACACTCCGCCATCCCAAGATGAACTCACACACCAAATTTGGAATCTGTAGCTGGTAAGGTAAAGGAGATATGCTTCCGACAAGCTTTTTGCAAAATCGGTCAAAGGTCATGGTCATGGTCACAGTGATATGAAAATGGTACGCGACACTCCTCCATCCCAAGATGAACTCCCATACCAAATTTGGAATCCTTAGCTGGTAAGGTAAAGGAGATATACTCCGTACAAGCTTTTTGTAGCTGGTAAGGTATAAGCTTTTTTTTTAATCAAGGTCAAAGGTCAAGGTCACAGTGACCTGGATATGGTACGCGACACTCCGCCATCCCAAAATGAACTCACAAAATAAATTTGGAATCTGTAGCTGGTAAGGTAAAGGAAATATGGTCCAGACCAGATTTTTGTAAAATAAAGGTCAAAGGTCAAGGTTACAGTGACATGAAAATGGTATGCGACACTCCGCCATCCAAAGATGAACTCACACACCAATTTGTTATCCGTAGCTGATGTGACAAAGGAAATATACTCTTGACAAAAGGTACACACACCCACACCCACGCACGGTGCGATCACTATATGCCGCCAAAGCCTAGCTTTGGAGGCAAAAAATCTTTTAACCCTTTCCCTCATATGAACCTGTTTTTAGCGTACAGAGTAGACCCAGATCAGATGACTCCTATGGAAGCTGTCTGATCAGGGTCTGCTCTGTTTCTTTTGTTTCACAATTTAGATCTGATTCTACAGTTTTTGTCAAAGCAAAAACTTCTCTTCACAGAAAAAAAATAATTATTGATTGACAATTACAGTAAAACTTATTTATAACGAACTCTGATAAAGCGAATTCCCGCTTATAGCGAACTAAAATTCGTTCCCCGGTCGATATCTTCATTAATGCTATACAGACTATTATGTTTAGTGCGAAGTTGGTTAGAGCGAATTTTCGCTTATGGCGAACTGATTTTCCAGTACCTTTATTCACAAAACACTTTAAAATTCCTTCGTTAAAGCGAAGTTCTACCTTGCTACTATCTTCAAGCACCTGTGTATTTCGCACGATTAACACCATGTCGCATAGGTGTTAAAACACACACTATCTACATGTAGTTGGGGCGAACTGTGAAGCGATCCGTAAAGCATGTATTCTTCACGGTGGTAGGGTATAATTAAACACCGCTAGCCGCGGGGCATATATATATGCACTTAAAAGTACGGGTTGTAGCTAAACATTGTTAAGATATGATGTTCGTTTTTTATTTTCAAAATAAACACTTGAAGTCTTTTGGTTTTGTTATTCCCTCCCCGTTCGCATATATTTCAGCATTTTCCGCTAAAAATAGAATCTACCGCTGACTCCGATAACGACACAGATCTATAAGGAATATTTGCCCCTGCCCACATACGCAGAGTCTTTGTCCGCTATACCCAATTT
The DNA here is from genome assembly GCA_963576725.1 of Azorinus chamasolen. Lineage (NCBI taxonomy): Eukaryota > Metazoa > Mollusca > Bivalvia > Cardiida > Solecurtidae > Azorinus > Azorinus chamasolen. The sequence goes on from OY755245.1 coordinate 80,577,000, forward strand.
GCATCGGACATTGGAGCAACGACGAAATGCTCCTGATTTTTTTTAAACACTGACATTTATGAAACAGTTATTTGGCAAGTTTCAAGCATCAACGTGTGTTCAAAAGCAAATGACCGATTTCTTCCACAAAGAGTAAGCTGTACAATGAATGATGTGCATTTTGGGAGTTTGATCGCTACGCATACATTTCTGAATTACGGTTTAATAAATATTGAACAGTCGTGTGCCAAAGTCATAATTTATAGCGAACTTCGTACTATCAATATAGCGAATAATGTTTATAGCGAAGTAAATCCTTCAGTCCCTCGGAATTCGTTATAACCGAGTTTTACTGTATTTTGATTAACTTAAGACATTATTTGTTTTAAAAATCAAATTAAAATAAATACAATTAGTAATAGTAGCAAGGAGAAAAGACTTTATTAAACACCTAAATTTCAACTAAATGAAATTAACGAAGACTCGCATAATAAAAATTATTTAAATAAATGATCATAATGAAACTATTTTTTTTTCCAATCACATAAATTAACTGCAGAAACAAACATAACATTGTGCAAAGACCTATGATAACATCTTGCTGTGAAATTCCCTGTGTAGGTCACCACAAATCACTCACACTACACACTATGGGGTTAATGGGTCAACATTCCTTTCAAAATGCCCTTTAATTTTTCGTCTGCAACAAAAAGTTATTGTCATCTGCTTCAATTCTTAAAATAAACTTACTTTCATTTTTTTGCAAAAATATGGTAAAGATGACAAACAGTTTAGATCCTGATGAGAAGCCGCATTATGTGGCCTCTCATCTGGATCCAAACTGTTTGCATAGGTAATCACAGTTTCACCACTAGCTTGCAAAGAGTTAAGAGTAATGCATTGAACTGGAGAGATTTTACTGCCCAGTGTTGTAACCTTTTAACTGTAGTTTCTGATGTGAAGAAGTCTATTTAACCCTTAATTTCCCTATTATAAACTTGTTTTCACGCATCTGCAAACAGAGTAGACCCAGATAAGGTGGTTCCTGTAGGATCAGGGTCTGCTGTTTGCTAATGGAATTTAATAGATCTGTTTCTATGCCTTCTAAAACAGCTACACTGATCCACCTTCCCTATTTTAATATAAATAGTTATAAATAGAATAACTATTCAGGGGGATACTAGAACTCCAATGCAGTTATCTCACTTGCCGTCAATGTGATCTATCTATATATGACGTTTGAAGTCAATAGCTTTTATACTTAAAATGGAAGTTATGATCAGGACAAGGCGGCTGGACGGACGGATGGACGGGCGGTCTGACACCAGACAAAAGGCAATTACAATAGTCACCCTGAACATAGCTCATGTGTGCTTAAAAACTTACCGAAGCTAGTATCCCCAAACCATCCGGATATCTTCTCCTTTTTCTTGCATGCACAAAAATAATCATTCCCTTTCCTCAATTTGTGCTTTCCATGATAATACTTATCCAATATATAATGATCTCCGATTGATAGCTTGGAAAAAATATGTTCGGCTAGAATTACCGCCCAAGAAACTTCATCATTTTTATATTTCTCTGCTTCAAATACCTCTGCTGGTCGTTCTGAAAAAGAAAGAACAGAAATGAAAGACATACTGACTGCATTAATAGTTAAGGCTGGCTTTTGCAAGGGAGAATTGCTATTGCCAAATTGGGATACTATTGATATTGACAAGAGGGTCAGAACGGCCCTGATATTGCTCACCAGACAATCAGAGGAGAAGATTTTCAAATTTTCACTATGTTTCTATAGAAAACTAGCCGGCCCTGAAGCAGGGTCAATTTTAACCCCAGAGGCATAATTTATATATAACTTTTGTAGAGGACCTGAACATGATGCTTTGTGCCAAATATGAAAGCTGAGAACCTTCCAGTTTCAGGAGAAGATTTTCAGTTTTACTATATGCTTCTATAGAAAACAATGCATCCCTGGGGAGGGCCAATTTTGACCCAAGGGGCATAATCAATATAACTTTTGTAGAGCACCTGAACATGATACTGTGTGACAAATATGAAAGCTGAGAACCTTCCAGTTTCAGGAGAAGATTTTCAGTTTTACTATATGCTTCTATAGAAAACAAGGCACCCCTGGGGCGGGCCAATTTTGACCCCAGTGGCATAATTTATAACAAGAGGGCCATTGGCCCTATATCGCTCACCTGAGTTACAGTAATATACAGTATAACCCCTCTAAACCAGACAAAATTCTCGGTCCCGTTTTATTCCTTCATTATTTCTATACAAAATTCCTCTCAATACCGGAAACCCCTCTACTCCGGAAACCGGACAAATCTTCAAATATTTTTGAAAGATATGAACTACAAATTTCCCCTACATACCGGACAGCAGGCTAAGGGCTTGTCAGTTGACACGTCCCTTAATCACAGCCTGAGGCAGTAAAACTTAACACCTTATCGCAAGGTGTTGAAAATCATAGTCTATTCGGACTCGATTATGACATGTAGGTGCCGTGAGATTAACTAATGTACAGAGCAACAGACAAGCTTCGTTTATATCGTTTTAACTAATTGATTGGCAGGAAAACGAATCGGTTTCAAATGCTTATGGTTCAAAACGAAAACCAAAAAAGGAACATGAATCCTGCTTGGAGATGTCGTCATTTTGTGTAGTTTTATTTTTCGTATGTTTACTATCGCACCGGTAACAAAGGGAGGTTACTGCGCACTCACAAACTGCACCTAATACCATTATCGCACGGTTACGGACCCAATCATCTATGAACGATAAAATCCGAGTTCTCCGCATATAGCGATATGATCGAAAAATCTGCGAACTAATGTCAAAATATAAGCGTAGAAGAGTTAGAAAAACGATAGAAACTGCTGGCATAACATCCGTTGCAAGCTTTCTTATTAAAAAGGAACCAGTGCCAAAGGAAATCGTCAGCAGTTTGCTTATATAATTTTGAACGTCGTTTCATTGTTTCATCGAGAAAATCGCTGATGGTTGTTTTTAACTATTAAAACAAATTATGTGAACTGAACAGATAAGGTATTCAAACTGTGAAATTGGTTTTAATTATTGATTTATGGATAATCTTGATACTATTTGTTTGGTTATTAAAATAGGTCTATATGTGCATGTACACTGGATGATAAATATGGTCATATATAAAAACCTCTCCAAATCGGAATCCCCTCTAAACCGGAATTTTTACCTGTCCCCAACCTTGTCCGGTTTAGAGGGGTTCTACTGTATTGACATTTTTCAGTGGACAACATTTCTAGCAGATGAAAGAAGCTTAGTGCACTGCTTTCACCCTTTCACTGCTGAATAAACTTGAACTGGATTCAAATCTAATACCAAGTGACTGGTTGACCAAGATCTAAACTGTTTACAACTTGTGCCATTTTAGCCTTAGCTCAAAATGCCTAAAACTGGTCTTTGAGAAATTCAAATGACGTCAATAAAGCTATGCAATTATACCTTGATCCAGGTATATAGGCAAATAAAGTGCTAGGCAGTACATAATGCCAGTTTTTGTGTGAAATGACCAATAAAAATATCTTTAAAAAGCTTTCAACCCTTTCTCTCATATAAAACTGTTTTTACGCATTAGCAAACAGTGTAGACACAGATCAGACGACTCCTACGGAATATAGATCTGATTCTACAGTTTTTGTCAAAGCAAAAACTTCTCTTCACAGAAATAATGTGTTTTACGCATTAAAAATAAGAGTAGAATAGATCAGACAACTGCTATAGAAACTGTCTGATCAGGGTCTGCTCTGTTTGCATTTGACAAGATATAGATTTGATTTTACAGTTTTTATCAAAGCTAAAACTTCTCTTAATGGAAATGACAAGTTTTTACGCATTAGCAAACAGAGTAGTCCCAGATCAATTTTTGTCAAAGCAAACAGGTAAAGGGTTAATAGGTGTTTAGAAATAATTCTAGCTCTAGGTGTGAATATCCGATGATAAGTCAATTAAACGGGTCATTAGGGTTTTTTTACAATTGATATTGAGAAGAGTTACTAATTTTTTGAGTTGGCCTTGAGTGTTGATTAACTTAAGACATTATTTGTTTTAAAAATCAAATTAAAATAAATACAATTAGTAGCAAGGAGAACAGACTTTCCATCTGATCTTGGTCAACTCTGGTCTACGTTAAATTCCATCTGATCTTGGTCTTCTCTGTTTGCCAATGCATGAAAACACGTTTATATGAGGAAAGGGTTAAATTATGACTGTTTCCAGCAGTTTAGATCCCGATGAGAGGCTGAGTGAAAGGTTTCAATCCATATATACATGAAATCCTGAACAGTTTAATGTTTTTCACATTGCTAACAGTTTGGCTCCAGATCAGACACTGCAACTCCCATTTCGTCTACTGTAACTCATTCCCATTTCGTCTACTCTAAAATTTTACCCTGTTCCCATTTTGTCTACTGTTATAATTAAGTTATATTTACTCAGTTATTTCATTAATATCATACAATATTCAGACATTTTAGGACTTTTTAATGTGTTGTCATCAAATTTTATAAAAAAATAAATTATATGTAAGATGCTTTTTGGGGTAGCAGACTTAATCCACATTAGTAATTTTGACACCTATCATTGTTGGGGGTGGGGGTGGGGGTGGGGGAGGGGGGTTCTTAAGAATTACCATGACTGATATCAGTTGGGCCCATTGCATAATCATGTTTTCAGTTTTCTTAATCATTACTATGACCTACATCAGTTGGGTTTGGACCCAGATCAAAAGTCTAGATGATAATCATTTTCCTTGATTGGCTAAATAGGTGTTACTCTTAGCGAAGGATTTCCAATATCTCCCACATCTGATTTGAGAGACATTGGTAACATCTAGCTGTAAAGAACCACAAATCACTCACACTACACACTATGAGGTTAATGGGTCAACATCCCCTTCAAAATGCCCTTTAATGTTTCGTCTGCAACAAAAAGTTATTGTCATCTGCTTCAATTCTTAAAATAAACTTACTTTCATTTTTTTGCAAAAATATGGTTAAGATGACAAACAGTTTGGATCCAGATGAGACGCCGCATTATGCGGCCTCTCATTTGGATCCAAACTGTTTGCATAGGTAATCACAGTTTCACCACCAGCATGCAAAGAGTTAAGAGTCTTGCATTGACCTGGAGAGATTTTACTGCCCAAGTGCTGTACCTTTGAACTGTAGAAGTAACCCTTAATTTCCCTCATATAAAATTGTTTTCATGCATCTGAAAACAGAGTAGACCCAGATAAGGTGGCTCCTATAGGATCAGGGTCTGCTGTTTGCTAATGGAATTTGATAGATCTGTTTCTATGCCTTCTAAAACAGCTACACTGATCCACCTTCCATATTTTATTATAAATATTTATAAATAGAATCACTATTCTGGAGGTACAAGAATTCCAATGCAGTTATCTCCCTTTGTCACTTATGGCTATGCTGATGGGACAAGGGAAATAACTGTGAGGAAAAATTGCTAAGGAGGAACTCTTAAACTGTAGCTTCTGATGTTAATAGTAGCATAAAACCCCAGGGTGAGACCATTTTTGGCCCAGGGCTCATTATTTGAACATACTTGGTAGTGGTATATTAGGTGATGCTTCCTACCAAATATCTTAGCTCTAGATTATGTGGTTTCAGACAAAAAGATTTTTAAAGGTTTCCCTATATAAGTCTATGTAAAAACTACAAGCCCCAGGGCAGGGCCATTTTTGGCATGGGGGTCATCATTTGAACAAGCTTGGTAAAGGACCATTAGATTATGCTATATACCAAATATCAAAGCTCTAAAAATTGTGGTTTCAGAGAAGAAGATTTTTAAAGATTTAAAAAAAAAACCTTTAAAAGTAGTGGGGCGGAGCCATTTTTTGCCCGGGGGTCATGATTTGAACAAACTTGATAGAGGACACCCTAAGGTACATTTCTGTGAAATTTGGTTGAAATCCTCCCAGTGGTTTAGGAGAAGAAGTCATTTGAAATAAAAGTGAACGGACGGACAGACGGACGGACAGACAGACAGACGACGGACGACAGGCGGTCACAATAGCTCACCTTGAGCCTTTGGCTCAGGTGAGCTAAAAACATTGTAGAGCACCTGATCATGATGATATGTGCCAAAATATGAAAGCTGAGAACCTTCCATTTTCAGGAGAAGATTTTCAAAGTTTTCACTATATGATTATATTGAAAACTACATGACCACCCCTGGGCCAGGGCCAATTTTTACCCCAGGGGCATTATTTATATAAATTGTAGAGGACCTGAACATGATGCTACGTGCAGAATATGAAAACTGAGAGCCTTCCAGTTTCAGTGAAGAAGATTTTCAAAGATTTCACTATTTGTTTCTATTGAAAACTGCCCACATCTGGGGCGAGGCCAATTTTGACTCAAGAGCCATAATTTTTATACCTTTGTTAAAGACCTGAACATGATACTCTGTGCAAAATATGAAAGCCGAGAGCCACCCAGTTTCAGAAGAAGATTTTCAAAGATTTCACTATTTGTTTCTATAGAAAATGGCCCACCCCTAGGGCGGGCTAATTTTGACACCAGGGGCATAATTTATATAAATTTTGTAGAGGACCTGAACATGATGCTCTGTGCCAAGTATGAAAGCTGAGAGCCTCCCAGTTTCAGAGAAGATTTTTAAAGATTTCACTATAGTATGTTTCTATTGAAAATGGCCCACCCCTGGGACGGGGCCAATTTTGACCCCAGGGGCATAATTTTTATATTTTTTGTAGAGGACCTGAACACAATGCTATGTGCCAAATATTAAAGCTGAGAAACTTCCAGTTTCAGAAGAAGATTTTCAAAGTTTCACTATATGTTTCTATTGAAAACTGGACACCCCTGGGCGGGGCCAATTTTTACCCCAAGGGCATTACTTATGTAACGTTTGTAGAGGACCTGAACATGATGCTATCTGCCAAATATGAAAACTGAGAGCCTTCCAGTTTCAGTGAAAAAGATTTTCAAAGATGTCACTGTTTGTTTTTATTTGACGCCAGGGCCACAATTTATAAAACTTTTGTAGAGGACCTAAACATGATGCTATGTGCCAAATATGAAAACTGAGAGACTTCTGGTTTCAGAGAAGAAGATTTTCAAAGATTTCACTATTTGTTTCTACTGTAAACTGCCCACCCCTGGGGCGGGGCCAATTTTGACCACAGGCCATAATTTAAATACCATTTGTAGAGCACCTGAGCATGATGCTATGTGCCAAATATAAAAGCTGAGAGCCTTCCAGTTTCAGTGAAGAAGATTTTCAAAGATGTCCCTGTTTGTTTCTATTTGACCCCAGGGCCACAATTTATAGAACTTTTGTAGAGGACCTGACCATGATACTATGTGTCAAATATGAAAGGTGAGAACCTTCTGGTTTCACAGAAGATTTTCAAAGTTGTCACTATATGTTTCTATTGAAAACAAGGCACCCCTGGGGCTGGGCCAATTTTGACCCCAGGGACATAATTTATATAACTTTTGTAGAGGACCTGACCTAAAGATGATACTATGTGCCAAATATGAAAGCTGAGAACCCTGTAGATTCAGAGGAGAAGATTTTTAAAGGTTCAAATTGTTGACGACTGACGACGCACGCAGACGGACATCAGGGAATCACAAAAGCTCACCTTGAGCACTTTGTGCTCTGGTGAGCTAAAAACATTCATTTTTCTCACACCTTTGTAAACAGAGTAGACCCATATTAGGTGACTCATGTAGGAGCAGTCCATACAGGGTCTGCTGTGTTTGTTTATGAAATCATAATAGTGCTGACAAAAATATCCTGTGTATAGCCTATATGCTACTATAGAAATTCATCAAATTAATATTCATGATGTCAATATAATTATTCAGCAGCCATCTGTATAAAGAAACCAGTACATGTAAATCCAGTAATTGCTTAAAATAACAAGAAAACTTTGTTTTTATCAATGAAAAAATTTAGATAAATAAATTGGTAAATATTTAAACCAGTCTTTGTTATTTTCAAATTTATTCAATTTTAATGAATAAGCAGAGTGAGAGACATATGTAGACATGTATGTATAAGTCTCTGTCTTCTAATCACCATCATCTTAACAAGAGGGCCATGATGGCCCTGATATCGCTCACCAGACACTCAGAGGAGAAGATTTTCAAAGTTTTCACTATGTTTCTATAGAAAACTTACCACCCCTGGGGCAGGGCTTCATTTGAACCCATGGGCATAATTCATATATTTTTTGTAGAGGACCTCAAGATGATGCTATGTGCCAATAGGAAAGCTGAGAAATTCCAGTATAAGAGGTGATTTCTAATTTGCACACAGTTTGGATTCTGATCTGGTGCATAATTATGTGAACTTCATATGTGGTTTGTACAAGAGAGATAATTGTAGGATTGATATGCACTAACCCTTTATTCCATAAATGTACCTTTGTATGCCTCTCAGTCTGTAATAGTCAATTTATGAAACCATTGTGATAGAGTATTTGCCCCATAGGAGCAAATGCTCTATTTATCACAATGGTTTAAAATTTAAACAAATTCTGAAATTTCCTTTTCTCTAATTAATGCTCATTTTAGGTAGATTTATTGAAAGAGGTAAGATCTAAAAATAGCCTATGAGGGAATGGGTTAAAACAGTGTGAACAGACAGTAATTCTGAAGCAGACAACATAACAGTGTACAGGAACTTGACCTCTTGCATAAGACTAACCCACGCTATCTGCAGTCCAAGATAGAGGGGGAAACCCTTAGACTGTAGAAGTTTATTATAAAGTATAACCCACACGACAGGGTAGGGCCAAATTTAATCTCAGAACTATAATATTTACAAAATTTATAAAGATATACCAAGTTAATATATACACCAAATATCTAAGCTCTGGGACTTGTAGTTTTTGACAAGTAGATTTTTAAAGCTTTCCCTATGCCTATAACTACTAAGTGATCTCAACACTCTGCTAGTGCTAAAGAAAACTTAAACAACAGTCTGTTTCAAAAAAACTGGCGTCCCCTGGGACGGGGCCAATTTTGACCCCAGGGGTATTATTTATATAACTTTTGTAGAGAATATGAATATGATTCAGGGCTTTCCCCAGGATTTTAGGAAGGGTTGTAGTTTTTCAGTCCTAGGGGGTTGGTGCAGGAGGGGTTCCTGCCTAGCGCTGCGGCGAACATTTTGAAAACAAGAGGGCCAGAATGGCCCTGACATCGCTCACCAGGCAATCAGAGGAGAAGATGTTCAAAGTTTTCACTATATGTTTCTAGAGAAAACTAGCAACCCCTGGGGCGGGCCAATTTGGATCCAAGGGGTATAATTTATACAACGTTTGTAGAGGACCTGAACATGATGCTATGTGCCAAATATGAAAGCTGAGAACCTTCCAGTTTCTGAGGAAAATATTTTCAAATTTGACACTATATGTTTCTATTGCACACTGGCTACCCCTGGGGCGGGGCCAATTTTGACCCCGGGGGCATAATTTATATAATTCTTGTAGAGGACCTAAACATGATGCTATGTATCAAATATGAAAGCTGAGAACCTTCCAGTTTCTGAGGAGAAGATTTTCAAAGTTGTCACTATATGTTTCTATTGAGACATGGCTACCGCTGGGGCGGGGCCAATTTTGACCCCTGGGGCACAATTCATATAAATTTTGTAGAGGACCTGACTATGATCCTATGTGCCAAATATGAAAGCTAAGAACACTGTAGATTTAGAGGAGAAGATTTTCAAAGTTGTCACTATATGTTTCTATTGAAAACTGGCCACCCCTGGAGCGGGGTCAATTTTGACCCCAGGGGCATAATATATATAACTTTTGTAGAGGACCTGAACATGATGCTATGTGCCAAATATGAATGCTATGAACCTTTCAGTTTCAGAGAAGAATATATTCAAAGTTTTACCATATATTTGTATTGAAAACTGGCTACCCCTGGGGCGGGGCCAATTTTGATCCCAGGGGCATAATTTATACAAAAATTGTAGAGAACCTGAACATTATGCTTTGTGCCAAATATGAAAGCTAAGAACCCTGTAGATTCAGAAGAAAAGATTTTCAAAGTTGTCACTATATGTTTCTATTCAAAACTGGCTACCCCTGGGGCGGGGCCAATTTTGACCCCAGGGGCATAATTTATATAACTTTTGTAGAGCACCTGAACATGATGCTATGTGCCAAATATGAAAGCTGAGAACACTGAAGACTCAGAGGAGAAGATTTTCAAAGTTATCACTATATGTTTCTAATGAAATCTGGCTACCCCTGGGGCGGGGCCAATTTTGACCCCAGGGCCATAATTTATATAACTTTTGTAGAGGACCAGAACATGATGCTATGTGCCAAATATGAAAGCTGAGAACCCTGTAGATTCAGAGGAGAAGATTTTCAAAATTGTCACTATATGTTTCTATTCAAAACTGGCTACCACTTGGGCGGGGCCAATTTTGACCCCAGGGGCATAATTTATATAACTTTTGTAGAGGACCTGAACATGATGCTATGTGCCAAATATGAAAGCTGAGAACGCTGTAGATTCAGAGGAGAAGATTTTCAAAGTTTTACTATATATTTCAATAGAAAACAAGGCACTCCTGGGGCGGGGCCAATTTTGACCCCAGGGGCAAAATTTATATAACTTTTGTAGAGGACCTAAAGATGATGCTATGTACCAAAGATGAAAGCTGAGAACCCTGTAGATTCAGAGGAGAAGATTTTTAAAGGTTCAAATTGTTGACGCCCGACGACGCACACCGCACGACGGACATCAAGTGATCACAAAAGCTCACCCTGAGCACAAAAGTGCTCTGGTGAGCTAAAAATGAGGTTATCATGGTGAATATTTTGCATTTTCTGATATAAAGTAAAAGCCATAGTAGGGATCTTGAAAGTGTTTTTATTGCACATGTTTGTACTAAACAAGAGGGCCAGAATGGCCCTGAAGCGCTCACCAGACAATCAGAGAGAAGATTTTTAAAGTTTTCACTATATGTTTCTATAGAAAACTAGCCGGCCCTGGGGCAGGCCAATTTTGACCCCAGGGGCGTAATTTATATAACTTTTGTAGAGGACTTGAACATGATGCTATGAGCCAAATATTAAAGCTGAGAACCTTTCAGTTTCAGAGGAGAAGATTTTCAAAGTTTTCTCTATATGTTTCTGCTGAAAACTACCCACCCCTGGGGCGGGGCCAATTTTGACCCCAGGGCCATAATTCATATAACTTTTGTAGAGGACCTATACATGATGCTATGTGCCAAATATGAAAGCTGAGAACTTTCCATATTCAGAGAAGAAGATTTTCGAAGTTTTCACTATTTGTTTACATTGAAAACTGCCCACCCCTGGGGAGGGGACAATTTTGACCCCAGGGCAATAATTAATATAACTTCTGTAGAGGACCTGAACATGATGCTCTGTGCCAAATATGAAAGCTGAGTGCCTTCCAGTTTCAGAGGAGAAGATTTTCAAAGATTTCACTATTTGTTTCTATTGAAAACTGGCCACCCCTGGGGCGGGGCCAATTTTGACCCCAGGGGCATAATTTATATAACTTTTGTAGAAGACCTGAACATGATGCTATGTGACAAATATGAAAGCTGAGAAACTTCTGATTTCAAAGGAGAAGATTTTCAAAGGTTTACTATATGTTTCTATTGAAAACTTCCCACCCCTGGGGCGGCCCAAATTTTGACCCCAGGGGCATAATTTATAAAACTTTTGTAGAGGACCTGAACATGATGATCTGTGCCAAATATGAAAGCTAAGCGCCTTCCAGTTTCAGAGGAGAAGATTTTCAAAGATTTCACTATTTGTTCCATTGAAAACTGCCCACCCCTGGGGCGGGGCCATTTTTAACCCCAGGGCCATAATTTATATAACTTTTGTAGAGGACCTGAACATGATGCTATGTGCCAAATATGAAAGCTGAGAACCTTCTAGTTTCAGAGGAGAAGATTTTTAAAGTTTTCACTATATATTTCTATTGGAAACTGCCCACCCCTGGGGCGGGGCCAATTTTGACCCCAGTGCCTTAATTTATACAACTTTTGTAGAGGACCTACATATGCTGCTCTGTGCCAAATATAAAAGATGAGAGCCTTTCAGTTTCAGAGGAGAAGATTTTCAAAGATTTCATTATTTGTTTCTATTGAAAACTGCCCACCCCTGGGGCGGGGCCAATTTTGACCCCAGGGTCATAATTTTTATAACTTTTGTAGAGGACCTGAACATGATGCTATGTGCCAAATATGAAAGCTAATAACCTTCTGGTTTCAGAGGAGAAGATTTTCAAAGTTTTACTATATGTTTCTATTGAAAACTTTCCACCCCTGGGGCGGGGCCAATTTTGACCCCAGGGGTATAATTTATATAACTTTTGTAGAGGACCTATAGGTGATGCTATGTACAAAAGATGAAAGCTGAGAACCCTGTAGATTCAGAGGAGAAGATTTTTAAAGGTTCAAATTGTTGACGCCCGACGACGCACGACGCACGCCGACGGACGACAGACATCTGGCGATCACAAAAGCTCACCCTGAGCACTTTGTGCTCTGGTGAGCTAAAAACAGAATATACATTAAACATAACTACAACCACAGCACCACCTTCCTTGCACGAAACTTTTAAACATGTTCTTTTGCAAATTCACAAAGATAATTTTTTTTGCAAGTAGATCAGACAATGTATACTTAAGTCTTAATTGCTTAAAACTTCTGGTCTGAACTACATGTAGTTTCAATATTTGGAAAATTCACTCATCACACTGAAAGGCCTGTGCTTGGTTGCTGCCCACATTTTCACAGACTCATGGTATGGAAATTTCAATGTTAGAAGACCTTGTATGAAAGTCGTCTGAAGGAATTGGATGTTGATGTATGTGACACTGGTCCTTTTAACGTTTCAGTTCAGAGAATCATCTCTCAAAGTCTGAAAAAAGGTGAAGCTTGTGAAAAGAGTCTGACTCTGTACCATGGAAGTAACATGAGACTACCTTCAAAACCAATATTTGATAAAGATCTATGAACCCCCCCCCCCCCATGCAATCATCCATGCGTACGGTACGCGCTGCGGGTGTTGGCTGATAGCCTGAGACACTGAAACACCAAGGGAAGTCTGTGTGTATACTTGTCACTTAAAATGATATATATATAAACAAACACGTTTGAAAGGGCGCCGGCTTGAGAATTTTTACATGTCGGAGAAATTAAGGGGTGTCGGATTTTCGCCACCGACAAAGATCGAATGTCGGGCCCGTCATGCGAAAAGGGCCTGGGGAAAGCCCTGATGATGCTATGTGCCAAATATGAAAGTTGAGAACCTTCCAGTTTCAGGAGAAGATTTTCAAAGTTTTCACTATATGTTTCTATTGAAAATTTGACACCCCCAGGGTGGGGCCAATTTTGACTCAGGGGGCATAATTTATACAACTTTTGTAGAGGACCTACAGATGATGCTATGTGCCAAAGAAGAAAGCTGAGAACCCTGTAGATTCAGAGGAGAAGATTTTTAAAGGTTCAAATTGTTGACGCGGGACGACGCACGACGACGGACATCAGGCAATCACAAAAGCTCACCCTGAGCACTTTGTGCTCTGGTGAGCTAAAAAGCCTTTGTTCTACGCCTCTGTAATATTCACTTTATGAAACCATTATGATAAATAGAGCATTTGCTCCTTAAATAGAGCATTTGCTCTATTTATCACAATGGTTTCAAATCTACACAATTCTGAAATTTTCCTTGTCTCTAATTAATGCTCCTTATCAGTAGATTGATTCAAAGAGGTAGGATCTGAAAAAAGTCTGTGATAAATAGAGCATTTGCTCCATATGAGTAAATGCACTATTTATCACAATGGTTTCAAATCTACACAATTCTGATATTTTCCTTTTCTCTAATTAACCCTTTCCCTCATATAAACATGTTTTCACACATTTGCAAATAGAGTAGACCCAGATTTATCCTCTATGAATAAGCAGACAACATTTCTAACAGATGACAGCCCTATCACTGCTTAGCATGACTTGACCTTAATTAGCACACAGTTTGAATTCTGATCTGACACATACCGGTATGTAACTTTATATGTGGTTTGTCTATGAGTTAATTTACTCCTATGGAGCAAATGCTCTATTTATCACAATGATTTGAAATCTACACGATTCTGAAATTTTCCTTTTCTCTAATTAATGCTCCTTATCAGTAGATTTATTCAAAGAGGTAGGATCTGAAAAAAGCCTTTGTGATAAATAGAGCATTTGCTAACCATTGTGACAAATAGAGCATTTGCTCCATAGGAGTAAATGTTCTATTTATCACAATGGTTTCAAATCTACACAATTCTGAAATTTTCCTTTTCTATAATTAATGCTCCTAATATCAGCAGATTTATTCAAAGAGGTAGGATCTGAAAAAAGCCTTTCTGATAAATAGAGCATTTGCTCCATAGGAGTAAATGCTCTATTTATCACAATGGTTTCAAATCTACACATAGATTCTGAAATTTTCCAAGAGGTAGGATTTGAAAATAGCCTATGAGGGAATGGGTTAAAAACAGTGTGAACAAACAGACACTAATTCTTAAGCAGACACGTTTATAGAGTTTTGACCAGGAACTTTACCTACCCAGTGATTGCGTAAGACAGACTGAGTATCTGGGGTCCTTTATAGTGTAAAAGTCTATTTTAAAGTATAACCAACAGGGCAGGGCTAATTTTAACCTCAGAACTATGATATTAACCAATTTTAATAAGGTATACTTAGTAAATCTATACACCAAATATCTAAGCTCTGTGACATGTAGTTTTTGACAAGAAGATTTTTAAAGTTTCCCCCATGCCTAACCTAAGTGAACCCAGCATTCTTCTACTTGTACAGAAAACAACAGTTAGCTAGAGAAAACTGGCCACCCCTGGGACCGTGGCGGGGCCAATTTTGACTCCTGGGACCTAACTTATATAACTTTTGTAGAGGACCTATAGGTGATGCTAGGTGATGCTAGGTGCCAAAGATGAAAGCTGAGAACCCTGTAGATTCAGAGGAGAAGACTTTTAAAGGTTCAAATTGTTGACGCGGGACGACGCACAAGAAACGCCGACAGACATCAGGCGATCACAAAAGCTCACCCTGAGCACTTTGTGCTCTGGTGAGCTAAAAATGGATTGACTCGAAAAGAAAAGTACCGTAACAGTGCTCAGTAATAACATTTTATCAACATTTTAATCCATCTGTGCACAGTAGAAAAATTGTCGTGTTCAATAATAGAAAGAACTTTAAAAAAATCATGTCATTCGACTTGGTACCTACAGTGAAAGCCACCGTTTAACCTGAAATTACTTCATAGATACACCTTTTAACATACGTGCAAACAGAGTAGATCCAGATCAGATGATTCCTATAGCAGTTATCTGATCAGATTTAGCTCTATTGCTCTAGACTGCAGCACAAAGTAAAATCTGTATTTATTCCTTTTGTTTGCAGCAGGCTAGCTGTCATGCGTTTCGGGTATGCCTTCAACATAGCCTACAAACCTGTGCTAGGGTAAATTTTAACGGTTGGTGAAAATGGTGTATTGCTTTATATTGGAAGACCATCAACGACAGGCAAGTTAAAAGTGTCGAAATAACATGACATTACTTCATGCATATATATAGTTGGCAGAGTTTTGCATTATAAATACTGAACAAGTATATGATTGTGTTAGCGTCCATCACCGGCACGAAATTATGGGTAAGTTACTAGTCCAAATAATTTGACATCACACAAGCTTATTTTTCATTAAAATTATCTCATTATCATTCTTCATTGTGTTTTTCATCATTCATATTCATATTTAGTTTTTGCTGCTGGCGTGAAGTCAAAACCATATATGCCAAAAAGGTGTAGTTATGCCGAAAGCATTAATCACGTGCAACTGTAGATTATTAGGTCCCAACACGTGCAAAATATAAATAAAACAAATAATGTCGTTCAAAATATCACATTTACCTTTGCTTTTAATCCTGATAGTCACAAAATGTTCACACTCGTACTTTCGTTTTAGGCCGCTAATTATGGCAACGGTACATGTACCCGGTTGAAACAAATTTACCAGATTTCCGAAAAAGGCTTTGAGCAATTTTTTTTTTTCTTTTTACTTTTTTACCGTACTAATAGCCCGAGTCGCTATTCGTACGGAAGTTCCATACGAATAGAAATAAGTACCGTGTACGCTATTCGTACGGGAGTCATCAATTGTTTTATTCAATAAAGATAGTTATTATTTTAAATTGTTTGTGTTACTTTAATCCGGGTCGACTAATTAAGTCAATTTGCAAATGAGGTCATTGATCTACAGTGCTATCTTTAATTATTTGTAATTATTTGGCTTAAAGGTTTAAAACGGATTTAAACTTTTAAAATGCATTATTTCCTTGACAAACAACTCCGATTTATCAAAGATACGATTATTGCTTTGAATTAGCTTTGATAATGGAACCTGTCTTTAATCAAATCGAATATAATCGTTATTTCATAACTGAAATTAGCACCAATTTTCGACCGGCTCCTTTACTAGTTAATGTAGGTGCATAGGCTAATCTCTAAAATTCCAGAGAATTTGAGTAATCTATTGCTCTTGTATATAAGCCTCATGTAGACTGGTGTTCCCGAAGTCCGTGGTACTTAATGGTTTTATAAGTAATAGAGATCTAAGGGAGAAATTACTTGTAAAAAAATAGCATTTCTGATGACATCCATCCGTTATCTTCGATATGCTTGTTATTACTTTTAAAAAATATCACAGTAGTGCTCTGCAGCATGTAGATAAACTAGATCACTGGCAGTCATTTGCATTTATGACGTCATACTCGAAGTTTGTGGTATTAAGATCAGAGGCTAATAATTTTATTACCACTATCAATAAATATATTGCTTGGGGTTCAACTGTTAAGAAAAACCAAAACATTGGTCGTGTCTGACCTTATAATGGCAGTATTGTTGCAGACGAATTGAGAGAATTGATAGAGGGTGGCGGATCTAGAGTTGAATTAAAATTGACAAAATATTGCGGATTTCGGGGGTTCTTTGTGTGATTTAAAGTGCATTTTCTTGGATTTTGTGTTTTAACATACAGAAATCGATCCATTTTAGCTTCAGAAAATGTTTTTCAATTGGTCCCGGGTCAACTCGGCCTCGGGTAAACTCGGCCCTCGAGTCAAGTCGGCCTCGGGTCAAGTCGGCCGGGTCAACCCGGCCTGGGTCAAGTCGGCCCGCAAATATTATTTCAGAATTACATTTTTATGGTATATTTTTTATTTTGAATTACTGTAATATTTTGTTTCCTAGAGATACACGATAGGCCTACTACAGGTACCAACGAACATATAAGGAAAAAACTTCTGAGTAACAGATAAGGATGCGTACCATGACCAGTTCCATCCACTTCATTCTCAGGACTAAGCAGTATTATTAAAACAACAATAATCAGAAAAAGGAAGCACTTTATAGATGCATGATACAAATACAATGCCAAAAACGATACCCAAATATGGTGATATCTTTGCAAACAGTTTGGATACCGATGAAATTCCTAGTAACTCGGTCTCACAAGTGGATCCAAAATAACATTTTATTACATTCATCCACTCCCATAAATTGTTCTTAATTACAGACAATCAATGAAACAGATAAACCATCTAATTATACTTTATTTCACTTAAAAAATACTGATGCCGCTCATTTTCACACCTATTTGTTTTGACTTATCAGTTTGATCTAATTAATCTGATTACTAAATGTCAAATGTTTTATTCGTTAATCTCATGCAATATACTTATCACCTTTGTTCTCGTCCGCTAAATTTAATGGGTTATTACTGTCAAAAAGATGTGCAAACTTTGTCTGAATTCTTCAAGGAGCCCACCGATCAGGATCTTCAATTCTTGCTGCAGTTTATAACTTTAATTGACGGTCGGGAAAGGGCCGAGTTGACCCGACTGAGACGGGCCGAGTTGACCCACCCCAAAACAGGCCGAGTTGACCCGGCCGACTTGACCCAGGCCGAGTTGACCCGAGGCCGACTTGACCCGGATTCTTTCAATTAGATACTATAAAGTAGGTCAAACAGGTTCGTATGTTTACGGAAGCAGTGTGACGTAATGCGAATACCACGAGATTCGTGATACCACGATATTCGCGTATAAAACTTTGTCAGCTGTAACTTAACGCTCTATATTAAATCATTAAAACATGAGCTGGAAAATTCCTGGACCGGATCGAAACTGGCGCAAATTCCAACATTATCCACAGCTTACAAAATCTAATGTTTTTTGCTGCAAAAACAGAGAAAAGTACATATTGGATAAAATCATACAGTGTCATTGACTCCCGTGTGAATAGCGTACACGGTACTTATTTCTATTTGTACGGAACTTCCTTACGAATAGTCTATACCTTGTGTGGCCTTTAACAAGGAATTGAGTAACTTATCGTTGTTCTTAAAGGTCCAAAATATCGGATGTTCTTCTAGTTTTAACTTTTACGCGGTGCCCCTGCTACATCCATTATTTTCCAAGCTCTCCATTGAGTTCGCATGCGCAAACGGGCATAGTTAAACCGCGACCCACTCTAACGGTGCCGAATGCGGCCCGAAATTAATAGAGGTTTTTCGGACAATAACACCTGCAGTGTTCAAGAGACTGTTGTTGCAGATGTTATTGCCCGAAAACAAACGTGTATTAACGCTATTCTTGCATAAAACCCATTTTCTGATTAATTCTTCCGAATACAAGCAAAACTATATATTTCTTTGACACACTTCGTTCGATTTATGCTGTTTCCGGACCACTGTTTTCTTTCTGACGTCATTTCATGATTGTATCAAATACCGTTTACACGGAATTTCATTCAATATGTCTGTTTTGTTATGTTGTTGGGTCGGCGATATAAGTTGTTACTGTTGATAAGCCATCAATTAAACAATATTTACATTCGCCCTGCAACGTCCTTATAGATAGATACTTTATTGAGTACAAAGGCCATAGGCCCAACAGTACAAGGTAGCAAATAATGATTATTACATGGTCAACAGCAGAGTGATTTAAAGATCCTCATATACTCTCCATACACTCCAACAACCATACGCATGCATCGCGTTCGAGAGGAAAATGGTCTTATTCTGTTCCGGTAATTTTTTCACGTAAGAAAGATTAATGAGTAACGCATGATGTTATATAAGCATCAGTCAGAGTTCACAGACTGTCACAGGCACTCAGTTACACGATCAGCACTCTGTAGATTGAAACATGTAGCGTTTGCATTAGCAGTTAACAAAAATACAGTAAGTACGCGCTGACCGTGAAAGATGTTTACCCGCGACAGGGAGATAACTCTCTAAACAAGTTGAATTAATATTTAGAAAACAAGAATTGTAGTTATTGCAATTAAATAAACTTCATCAGCTCAAATCATCGACTAACTTGCTGTAAATGAACTAATCTTAACTTTAATTAAATTTTTAATTTAATATGAAAGTAATTTATTTCGCTTTTATCTTATTTAATGTTACAAAGTTTGTTTCCTGGTCAGATGATTTGCTACTAGGCGTCTGATCTGGATCAAAACAACTTACAGAAATATTTTGAGCCAGCTCAGAGTAAGACGTTTTCTCTAAGGGATTTCTGGTGTAGACCTAGATGTACCACTCATATATAATCTATCATTTCTTATTTTAAAACTCTTATAAACATACGTGGCTAATTTCTTTATCAACACTGGATTTTCCATTTGCATTAGTTCTATAAACTTAGGAATATTTGGAGTTCGCCAGAAATAAGGCTTAATATACATTTTTCTCAATTCTGTGTATAAAGTACATTCTAATAAAAAATGGAACTCGTCTTCGAGTGCGTTACATATATATATGACATTTCCGCTCATTCCTAGGTATTTTTCTAGGTTTATGCCAGCGCCCCGTTTCTATTTCTAATCTGTGTGAGGACATCCTGAGTCTAGTTAAGTCATGTCTAAATTTTGTAATTGTTACGTGATTCAAGTACGACTTGAAACCAAAATCTGTAGACAGTCTGTAAGTATCTGCGCGCGTTGAATTACTAATCTCTGAGTTCCATGATTGAATGAATTGACCAGACAATCTCTGTTTACACAGTTTCAAGAATAAATCGACACTACCCACTCCCTGATTTAACCAAGCATAAGTAAGCCCTAAGTTCTCTAGTAAATACTTGAGTTTCGATGCCCAAGAAGGCTTATTTGGATATATTTCCATATCAGTAAGCATCATATTGTAAACAACTTTGATGTATTTCGAATCAGAGCATTGTGTAATTTGTAACCAGTATCTAATAAGCGAGATAAACCTGTGTACTTTTAGGTTGGATCTACCCAGCTCCCCATAAATAAAATTGTTCTGTGTTTGCTGTCGCACCCCGAGTATTTGTTTACAAAATTTTAAATGGACACGTTCGAGCTTAGTTTCATTGCTAAACCCCCAAACCTCGCTTCCATAGTTTAAGATTGGTAAAATAAGTTTATCAAAGAGCTCAAGTTTATGTCTAACAGATATATCTGTAAATTTGTACAGATAAGATTTAAGCTTATAAACTGCCTTTATTGCCTGTTCGTTAAGAGCAGTGTGTGTTTCTGTAGATGACCCCCCAGTTGAAAATACGACCCCTAAATAATTGAATTTACTAACGATTTCTAAGTTCTTGCAATCGAATGTGAAATTCGGATACCTATTCTGTCTACCGCCTTTCCTGAAAATTAAGATTTTTGTCTTTTCAGTGTTTACAGTTAGTTTCCATTTTTCACAATATTCTTGTAAAATGTTTAGACCCGATTGTAGACCGCTCTCTGAATAAGAGAACAAAAGTACATCATCTGCGTAAAGAAGCAAACACAATTTTAGCATACCAACGTCTATTACCTCATATCCTTTTAATATATAGGCTTCCTCAAGATCATTAGGGTACATAGAAAATAAAAATGGCGAAATACTTCCCCCCTGAGCTACCCCTAACGTACATATAAATTCTTCACTTAAACGGTTTTCATATTTGACCCTCGATTTAAGGTTTCTATACATAGATTGAATTACATTAAGTATTTTCCTCCTGATCCCATATTTCAGAAGTTTGAACCAAAGGATATCGCGAACCACAAAATCAAAAGCCTTCTTAAAATCTACAAAAGCTACAAACAATCTTTTATTTTCGTTTAGCAGATGCGTTATCACCCCATGTAGAATAAATATGTTATCTATGGTACACATATTCTTTCTAAAACCTGCTTGTGCCTCTACATATACATGATAATCTTCTGCCCATTTATTAAGCCTTGTATTTAATATCCTTGTAAACAGTTTACCTAAAGTACTAAGTAGAGTTATGCCTCGGTAGTTTCCGGTGTCATTTACATCTCCTTTTTTATGTAATGGAATTATATGACCCTCTGACCATTTTTCAGGGAAGTACCCTTTGTCTAAAATAGTATTAAACAATTTGCATAAGTAAGGAATAAATACGTCAATACCGTATTTAAAATATTCATATAAGACATAATCAGGCCCCCGATCTGCCATTTTTGAGATCTTTACATGCCTTACGAATTTCATCAATACTTATGTCAATATTCAATTCTGAGAACATTTCCTGTAATTCGTTATTTAAATATCTCTCATTAAAATGAATGACGTCTTCATCTACTTGAAAAAATACAGAATCAGGATCGTTTATGGATTTAAAATATTCAAAGAAATTAGATGTGTTTAATGTAGATGATACGTTTGTATGTGATAGGCCTTTCAGCATCTTCCAATATTCCCTTGCATTTCCAACGCCTCTAATTTATTTGTTTGATTTTTATCGAAATACACTTTTTTTGCGTCTTAAAGTTGATTTGTACTCAGTCCTTGCAGTTGCCATGGACACTCTGGCATCAGATGTCTGATTTTGTTTATATTCATGAAGTGTTTCGTAAAATGTGTTTCGTTTTTCTTTACACTCAGCATCATACCATGGTTGCTTCCCTGTACTATAATTTTTTGAGTTATTAATATTACTGGATGAATTTGTATGAAAGTCTATCTTAAATAAAGGATCACACACTTCACTAATAACTGAATAAAAATCACTCAAGTTACTATCAATATCTTCGGATAGTTCGGCATGGTTTAAATTGTTCACAAGGGTGTGGAGCCTGTCTCTAACATCATCGCTATTAATTGCATTATTAAAGGTGTGTATTTTATTTTCATTCCATGCATATTTAAATCTGACTTCTTCATTCTCTGTCTGTACCTGGTTATCGCTATGTGTACATGTGCTGGATTTCTTAAGACCAAAACTAATCAGACAGTGATCTGACAGAATATTCGGATTGTCTACTGAAAATGTGTTAAAATAGTCAAACAACATAGGTCTACATAATACATAATCAACCACACTGCTTCCAATCGTCTTAACACACGTGAGTTTACCCACATATTCATCGTCACCCAGTCTCCCATTCACGATTCTTATAACCTTATTCTAAAAAGAAAGTTGCATTTTCCCATGAACGTTCATTTCAATACCGGATCCGTTGAAATATAAGAAATACAATGGAATATAAATATAAGAAATATTTGACGTGCTCCCGGTGTTCATGAGGTTATGCAACGCATAGCGTTACGAGCAAAGATTCACGTGAAACCCTTCGGGCTTCACTAACTTTGTTCATAAAGCTATGCGTTGCATAACCTCATGAACACCGGAAGTACGTCATTCATTTCTTAACTATAGGGCGAATCGCCGTGACGTCACGCGCACCTGTTATCTTAGCCGAGAAAAGCTTGGTGGGTAAAAAGACTGACATCTGATATGTACACAATAACAGAAACATTGACATCACTTTGAAAACTTCTGTTAATATTAATAAAAAACGATTATGGTGCAATCGTTGATGATAATTACATCGATAGTACGTGTAAAAACATAAACATGAATCGAAAATTTATTCTGGAAAATGTATTTACACGATAAAAAGATCTTTATTTGTAGTCGGTTGTACAAAAAATAACAACACTTTAACATGACAACCTGTGGAATTGAAAAATATAAGCTTTTCAATGCATGGGTATTACACAGTACAAATTTATAATCAGAAAAAAAGTTAAAATATTGGTAAAATACACAAGTATTAGCTGTATTTGATAAAGGGTCATATCTAAAGGGTATACTTGATTAGAAAGTACACGCATTTCTAAAGAGGTGTCACAAAGTTCCTATCACAGGATACTTTACTGCCAATCATGACAAAAACGTTATTTGTTGCAAATTTATATAAAATCATAAGGCGTGAAAGTTCACCCAGAATTAAGAGTTGACATATAAATTGACTGGGACCCTTTACTCCGTGACTATTCTTGTAAGGAATACTAATATCATGCATATTTATTAAATTAATTTTTATAATAGCATATGTATTGAGGATGTTTTGGTATTAGAAAAAAAACTGTAGTGTCAGATCCGACATAAATAGAAAAAATATTCATAAGAAAACAGAATACCCTGATCCGGGTCTACTCTGTTTGCAAACATGTGAAAAAGTGTCGATGTTTTCAGAACTCTTACTTCTGTTGCCGGGTAATGTCAGGTATACATTTTTAGATGAATTCGTAACTTCATTTATATTTATTAGCTGATTTTTTATAATGGTATAGAAACACATGCCTTAAATGTTTTGGTACTGGTAGACATGAAGAGTCGAATCTGATATAATTTCATAAGCAAACAGAGTGGGCCCCGACCATACGGATCCAATAGCCTTCAGATCTTGGTCTACTCTGTTTGCAATGGCAGGAAAACTGTTTATGTATGATAAAGGGATAAGCAAACAGAGCAGAGCCCCTTATCAAAAAGCTTCTATATGCAATATGATCTGAGTCTAATCATTTGCAAATGTGTTTATAAAGGGTTAGGAGTTTTAAACAAATAAACATATTTTTATGAATTGTATAACTAAGAAAACATTCTTGTTATTCTGCTACTTTGTGATGATTAACCCGGCTTTCCCTGCTCAGTATTCATGTAAGAAATAATGATATCATGAATATTTATATACTAATGTTTCTAATGACATTTGTAGACAGGCTTGTTTTGTTGGTAGATACTGTAGAGTCCGACCTATTACAATTTCATAAAGCAGACCCAGAACATACGGCTCCTATAGGAGCCGTATGATCTGAGTCTACGCTGTTTGCAAATACATGAAAACACGTTAAACTTTAACGTCGCCCCGTACTTCATTCTCAGTGTTGTTATACCTTCTGATCCTTCGAGATCATGAATTTCAGTACATCTTGTTCTGAAAATTGAATACCGCTTAAGCCGGTGCTAGGGGGCGTGAGCAGTGTTGCACTTTCAATTACTGCTCATGAACAGACTCAATAAAACCGAGTCTGCGATTTTCTCTTTTTGTGTTGCAATTTTTGCTTTCGGGGGATCACCACCCTTCAGAATTTATAATCTTCACAACAGCAGGTGTTAAGTGCTTGTGTGGCGGCCGTAAAACGTCGCCCCGTACTTCATTCTCAGTGTTGTTATACCTTCTGATCCTTCGAGATCATGAATTTCAGTACATCTTGTTCTGAAAATTGAATATCGCTTAAGCCGGTGCTAGGGGGCGTGAGCAGTGTTGCACTTTCAATTACTGCTCATGAACAGACTCAATAAAACCGAGTCTGCGATTTTCTCTTTTTGTGTTGCAATTTTTGCTTTCGGGGGATCACCACCCTTCAGAATTTATAATCTTCACAACAGCAGGTGTTAAGTGCTTGTGTGGCGGCCGTAAAACGTCGCCCCGTACTTCATTCTCAGTGTTGTTATACCTTCTGATCCTTCGAGATCATGAATTTCAGTACATCTTGTTCTGAAAATTGAATATCGCTTAAGCCGGTGCTAGGGGGCGTGAGCAGTGTTGCACTTTCAATTACTGCTCATGAACAGACTCAATAAAACCGAGTCTGCGATTTTCTCTTTTTGTGTTGCAATTTTTGCTTTCGGGGGATCACCACCCTTCAGAAGTTATAATCTTCACAACAGCAGGTGTTAAGTGCTTGTGTGGCGGCCGTAAAACGTCGCCCCGTACTTCATTCTCAGTGTTGTTATACCTTCTGATCCTTCGAGATCACGAATTTCAGTACATCTTGTTCTGAAAATTGAATACCGCTTAAGCCGGTGCTAGGGGGCGTGAGCAGTGTTGCACTTTCAATTACTGCTCATGAACAGACTCAATAAAACCGAGTCTGCGATTTTCTCTTTTTGTGTTGCAATTTTTGCTTTCGGGGGATCACCACCCTTCAGAATTTTTTATATTAGAGAAAGGGTTACACCTTTGAATGCTTAGATATTAAGGCGGAATGGCCAGTCCGTGTTTAACTGTAGATTCAATTCATTATATAATAAGATTTAAATTTGCTATATGATTGTGAATAATAAACAGTTAAGACCCTGGTCAGAGGGTGGCTTTTTTAGCTATATATGTTATTTCGGTCTTCATTTTGCAAATGTTAGTACTTTTATTTCCCGCATTCAAAGATTTTAACAATACGAACTATTTGTTTTGAATACTGAAAATGAATTGTGTTAGACAGTTGGAGACTATACTATTACATTACTTACTCAGCCAAAATACCGCTAATTTACTTACTAGACCTGGGAAAATAGTAACGATCAAATGTGCCAGATGGTCAGTAAATCCCCTAATTTCTGAGCAGGGGACAAGGGTCAGCGATCACACAACTGCCATCTATCACACACAATCTTATCAACAAAGTTATTAACTATTACGTAACAGGAATGCGTCTAATGTAACAACTACCAAACAATGTGACAATTGTCTAAAGTTATGATTTGTTAAACAGCTTCCCGAACAATAGAAGATAACTATGTTTTGACTAATTAGATCTATGGCTAAGCATAATTAAACCCCAACGATTTAGATCTATTTAAAAAGGTAGTTTATTGTGAATCAAAGTTCTAAAGATAATATAGATTGATATGATTTAGATATATTCTAAAATATTTTTACTAGATCTGCTACGGTACTGCAATATACAGTAGCCAGAAAGACTTTACAACACAAGAATGAACCACATGAGACTGTACATCTTAGTACCTAGATCTAATTAAAATAAAACGAGAATTAAAAATATAAATAATGTTGATCTAATTTTTTCGACATATCAGGCATGTACAACAAATAAATAATAATGTCCCCCATTTCAAAGAAAGGCCAGATCAAGGTGTTTTTTTTTCAAAGTTCAGCTGGTGGTACATAGGGCCGATAAATTCAAGCTTCTTGTTGTATCTATCCTTAGAAACTAAAACATAATTGTCATTATAGTCAGGGGATATAGTAAATGTACAGAAATCAACAATTCATAACCAACACAGTCGTTAAATGATGTGTAGGCTAACTGTTGCTTAGCCTGTACATAGGGATACATAGGTTGTTATTGGTGTTTTTGCCCACCAGTTAACTGCGCATGCACGAAATCGACGGGTTTGTTTACAAACAGAGATTCGCCATATTGATGACTTTTAATTCGCGACTGTCCCTATAGGACCCAGCCGCTCGAGCCTCCAGTACATATAATCATTTTGCATGTTATAGTCTATTTCAACAAATATAAAACATCTCCCTTCTTTTTAAAAAAGAAATTCAATGTATCAATATATGAATTTATCTAGATATATGATTTGATTAAAGTACCTTAATACATATCAACTATTATGAAAATTGAGGGATCTACAGTGTGAAAGTTTATCTGAAACTCTAATTTCTATTGTTAACATGCATTAACGTTAAACTAATTGAAATGTCAGAAACAATTAATAGCGTGCTGATCGTATTACACAGTCCATTCACGGCTGTCGTAGCACTTATGTTTCACTATTCTCCCAGACTGTGTTACTTATGGGGCATTGAATGAAGTTGTTGCGGTCAGGTAGAAGGGGCTGCTGATGGGAATTAAATTGGTTGTTTTACATCCCTAGCTAATAAGGAAAGCAAAATTACAACACAAAAGGAGAAAATTGCAGACTCGGTTTTATTGAGTCTGTTCATGCGTAAATCCGCATTCAAGATGTGTATTTCTATACTACAGAAAAGCTAAATATGGGCTTTGACAAGATGATTTAGCTTTCTTCATGAGTTTCTTGGCAATGCCTACTCCTTTCTCGGATAGGGCATTTCCTTTCAGATGCAAAGGAGAGGATGTGTGATGTTCAAACATCCAAGTTTTTGCAAAATTTGCAAATTCCTGGCTGCTGAATTGGAGAGACCATTGTCGGTTACTAATGTTTCGGCAATTCCGTTTCGCGACATGTGCACCTGCAGTTTGCGTATAACTGTATCAGATCGCGTATCTGTCAGATAATCGACTTCGAAAAAGCGACTATAGTAATCAATTGTCAACAGATAGTTCTTGCCGTCAAGATGAAATAGATTTGCGCCTACTTTTTGAAACGGTCTGTCTGCGAACTCGGTCGATATCATGAACTCTTTGTGTTCGGGTCCCTATGTGTGAGGCAAACTGAGCATTGTATTACGTGTTCTGTAATTTCTTTGCTCATTCCGGGCCAAAACAAGCTATCTTTCGCCCTTTCCAATGTTTTTGTAACCCCGAGATGACTGGGGTGTACTTGCTGAATCATGTGATTTCGCAAGCCGCGTGGAATGAGTAATAGTACAAAAAATGAGTCATGCAGGAAACATCACATATAGAACAAACAGTCGCCCGAACAGCAACACAAGGAAACAGCCAACGTACATAACTATAAAATATCAAGAGACACACAAAGACAAAACAAACATAGAATAGGGGAAGATGGAAGTACCGCCTTGGAACGGTCAATGACAAAAAATCACTGGGGGGTTAAACCGGTTTATGGGCGCCCAAAACCACACTCATTCCATCCCCACCCTAAAAGACAAACAGTGTAAATAAACGTATCCCCTCTCCGACTAATCTACAACAACCTCGACGGCAAATACAGTGGTAAAGTGCATGTATAACGAAAACATTTAAGTGAACAAACTGTATCCACCTATCGCTAGTGTACTCAATGATTGAGCTGCAAACAGAGTAACTGTAGAAAAGTAATAAAGGGTACGACAAAAAACGAAATAGTACAGATATCCAACGTTCTCCTTCCGTTTCTGGATTTAAGAGGTCGCCTTTATAGTATACTAAACCTTTCTTGTCGGCGTACATGCGAAGAGACTAGCGTGATTGCCAACTTTAAAAGGGTTCACAAACAAACATGCAGTGTGTTGTAGTACTACATGATCAAATCCTTTTTTAATGAATTTTTTAACATATTTGATGAACAAAGTGAGACAATGCGTATGTCCAATAATTTTACGCAGTTTGTAAATCACATCACCATAAAATTCAGGATGTGAAATACCGTGTCGTAGAAGCGCTTTGAGATTACATTGGTACTTCATTATAGAAAGTTTTTCTTAGTTTATGGTATCTATATCCTTGCTTCAGCAGTTTTTCAGTTAAAATGAGATTTCGACTGTTAAAATCGTCAATAGATGAACAAGCTCTAGCAAAACGAATAAGTTGAGATATATGAACCCCATAAGATGGAGTACGGGGAACATCCCCGTCAAGATGAGGAAAATTTACAATATTGAAATCAAAATCATCTCTTTTGTCATATATTTTAGTAGAAATCATTACATTATCAATTCTTGACCTCTGAAAACGAGGTTGTCCTCGACGGACAATTCGTCTCTGTGATTCCAGTATTCTCGAATTTCCGGTTTGCAGTCTGACCTTTCCCTGGGCCAACCTTCGAGTATAGTCTATTTCAGAGATGACATTTGCGGGTCGTTTGAAAGCTCATGTCTCAAACTCTCTAAACGCCTATCAGTGACAAACAGGGGTGCAGCGTGCAACGGTTTAAACATAATTGAAGCAATTGGTTTATGATCAGAATGTACAACGACTTCATGCCCGTATGTGTATTGGTGAAACCTTTTGCAACCAATTAAAATTGCGAGAAGTTCCTTCTCTATTTGTGCAGAACCAGTCTCTGGGTTAAACCTTATTCCTTTTTCGCGAGCACGGTCCAGTGCGTTTCTGGACTTTGGTCATGCTCTTCGTTTGTTCGAATAACAAAATATCGTCAACAATGGCTTCTATGTCTGCTGAAAGATGTCACCTGATGATGATATGCCAAAGGGAAGACGCAAGTATTTATACCTCCCGAATGCAGAAATTGCGTAACGGAATATATTGATAGACGTAAAAGACAATATACTTAGATCTAGTGAAATAATGTCTGCTCAGTAGATTTTACAATGAATGTATACTGTTTATTCAATGTGAAAACATTCCAATATCGCGTTTTCAGCTCAAAAATTATCGTTTATATGGAGTTACGCTATCAATGAATATCTTTTTTCAAAATTACACAAACATCCGTCGGATATAGGGTATATCTTAACATCCTTAAAGTAAGTTCCTGTGTCTATGCAAGAGGCTTGAGTATGTACACACTGCAAATAACGTGTTAAATTGTATGACACTGCAAATAACGTGTTAGATTGTATGAATAAATCGAGAAATTATCAACTTATATTCTCAGTGTTGTTATATTTTCTGGTCCTTTGGGATCATTAGTTCTGATGTCATTAGTTTTGAAAATTGTATATTGCTTAAGCCAGTACTATGGGCGTGAGTAATGTTGCACTTTTAATTACTTCTCATGAACAGACTAAATAAAGCCGAGTCTGCAATTTTCTCTTTTTGCATTTCTACTTTTCCTTTCGAAGGACCACCCATTTTCAGAATTTAATTACTGCTTTATTACAAAAGCAGTATTCTGTTTAGCAATAATATAAATTATGAAGGGAGGTGATCCCTGAGAGCAAAAATTGCAACACAACAAGAGATGTCACAGTCACGTGACAAATGCCCCCAAACATTATACCCTGTGACCTTGACCTTTGACCCATGGACCAGGGAGTTGACACATCGACTTTGTGTGGTGAACATTTGTGCCAGGTTCCTTTGAAATCCATTCACAGATAAACAAGTAATTGTACCCTGTGACCTTGACCTTTGACATATGGACCAGGGAGCTGAACCCGACACATCGTCTTTGTCTGGTGAACATCTGTGCCAAGTTATTTTGAAATCCATTGACAGATAAAGAAGTTACAGACCGGACACGAAATTTGTGACAAAGTAATTGTACCCTGTGACCTTGACCTTTGACCTATGGACCTGAGAGTTGAAAGCGACACATCGTCTTTGTGTGGTTAACATTTGTGCCAAGTTATATTGAAATCCATTGATAGATGAAGAAGTTACAGACCGGACACGAAATTTGTGACAAAGTAATTGTACCCTGTGACCCTGACCTTTGACCCATGGACCTGGGAGTTGAACGGGACACATCGTCTTTGTGTGGTGAACATTTGTGGCAAGTTATATTGAAATCCATTGATAGATGAAGAAGTTACAGACCTGACACGAAATTTATGACAAAGTAATTGTACCCAGTGACCTTGACCTTTGACCCATGGACCTGGGGGTTGACTGCGACACATCGTCTTTGTGTGGTGAACATTTGTGCCAAGTTATATTGAAATCCATTGATAGATGAAGAAGTTACAGACCGGACACGAAATTTGTGACAAAGTAATTGTACCCTGTGACCTTGACCTTTGACCCATGGACCTGGGAGTTGAACGGGACACATCGTCTTTGTGTGGTGAACATTTGTGCCAAGTTATATTGAAATCCATTGATAGATGAAGAAGTTACAAACCGGACACGAAATTTGTGACAAAGTAATTGTACCCTGTGACCTTGACCTTTGACCCATGGACCAGGGAGTTGAACGCGACACATCGTCTCTGTCTGGTGAACATTTGTGGCAAGTTATATTGA
Source organism: Azorinus chamasolen (assembly GCA_963576725.1). NCBI lineage: Eukaryota > Metazoa > Mollusca > Bivalvia > Cardiida > Solecurtidae > Azorinus > Azorinus chamasolen. The sequence goes on from OY755245.1 coordinate 80,607,968, forward strand.
AATCCATTGATAGATGAAGAAGTTACAGGCCAGCACGAAATTTGTGACAAAGTAATTGTACCCTGTGACCTTGACCTTTGACCCATGGACCTGGGAGTTAAACGCGACACATCGTCTTTGTGTGGTGAACATTTGTGGCAAGTTATATTGAAATCCATTGATAGATGAAGAAGTTACAGACCGGACACGAAATTTGTGACAAAGTAATTGAATCCTGTGACCTTGACCTTTGACCCATGGACCAGGGAGTTGAACGCGACACATCGTCTCTGTCTGGTGAACATTTGTGGCAAGTTATATTGAAATCCATTGATAGATGAAGAAGTTACAGACCGGACACGAATTCCGGACGGAAGGACAGACGGACGGACAGACGGACAGACGGACAGACTGAAGGATGGACAATGCGATTACTATATGCCCGCCTTTGGGGGCATAAAAAGAGAAAATTGCAGACTCGGTTTCATCGAGTCTGTTCATGAACAGCAATCGAAAGCGCAACACTGCTCAAGCCCCTAGCACCGGCTTAAGCGGTATTCAATTTTCAGCACAAGTACTGAAATTCGTGATCTCGAAGGATCACAAGGTACAACATTGAGAATGAAGCAAGGGGCGACGTTTTACGGCTGCCACACAAGCACTTAACACCATAATTTCATTTAGGAGATTCAAAACACAATTGCACCGAACCATTATGTAAACCTTTCCACTCTCTAATAAGCTAGAAATTACATCGCCCTGAAGCGAAATGATGCTATCTACCCTGATTCCAATTGGCTACAAGTATGTATTAACATTTACCTTAATATATGTCCGACCAATCACCAACAATCTAAAAGAGACGTATAAAAATTTTTGATTAACGAGAATGTAATAACAATTGCACCGAATAGACATAAAAAATCTCAAGCCAGAGCGATATTTCCTAAGCGAGAAACTATTTCGCCCTAAAGCGAAATAATGTACTGCATTCGCCACAATACCAATTATCTATACCTTTGTAAAACAAATTAATCAGCTTAATCCTCTTTACATATAATTTGATATGATAGCAATAGTATAACTTCTAAATGAAAAAGAAGTAAAGTCAAGCAAACGAGAATATAAAACATTTGCACAGATAAATGATCGACATTTCACCTCAAGAGATATATTCCATGAGGTAAAACCTATTTTGCAATATATCAAAATAATACACTGCATTTTCGTTTTGGTGTGTTTTGGTGTTGGTTGCGTCTTGTATGTGGATTTGTCTGCTTGACTTTACTACTTTTCCATTTATACTAATTATCGATATTTATTCTATACAAATTCATTTCAATCCCCTATTCACACAATTCAATATAATAGCAATGATATAATTTTATTAAGAGTTTTAATAGTTAAAAGTTTTAATAGTTAATCGTTTTATAGACTCAATAAAACCGAGTCTGCAATTTTCTCCTTTTCTGTTGCAATATTTGCTTTCGGGGAATCACCTGTCTTCAAAATTGATATGGGGCAATTATATAACCTCATTAAGGAAACTTTACAAATCTTTGCAACCAACTTATATTAAAACCTAAAGTCGGAGCATTATTTCTCAAACTAGAAACTACTTCGTCCTAAAGCGAATTATATCACTATATTCGCCATAATACCAAATATCCATATTTTATTACATTTCATATTGCAGAAATTGCGTAGCGAAATATAATGATAGACGTTAAAGAAAATATACTTAGATCTAGAAAAATAAATGCATAATGTTTATTCAACGTGGCAACATTCAGATATCGCGTGTTCAGCTCAATAATACTCGTTTATATGGGAATATACTTTCACATCCTAAAAGGAAGGTCCTGTGTCTATGCAAGAGGCTTAAGTATGGGACACACTGCAAAAACGTGTTAAATTGTATGAATAAATCGAGAAAATATCAACATAATTACTGTGTTATTTCCAAAAGCAATATGCTGTTAAGCAATAATATAATTTCATTTAGGAGAATCAAAACAATTGCGTCGAACCATTATGGAAACCTCTCCACTCTCCCATAATGAAAAAGTAGTAAAGTCAAGCAGGAAAAGCCACACACAAAACGCCAGCATCACGAACACACCGACAGAAAGCAATTTGTATAATAGCAATTTATTCACATACACATATACTCATACAGGAAAAAGTCACATACAAGACGCAATCCCCACCAACACATCGATAGACAGCATGTCACACAAAAACACAAGACACAAGACAAACAAAAAGTAAGGGTGACAAAGAGAACCGCATTGGCAGGGTCAGTAGCAAAATCACCACTGGGGGTTTAAACACGCTAGAAATTACCTCGCCGTAAAGCGGAATGATGCCATATATCCGCCCTTATTCCAATTGGCTACAAGCATGTATTAACATTTACCTTAATATATGTTCGATCAACCGCAAACAACTCAACCTAAAAGGGATGCATAATAAATATCTTAATTAAAAAGAATGTAATAACGATTGCATCGAAAAGATATCACAGTCTCAAGCCAGATCAATATTTATAAGCAACTATTTCGCCATAAAGCCAAATAATGTAGTTGTAATCGTCACAAAACCATTTATCTATACCATTGTATAAATTATTCATTTTTTATCCTCTCTACATATAATTTGATATGCTAGCAATAGTATAACGAGAATATAACACATTTTCACCGATACATGATCGAAATGTCACCTAAAGAGATATATTCCATGAGATAAAAACTATTCCGCCCTATATTAAAATAATGCACTGTATCTTGGCTTTATACTAATTATCGATATTTATTTTATACAAATTCATTTCAATTTCCTATTCACATAATTCAATATAATAGCATTGTAATTTCATTAACGAAACTTTAAACACCTTTGTACCGAAAATATATTAAAACCTTAACCCAGAGCTATCTTTCTTAAACTAGAAAATATTTAGTCCTATAGCGAAATCATTCACTATATTCATCCTTATAGCAAGTCTCCAGATTTTATCACAAAACATTTATCTCTCTCGTTCCCTTATATTTAATTTGAAATATGAACCGTAAAAATCCCTATCAATTGACTTATCAGCAATACATGTACTCCCCTGACTATTGATTGTCATTAATTGACTCTTTAAATGGAAACCTGCATAACTACTTTCAAAGTAATCAACGTAAATTAGTTGTACATATGACATCCCCTCTTTCATATTCGATTTTATACGTTATCGACAAAAACGGTTTTAATAGGTACAACAGAAATATATCACTTTGTTGCAGTTGTAGAACATGTCTGCGTGGCGGACAATTGTGATAGTCTTCAACATTTATGCTACATTAATTTTGATCAATTTTTGACTGATTCTCTTTGAAACCCTGTTTAAGAATCATACAGTTGTAGGGCTACTATCTTTAAATACAAAAGAATACTGTTAGGCACCGTAATAGTACTGATGTAATCAGCACCACTTTACAGAGTAACACGAATACATCTAAAGCACTAGTTTACCTATATATCTCGTATCATAGTTTTCCATTGTGCATCATTAACTGTGGAATAAAATCAATGATAGAGCTAGACTCATCCTCGGTTTGTGAATAGACACGTGACAAGCTCTACGTGGCACCCATCAAGTGGTTGGTGTTTCCATATCAAGCATCCTAGTGTTTCCATATCAAACATCCTATCTCATAATTGAAAGGTATGTGTCTGCATATAGTTTATTCTCATGAATAGTTACACTATTGTTTTCATTAGATACGTAAATGTGATTTTCTTTATTTGTTTAAATAACTCCGTTGTGACGGCCCTTTTGGTACTCTGTTCATCGCTAAGGATTAATTATGTGTTCAACTAGAGTTGTTGCTGCATGTTTATGTAAGTTTCGTCGATGCAGAATTATTCTCATTACTCTTATCCAGAATTAAGTAGTTTATAACAGAAATGTGTGGTCTCCATTGGCAGATTCCGTTCAGTTTCAGCTTCTCCTTATTTATGTTCATTTATATTTCAATTATCATTAGAAAAAACGTGTTGTTTAATTCGTTTGTTGAGTTGACATTTTACGACATTGCGACACAGAATAGGTCATATAACGTCAGTGAATAAAGTGTGATGATAAGATGAGATTATGATGATTTCAAGAAGGTGATTCCGGCTAATATCATTCATTGCGAAGCAGTGCAAGGGTTCAAAAACACCAATTAGTTCTTAGCACAGGGGATAATCTCTGTCAAATCCTGTGACAATGAAGTCCCAGAACCGTGACAAGGAAGGAATGTTTCTAGGGTCAAATGACATGATATAATTATATAACCTTATTAAAAATACACCTTTGCGCCCAACTGATATTAAAACCTCAAGTAAGAGCATTATTTCTCAAACTAGAAACTACTTCGTCCTGAAGCGAAATAATTCACTTTATTCGCCATAATACCAATTATCCATATTTTATTATCCCCTGCCAAAGACAGATGGGTTCTGTTTTGGGTTTGTCCGTCCGGCCATCCTTTCGTCTTTCCGTTTTCTGTCCTTCTGTCTTTCCATCCATCCGTCCGTCCGGTTTCCGTCCGATGCCGTATCTCTGTAACATATTGGCAGTTTTAAATGAAACTTTACATGCTGTATAATACTTCGTCCTGAAGCGAAATAATTCACTATATTCGCCATAATACCAATTATCCATATTTTATTATCCCCTGCCAAAGGCAGAGGGATACTGTTTTGAGTTTGTCCGTCCGGCCATCTTTCCGTCTTTCAGTCTTTCTGTCCTTCCGTCTTTCCATCCATCCATCCATCCGTCCGGTTTCCGTCCGATGCCATATCTCTGTAACGGATTGACAGAATTCAATGAAACTTTACCCGACTGTTTGTTATCACTGGGGCATCGTTCCCCTGTATTACTTTTTCAGATTTCGTGTGACATTTAGGAGTTATTGCCCTTTTATAAGCAAAAATGACATTTGTATCTTTCGATGCCATATCTCTTGAACAGATGGACAAACATTAATGAAACTTTGCATGAATATTTGTTTTCACTGGGGCATCATTCCCATGTATAACCTTTCCAGATAGCATGTGGCATTTAGGAGTTATTGCCCTTTTATACGAAAAAATACATTCTCCCGGTCCGATGCCATATCTCTGTAGCGGATTGATAGAATTCAATGAAACTTGACATGACTATTTTGTTATAACTGGATCATCGTTGCCATGTATTACTTTTCCAGATCGCTTGTAATATTTAGAAGTAATTGCCCTTTGATCCTCATAAATCACAGTTTTTCCGCCATTCTATATCTTTGCAACGGATTGACAGAATTCAATGAAACTCAACATGTATCTTTGTTATGGCCATAGCATCGTTCCCATGTATTACTTTTTCAGATGACATTCGGCTTTTAGGAGTTGTTCCCCTTTGATACACTAAAATAATGTATTTATTGCTCTTATCACCTTCTAAAAGCAGAGGGATATTTATTGCCTTCAATACTGTTTTGCATTAAGTACTTGAATATGCTTTATACAGCTTTCATACCCAAGCAGTGTCAAGATAAAATAGGGCTTACGATTCAAACACTTCAGAAATAGATCAGCAACCACGTCACCAATGCAGCATCCAATCCGTTATGTAATGAGACACTATATCCGAATAAACTGTATAGTATATACAAACTACAACTAATGCAAAAAGTAGTAAGACTGGATTAGATGCCACAGTGGAGATGCAGCAGCCAGTCTAGGTCTATACTTTTTGTAATACAATAAGGCAAAATTCCCCTTGCTGTGGCTCATTCAGTATCACACAATTATTAAAAATTGTCGTAGAAAGCATTAATTTGGCCCAATTTTCATAACGTTGGTCAAATTATCTATGTAAGGAATCAGTATGTATCAAAGGCAAGTAAAACCTGCTTTAGCGATCCAGGGCTATCATAGTCCTCATGAATGAATGAATGAATGAATGGTGTTTTACGGCCCATCGACACTGATGGTCATATAGAGCCGAATAAATAATGTTAATAAATCTAGATGATGAAATCAAATAGAGACAATCTCACTACTAGATTATGTAAATGTCAGACCCGATCAACAGGATTGTAAAGAAAATAAGGACAAAACATAATCGACATTCTAAAAATATACCTTTTAAATTTTAGAATATATATTAATGGCTTTTAAAAAATCAAATATTTTTGGTATTTCTACCAGCTCAAACAGTTCCCTCAGGGAATCTGCTTGAAAGAACCTATCTCTGATTAAGATTAAATCAGGACATTCAATGAGAATGTGCTGAATTGTATAAGGCTCAAAACAAAATAAACATTCAGGTTGAACTTCACCTTTCAGTAAAAATGAATGAGTTAAAAAAGAATGTCCAATTCTTATTCTGGCCAATACGACCTCATCACGCCGAATTGGCAAGCATGAACACAAATGTTCACCTAAAATAGGTTTAACAGCATGGAGCTTGTTATGAATTTCCTCATTCCAAGACTCCTGCCATTTATATAGAATATGTCTAGTAATTTGTGGTTTGAAATCCGAATACGGTATTCTCATATCAGATTCAGGCGATTCAAGGGCAGACTTCGCTGCAAGGTCCGCCTTCTCGTTGCCCTGTATTCCACAATGACTAGGTATCCAACAAAATATCACATCTTTTGAATTAGACATTTCATGGTATTTTAAAACAAGTTTTTTAATAAGAACATTTTTTGAAGAACATTTACTCAGAGATTGTAAAACAGAAAGAGAATCCGAAAAGATTATATGTTTACTATATGATTTTCCAGCAATATAATCAAGAGCTAAGTCAATAGCTTTGATCTCTGCTGAAAAAATGGAGGCATTATCGGGAAGCCGAAACTTTGTCTCTGAGTCATCAGCCACAAAGGCAGCTGCAACTCTCTCATCATCTTTTGAACCATCAGTATATACTTGTTCATAATCTTCAAATCTTGAAATTATTTCATTTAAAAAAGAACTGAATTCAAGCGAGCTTGTTTCAGACTTTTTATGCCGTGTTAGTTCAAAGATAACTTTTGGTGGTTTAATAGTCCAAGGCGGTATAGATTCAACTTTAGTCTTTTCAACTAAAGACAAATCTATATCACTATTTTGAAAACTGTTTTTCATACGTATTCCGAAAGGTGGAATTACCTTTTCCTTAGATTCAAATAAACGTTGATATTTAGGTCTAAAACATTTTTATGAGCGGGATTTGATGGATTTGAAGCTAATTTAGAGGTATACTGCATGGATAGTTTTTCACGACGAGAGTAAAGTGATGGCTCATTCGCCTCAACATATTAGTTCGCCATAATACCAATTATCCATATTTTATAACATTTCATATTGCAGAAATTGCGTAGCGAAATATTATGATAGACGTTAAAGAAAATATACTTAGATCTAGAAAAATAAATGCATAATGTTTATTAAATATGGCTGCAATTTTCTCTTTTTGCATTTCTTACTAGTGCTTTGGAAGGATCACCCATTTTCAAAATTTAATTAATACAGCAATTTCAAAAGCAATATGCTGTTTAGCAATAATATAATTTTATTTAGGAGAATCAAAACACAATTGCGCCGTACCATTATGGAAACTTTTTCACTCTCTCATAAGCTAGAAATTACCTCGCCCTAAAGCGAAATGATGCTATATATCTACCCTTATTCCAATTGGCTACAAGTATGTACTAACATTTACCTTAAAATATGTCCGACCAACCACCAACAACACATTCCTAAAAGGGACGTATAATAAATCATAATCAACGAGAATGTTATAACAATTGCACCGAATAGATATCAAAATCTCAAGCCAGAGCAATATATCCTAAGCTAAAAACTACTTCGCCCTAAAGCGAAATAATGTACTGTTTCCGCCACAATACCAATTAGCTATACCTTTGTAAAAATATTCATGTTTAATCCTCTCTACATATAATTTGATATGATAGCAATAACATAACTTCTAAATGAAGAAGTAGTAAAGTCAAAGCAAACGAGAATATAACACATTTGCACAGATAAATGATCGACATTTCACCTCAAGAGATATATTCCATGAGGTAAAACCTATTTTGCCATGTATCAAAATAATACACTTCATTTTCGTTTTGGTGTGTTTTGGTGATTTGGTGGTGGTTGCGTCTTGTATGTGGATTTGTCTGCTTGACTTTACTACTTTTCCATTTATACTGATTATCGATATTTATTCTATACAAATTCATTTCAATCCCCTATTCACACAATCCAATATAATAGCAATGATATAATTTTATTAGTAGTTTTAATAGTTAATAATTTTAATAGTTAACAGTTTTATAGACTCAATAAAACCGAGTCTGCAATTTTCTCCTTTTCTGTTGCAATATTTGCTTTCGGGGGATCACCTGTCTTAAGAATTTATATATGGCAATTATATAACCTCATTAAGGAAACTTTACAAATCTTTGCGACCAACTTATATTAAAATTTAAAGTCGGAGCATTATTTCTCAAACTAGAAACTACTTCGTCCTAAAGCGAAATATATCACTATATTCGCCATACTACCAATTATCCATATTTTATTACATTTCATATTGCAGAAATTGCGTAGCGAAATATTATGATAGACGTTAAAGAAAATATAATCAGATCTAGAAAAATAAATACATAATGTTTATTCAACGTGGCAACATTCAGATATCGTGTGTTCGGCTCAATAATACTCGTTTATATGGGATTACTTAATCAACGAATATCTTTTTTTCAAAATTAAAATAACATCTGTCAGATATAGGGTATATATCTTCACATCCTAAAAGGAAGGTCATGTGTCTATGAAAGAGGCTTGAGTATATACACACTGCAAAAACGTGTTAAATTGTATGAATAAATCGAGAAAATATCAACGTAATTACTGCGTTATTTCCAAAAGCAATATGCTGTTAAGCAATAATATAATTTCATTTAGGAGAATCAAAACAATTGCGTCGAACCATTATGGAAACCTCTCCACTCTCTCATAATGAAAAAGTAGTAAAGTCAAGCAGGAAAAGCCACACACAAAACGCCAGCATCACGAACACACCGACAGAAAGCAATTTGTATAATAGCAATTTATTCACATACAAACATACACATACAGGAAAAAGTCAAATACAAGACGCAATCCCCACCAACACATCGATAGACATCATGTCACACAAAAACACAAGACACAAGACAAACAAAAAGTAAGGGTGACAAAGAGAGAACCGCCTTGGCAGGGTCAGTAGCAAAATCACCACTGGGGGTTTAAACACGCTAGAAATTACCTCGCCCTAATGCGAAATGATGCTTTATATCCGCCCTTATTCCAATTGGCTACAAGTATGTATTAACATTTACCTTAATATATGTTCGATCAACCGCAAACAACTCAACCTAAAACGGATGCATAATAAAAAATCTTAATTAAAAAGAATGTAATAACGATTGCATCGAAACGATATAATAATCTCAAGCCAGAGCAATATTTTATAAGCAACTATTTCACCCTAAAGTCAAATAATGTGGTTGTATTCGTCACAAAACCATTTATCTATACCTTTGTATGAATTATTCATTTTTAATCCTCTCTACGTATTATTTGATATGCTAGCAATAGTATAACTTCAAAAACGAGAATATAACACATTTGCACCGATACATGATCGAAATTTCACCTCAAGAGATATATTCCATGTGGTAAAAACTATTTCGCCCTATATCAAAATAATGCACTGTATCTTGGCTTTATACTAATTATCGATATCTATTTTATACAAATTCATTTCAATCCCCTTTTCACATAATTCAATATAATTGCAATGATATAATTTCATTAACGAAACTTTAAACACCTTTGTACCAGAAAGATATATAAACCTTAACCCAGAGCTATCTTTCTTAAACTGGAAAATATTTCGTCCTATAGCGAAATCATTCACTATATTCATACTAATAGCAAGTCTCCAGATTTTATCACAAAACATTTATCTCTCTCATTTTTTTTCTCAATTTTCTCTTTTTCCATTTCTACTCTTGCTTTAGAAGGATCACCCATTTTCAGAATTTAATTACTACAGCATTTCCAATGCAATATGCTGTTTAGCAATAATATAATTTTATTTAGGAGAATCAAAACGCAATTGCGCCGAACCATTATGGAAACCTTTCCACTCTCTCAGAAGCTAGAAATTACCTCGCCCTAAAGCGAAATGATGCTATATATCTACCCTATTTCCAATTGGCTAAAAAGGCCGTATAATAATCATAACCAACAAGAATGTAATAACAATTGCATCGAATAGATATCAAAATCTCAAGCCAGAGCAATATATCCTAAGCAAGAAACTACTTCGCCCTAAAGCGAAATAATGTACTGTATTCGCCACGATACCAATTATCTATACCTTTGTAAAAATATTCATTTTTAATCCTCTCTACATATAATTTGATATGATAGCAATAGTATAACTTCTCAATGAAAAAGAAGTAAAGTCAAGCAAACGACAATATAAATTCTGAAGGGTGGTGATCCCCCGAATGCAAAAATTGCAACCAAAAAGAGAAAATTGCAGACTCGGTTTTATTGAGTCTGTTCATGAGTAGTAATTGAAAGTGCAACACTGCTCACGTCCCCTAGCACCGGCTTGAGCGGTATTCAATTTTCAGAACAAGAAGTACTGAAATTCATGATATCGAAGGATCAGAAGGTATAACAACACTGAGAATGAAGTACGGGACGGCCGCCACACAAGCACTTAACACCTGCTGTTTTGAAGATTATAAATTTTGAGGGGTGGTGATCCCCCGAAAGCAAAAATTGCAACACAAAAAGAGAAAATTGCAGACTCAGTTTTACTGAGTCTGTTCATGAGCAGTAATTGAAAGTGCAACACTGCTCACGCCCCCTAGCACCGGCTTAAGCGGTATTCAACGTTTGCACAGATAAATGATCGACACATTTCACCTCAAACCTATTTTGCCATATATCAAATAATACACTGCATTTTGGTTTTGGTGTATTTTGGTGTTTTGGTGGTGATTGCGTCTTGTATGTGGATTTGCCTGCTTGACTTTACTACTTTTCCATTTCAACTAATTATCGAAATTTATTCTATACAAATTCATTTCAATACCCTATTCACTCAATTCAATATAATGGCAATGATATAATTTTATTAACAGACTCAATAAAACCGAGTCTGCAATTTTCTCCTTTTCTGTTGCAATATTTGCTTTCAGGGGATCACCTGTCTTCAGAATTGATATGTGGCAATTGTATAACCTCATTAAGGAAACTTTACAAATCTTTGCGACCAACTTATATTAAAACCTAAAGTCGGAGCATTATTTCTCAAACTAGAAACTACTTCGTCCTAAAGCGAAATATATTAATATATTCGCCATAATACCAATTATCCATATTTTATTACATTTCATATTGCAGAAATTGCGTAGCGAAATATTATGATAGACGTTAAAGAAAATATACTTAGATCTAGAAAAATTAATGCATAATGTTTATTAAATATGGCACCAATTTTCTCTTTTTGCATTTCTACTTTTGCTTTGGAAGGATCACCCATTTTCAAAATTTAATTAATACAGCAATTTCAAAAGCAATATGCTGTTTAGCAATAATATAATTTTATTTAGGAGAATCAAAACACAATTGCGCCGTACCATTATGGAAACATTTTCACTCTCTCATCAGCTAGAAATTACCTCGCCCTAAAGCGAAATGATGCTATATATCTACCCTTATTCCAATTGGCTACAAGTATGTACTAACATTTACCTTAAAATATGTCCGACCAACCACCAACAACACATTCCTAAAAGGGACGTATAATAAATCATAATCAACGAGAATGTTATAACAATTGCACCGAATAGATATCAAAATCTCAAGCCAGAGCAATATATCCTAAGCTAAAAACTACTTCGCCCTAAAGCGAAATAATGTACTGTGTTCGCCACAATACCAATTATCTATACCTTTGTAAAAAATATTCATTTTTAATCCTCTCTACATATAATTTGATATGATAGCAATAAAATAACTTCTAAATAAAGAAGTAGTAAAGTCAAGCAAACGAGAATATAACACATTTGCACAGATAAATGATCGACATTTCACCTCAAGAGATATATTCCATGAGGTAAAACCTATTTTGCCATGTATCAAAATAATACACTTCAATTTCGTTTTGGTGTGTTTTGGTGGTGGTTGCGTCTTGTATGTGAATTTGTCTGCTTGACTTTACTACTTTTCCATTTATACTGATTATCGATATTTATTCTATACAAATTCATTGCAATCCCCTATTCACACAATCCAATATAATAGCAATGATATAATTTTATTAATAGTTTTAACAGTTAATAGTTTTAATAGTTAATAGTTTTATAGACTCAATAAAACCGAGTCTGCATTTTTTTCTCCTTTTCTGTTGCAATATTTGCTTTCGGGGGATAACCTGTCTTCAGAATTTATATATGGCAATTATATAACCTCATTCAGGAAACTTTACAGATTTATGCGACCAACTTATATTAAAACCTAAAGTCGGAGCATTATTTCTCAAACTAGAAACTACTTCGTCCTAAAGCGAAATATATCACTATATTCGCCATAATACCAATTATCCATATTTTATTACATTTCATATTGCAGAAATTGCGTAGCGAAATATTATGATAGACGTTAAAGAAATATACTTAGATCTAGAAAAATAAATGCATAATGTTTATTAAATATGGCAACATTCAAATATCGCGTTTTCAGCTCAATAATTATCGTTTATATGGAATTACTCTATCAATGAATATCTTTTTCAAAATTACAGAAGCATCTGTCGGATATAGGGTATATCTCCCTTCACATCTTAAACGGAAGGTCCTGTGTCTATGCATGAGGCTTGAGTATGTACACACTGCAAATAACGTGTTAAATTGAATGAATAAATTGAGAAAATATCAACTTATATTTTCAGTGTTGTTATATTTTCTGGTCCTTCGGGATCATTAGATCTGATGTAATTAGTTTTGAAATCTGAATACTGCTTAAGCCAGTGCTAGGGGGCGTGAGTAGTGTTGCATTTTTAATTACTACTCATGAACAGACTCAATAAAATCGCGTCTGCAATTTTCTGTTTTTGCATTTCTACTTTTGCTTTGGAAGGATCACCCATTTTCAAAATTTAATTAATACAGCATTTCCAAAAGCAATATGCTGTTTAGCAATAATATAATTTTATTTAGGAGAATCAAAACACAATTGCGCCGTACCATTATGGAAACTTTTCCACTCTCTCATAAGCTAGAAATTACCTCGCCCTAAAGCGAAATGATGCTATATATCTCCCCTTATTTCAATTGGCTACAAGTATGTACTAACATTTACCTTAAAATATGTCCGACCAACCACCAACAACACATTCCTAAAAGGGACGTATAATAAATCATAATCAACGAGAATGTTATAACAATTGCACCGAAAGATATCACAATCTCAAGCCAGAGCAATATATCCTAAGCAAAAAACTACTTCGCCCTAAAGCGAAATAATGTACTGTTTTCGCCACAATACCAATTATCTATACCTTTGTAAAAAACATTCATTTTTAATCCTCTATACATATAATTTGATATGATAGCAATAAAATAACTTCTAAATGAAGAAGTAGTAAAGTCAAGCAAACGAGAATATAACACATTTGCACAGATAAATGATCGACATTTCACCTCAAGAGATATATTCCATGAGGTAAAACCTATTTTGCCATGTATCAAAATAATACACTGCATTTTCGTTTTGATGTCTTTTGGTGTTTTGGTGGTGGTTGCGTCTAGTATGTGGATTTGTCTGCTTGACTTTACTACTTTTCCATTTATACTGATTATCGATATTTATTCTATACAAATTCATTTCAATCCCCTATTCACACAATCCAATATAATAGCAATGATATGATTTATTAATAGTTTTAATAGTTAATAGTTTTAATAGTTAATAGTTTTATAGACTCAATAAAACCGAGTCTACAATTTTCTCCTTTTCTGTTGCAATATTTGCTTTCGGGGGATCACCTGTCTTCAGAATTTATATATGGCTATTATATAACCTCATTAAGGAAACTTTACAAATCTTTGCGACCAACTTATATTAAAACCTAAAGTCGGAGCATTATTTCTCAAACTAGAAAATACTTCGTCCTAAAGCGAAATATCTCAATACATTCGACATAATACCAATTATCCATATTTTATTACATTTCATATGGCAGAAATTGCGTAGCGAAATATAATGATAGACGTTAAAGAAAATATACTTAGATCTAGCAAAATTAATGCATAATGTTTATTCAATGTGGCAACATTCAGATATCGCGTGTTCGGCCCAATTATACTCGTTTATATGGGATGACTTAATCAACGATTATCTTTTTTTCAAAATTAAAATAACATCTGTCAGATATAGGGTATATATCTTCACATCCTAAAAGGAAGGTCCTGTGTCTATGAAAGAGGCTTGAGTATGTACACACTGCAAAAACGTGTTAAATTGTATGAATAAATCGAGAAAATATCAACGTAATTACTGCGTTATTTCCAAAAGCAATATGCTGTTAAGCAATAATATAATTTCATTTAGGAGAATCAAAACAATTGCGTCGAACCATTATGGAAACCTCTCCAATCTCTCATAATGAAAAAAAAGTAAAGTCAAGCAGGAAAAGCCACACACAAAACGCCAGCATCACGAACACACCGACAGAAAGCAATTTATATAGCAATTTATTCACATACATACACATACAGGAAAAAGTCACATACAAGACGCAATCCCAACCAAAACATCGATAGACAGCATGTCACACAAAAACACAACAACGTCCAACGTGGGGCGCCAATGCCGACGTAGCTCTTTCGGCATGAATTCGTGAATTCGCTGTGTGCGTTGCAGTGGGAAGACAACAAATCAAGAGTCTGCAAATAGAGATATATCATAGATATATTATTTATTCAGGACAACACACGTGTCCATGTCAATAACAAAACGGCAAATGCAACGAGGCGTTGCATTTGTGGTCCCATGTCGATCACGTTACAGGATTAATAAGCAGTAATTAGTAGAAGGGCCATATTATTATGGTATAATATATAGAATAATATAAGTTGGTAATAATACAACGAGAATTACTGGGTGACTGGTAGACTTGTGTAAAGGCCAAGATACGTCAATAACAACAAAGATATAGTTTGTGTCTAATATTTTATTTCTCTACAACATGATACAGCGATCCTATGACACATGACTACTTTCAAAGTAATCAACGTAAATTAGTTGTACATATGACATCCACTCTTTCATATTCGATTTTATACGTTATCGACAAAAACGGTTTTTAATAGGTTCAAAAGAAATATATCACTTTGTTGCAGTTGTAGAACATCTCTCCGTGGCGGACAATTGTGATAGTCTTCAACATTTATGCTACATTAATTTTGATCAATTTTTGACTGATTCTCTTTGAAACCCTGTTTAAGAATCATACAGTTGTAGGGTTACTATCTTTAAATACAAAAGAATACTGTAAGGCACCGTCATAGTACTGATGTCATCAGCACCACTTTACAGAGTAACACGAAAACATCTAAATCACTAGTTTACCTATATTTCTCGTATCATAGTTTTCCATTGTACATCATTAAATGTGGAATAAAATCAATGAGAGAGCTAGATTCATCCTCGGTTTGTGAATAGACATGTGACAAGCTCTACGTGGCACCCATCAAGTGGTTGGTGTTTCCATATCAAGCATCCTAGTGTTTTCATATCAAACATCCTATCTCATAATTGAAAGGTATGTGTCTGCATATAGTTTATTCTCATGAATAGTTGCACTATGGTTTTCATTAGATACACAAATGTGATTTTCTTTGTTTAAATAGCTCCGTTGTGACGGCCCTTTGGTACTCTGTTCATCGCTAAGGATTAATTATGTGTTCAACTAGAGTTGTTGCTGCATGTTTATGTAAGTTTCGTCGATGCAGAATTATTCTCATTACACTTATCCAGAATTAATTGAGTAGTTTATAACAGAAATGTGTGGTCTCCATTGGCAGATTCCGTACAGTTTCAGTTTCTCCTTATTTATGTTCATTTATATTTCAATTATCATTAGAAATAACGTGTTGTTTAGTTCGTTCGTTGAGTTGAGATTCTACGGCATTGCGCCACAGAATAGGTGATATAACGTCAGTGAATAAAGTGTGATGATAAGATGAGATTATGATGATTTCAAGAAGGTGATTACGGCTAATATCATTCATTGCGAAGCAGTACAATGGTTCAAGAACACGAATTAGGTCTTAGCACAGGGGATACTCTCTGTCAAATCCTGTGACAATGAAGTCCCAAAACCGCGACAAGGAAGGAATGTTTCTAGGGTCAAATGACATGATATAATTATATAACCTTATAAAAATACACCTTTGCGCCCAACTGATATTCAAACCTCAAGTAAGAGCATTATTTCTCAAACTAGAAACTAGTTCGTTCTAAATGGAAAAGTAGTAAAGTCAAGCAGGCAAAGCCACATGCAAGACGCAACCACCACCAAAACACCGATAGACAGCATGACACACATACACCCCCAAACGCACACGCACACACACACACACACGAAATGAACACAGAAAACACCAAAAGACACACAAGAACCAGGGACAAACGTTCCACAACATGAACAAACCACAAGCACAAAGACGCAATGCAAACAAAAGGAAGGGTGACAAAGAGAGTACCGCCTTGGCACGGTCAGCAGCAAAACACCACTGGGGGTTTAAACCGGTTTACGGACGTCCTAACCTCACACTTCTCTCAAAGTCACCCTAGCTTTACAAATATTGTAAATAAAGGTATCCCCGCTGGACTTACCCACAACATAGACGACGGTGAACACAGGACAACATGTAAAACATAGCATAATAACTGTGACAATCCGTCAAATATGTACTCAATGACTTTGCTGAAGTCAGAGCACCTGCAGGTAAGCCGTTAAGGGCAGGACAGGGAAAAAATAATACATGAGTCTGGTAAGCTCCTCCTGTATCCAAGTTTAAGAGTATACCATCATAGAGTACTACCCTCGGCCTGTCATCGCGCAAGCAAAGAGGGAAGCGTAGCTACCGACTGTAAAAGGGTCGATAACCAAACATGCAGTGTGTTGCAATATAATAGGATCATAACCTTTCTTTTTAAATTTTTTAATGCGTTTTATAAACAAATCATGAAAATGGATATGACCCCGAATTTTCCTAAGTTTGTAGATAACATCCCCATAAAATTCTGGTTGAGAAATGCCTTGTCGCAGTAACGTCCGTAGATTGCAATTATATTTACTAATGAGAGGTAAATTTCGATAATAAAATTTAGAAAAGGTTTTCCGAAGTTTGTGATATCTGTAACCTTGCTTAAGAAGTTTATCAGTTATAACTAAATTACGTCTGTTAAAATCTTCAAGCAAAGAACAGGCTCGGGCAAACCTAATAAGTTGAGAAATATAAACACCATAAGATGTAGAACGTGGCACATCCCCATCTAGAAAAGGATAATTAACAATTTTAAAATTAAAATCTTCTCTTTTATCGTATACTTTGGACGAAACTTTATCATTTGTAATTGAAAGATTCAAATCTAGAAATGAAGCATTAATGTCAGATTGATTAGCTTTGTTTAAAGACAGTTCTTTTGGGTAGATTGAAGAAACCATAGTATCAAAATAAGGATTATCTAAATTCAAAATATCGTCTAAATACCTTGAAGTTTTATTAAAAGCATTAACAATATCGGTCTGTGTATCAGGTTTTAATCTAAGCATAAAATCCCTCTCGTAGCAATACAAAAACAAATCTGCAACAAGAGGGGCACAATTTGTACCCATGGGTATACCAACAACTTGACGATATATGGTATCTCCATAACGCACAAATATATTATCTAAAAGAAAGGTAAGAGATCTACAAACATCAAGGCAAGTCCACATTGTGTAATGTTCAACTTCTGAATTCGAAAAGAATGAACGTTGAACATTACAAGCAATGAACATTTTGTTTTCTCTGGCAAAGGTTTTTTCTATTAATTTAATAAGTCTATCCTTTATAAGATGGTGAGGTAGAGTAGTATAGAGTGTAGAGAAATCATAAGAGCTCAGTAAAGAAATGTTATACTGTTCATTTTCAAGTTTTGTTAAAACATCATTTGAATTTTTTATAGACCAAAAAACATTAATACCAGAATTTTCATATATTTTATCACAGTAGCGTTTAACATGTTCTTTGATCGTAGTAAGACAGGACGTCAAAAGTATAGATAATTTAGTAGTGGTACAACAGCTAGAGTTGGCAATAAAACGCGACTTATAAGGGTTTTTATGTAGTTTCGGAATCCAGTACAAAGTAGAAAGTTTATGTTGTTTTATGTTAGGACCAGACTTAAAATCATTGCACATTTTTACATGTTCCGAGACTATATCTTTTTCAGGTGTTTGAACTGTTATATAAGTTTTTGAATCAGTTAGCTCCTTCTTTAAAACATCAACATAATACAATCTTCAAATAATGATTACATTGTTTGATGCCTTGTCAGCAGGAACAAGAACATAATCTGAATGAAAATTAGAAATGTTTTTCTTCAAGTAGCGAAATGTAACTCTAGGTCGAGGTGGTAAAAGATGGTTATTTGATTTGTAAAAAGTTATTCGTGTATCAATAATATCGAAAATACATTTCTTCCAATCCGAAAGGGCATTAACATCAGCATGTTCTCGTCGACACCATTTGATGCAGAATTCTTGAATAGCTTCCGCAATATGAGTTCGACAAGCGTCAAAATCAATAAGGGAAGGTAATCTATATTTAGGTCCTTTAGTTAGGAGGGTCCTGAGACGTTTATCCTTAATTATATCAAAATTACCAGTAATGACATGACCAACTGGTTTATAGCAAAAGCTAGAAATGCTACAATCTCAAGAAATAGGGGTATTAACATCAATATTTAAGTCAGAGACAATTTTATTGTAGTTCAAAATAACATTTCTAATAGGTTTATTATATTTATAACAGATGATAGGTGATTCAGAGTTGATGAAATATTTGGGAATAGCATCGATTACATTCTTATCACGAAATATACTTTGAATATCAATAAAATCGATACCTTTATTTAGGAACTGAAGTTTCAGAAAATGTCTTTTATGTTCAGATTCTTTATCAATACGTGGACGAAGAACATGCTGTGTGTAACTTTGTATAATTGAGGCAGTATTAATTAACGGATCTGTACGCATATAGATTTTATCAGCCTCTTCGTCTATTGACTTAAGACAGGAAAAGGGTAAAGACGATAAACAAGATAACATAGAATGTTTACCAGTTTGTTTTAGAATAGTATGTAAATCATGAATAGACATACTACGACGTAATTTACGCTTAATATTACTATTTCTACGTCTGCCATGTGATCTACTTTTACGTTTTCGAATAGAAAATATAGAGAAAATGTCGATACTTGGATCTTTAGAAATATTGCCGCTTTGGAAAATGTTATCATTAAGGCCTAAAGGAAAAGGTGTTTGTAATTTCTTTATCCAGTCTAGCTCTGTGATGAAACGAGCTTTAGATTTTAAACTACCAGTAGTTTTAGAATCATAATAAATTTGTTCTACTGGTTGAACCGAAACATATTTGAAAGAATGTCCTGTATGACGAAAATGCTGGTAAAGAAAATTGCGTACTTTTTTGATCCGGCAATGGTAACTGTGTTCACGAAACCTAGTTTTTAAAGAACGTCCTGTCTGACCTACATATTGAATGCCACAACGTGGCGCATTTCATGTAAGAACATATATAATATTAGATGAGTTTCAGTCTAAATCAGAATTAATCTTCACACTAAACACTCTACCATTAACAAGAGATTTAATTGTTGATCTAGTAGAAATGAAATTGCAACACATACACCTCTTACTATTGCACTTAGTAATTATATTCGCCATAATACCAATTATCCATATTTTATTATCCCATGCCAAAGACAGATTGGTTCTGTTTTGGGTATGTCCGTCCGGCCATCCTTTCGTCTTTCCGTTTTCTTCCCTTCTGTCTTTCGATCCATCAGTCCGTCCGGTTTCCGTCAGATGCCGTATCTCTGTAACGGATTGACAGAATTCAATGAAATTTTACATGACTGTTTGTTATTACTGGGGATACTTCGTCCTAAAGCGAAATAATTCACTATATTCGCCATAATACCAATTATCCATATTTTATTATCCCCTGCCAAAGGCAGAGGGATACTGTTTTGAGTTTGTCCGTCCGGCCATCTTTCTGCCTTTCTGTCCTTCCGTCTTTCCATCCATCCATCCATCCGGTTTCCGTCCGATGCCATATCTCTGTAACGAATTGACAGAATTCAGTGAAACTTTACACGACTGTTTGTTATCACTGGGGCATCATTCCCCTGTATTACTTTTTCAGATTGCTTGTGACATTTAGGAGTTATTGCCCTTTTATAAGCAAAAATGACATTTTTACCTTACGATGCCATATCTCTCGAACTGATGGACAAAAATTAATGAAACTTTACATGAATATTTGTTTTCACTGGGGCATCATTCCCATGTATTACCTTTCCAGATAGCCTGTGGCATTTTGGAGTTATTGCCCTTTTATATGAAAAAAACATTTTCCCTGTCCGATGCCATATCTCTGTAGCGGATTGATAGAATTCAATGAAACTTGACATGACTATTTTGTTATAACTGGAGCATCGTTGCTATGTATTACTTTTCCAGATTGCTTGTAATATTTAGAAGTTATTGCCCTTTGATACTCAAATATCACATTTTTTCCGACCATTCTATATCTTTGCAACGGATTTTCAGAATGATGAAACTCAACAGATATCTTTGTTATGACCATGGCATCGTTCCTATGTATTACTTTTTCAGATGACATTCGGCTTTTAGGAGTTGTTCCCCTTTGATACACAAAGTCATGTATTTATTGCTATTATCCCTTCTACAAGCAGAGGGATATTGTATTGAATTCAATACTGTTTTGTATTAAGTACTTGAATATGCTTTATACAGCTTTCATACTCAAGCAGTGTCAAGATAAAATAGGCCTTATGATTCAAACACTTTAGAAATAGATCAGCAACCACGTCACCAATGCAGCATCCAATCCGATATGCAATGATACACTATATCCGAATAAACTGTATAGCATATACAAACAACAACTAATGCAAAAAGTAGTAAGACTGGATTAGATGCCACAGTGGAGATGCAGCAGCCAGTCTAGGTCTATACTTTTTGTAATACAATCAGGCAATTTTCCCCTTGCTGTGGCTCATTCAGTATCACACAAGTATTAAAAATTGTCGTAGAAAGCATTAATTTGGCCCAATATTCATAAAGTTGGTCAAAATATTTATGTAAGGAATCAGTATGTATCAAAGGCAAGTAAAACCTGCTTTAGCGATCCAGGGCTATCATAGTCCTCATGTTTTAATTGATTATCTAATGATAAGATCACCCAACCATTATGTGCCGTTTTATTAGGTAATACCTTTGGAAGGGGATATCAATTCTATGAAATTGCTTGTTACATTTCATATTGCAGAAAATGCGTAGCGGAATATATTGATAGCCGTGGAAAAAAATATACTAAGATCTGGAGAAATAGTGTTTATTCAGTAGATTTAACAATGAATGCATACTGTTTATTCAATGTGACAACATTCAAATATCGCGTTTTCAACTCAATAATTATCGTTTATATGGAATTACTCTATCAATGAATATCTTTTTTCAAAATTACAGAAACATCTGTCGGATATAGGGTATATTTCCCTTCACATCTTAAACGGAAGGTCCTGTGTCTATGCATGAGGCTTGAGTATGTACACACTGCAAATAACGTGTTAAATTGTAAGAATAAATCGAGAAAATATCAACATATATTTTCAGTGTTTATATATTTTCTGGTCCTTCGGGATCATTTGGTCTGATTTTATTAGTTTAGTTTTGAAACTTGAATACTGCTTAAGCCAGTGCTAGGGGGCGTGAGTAGTGTTGCACTTTTAATTACTACTCATGAACAGACTCAATAAAATTGCGTCTGCAATTTTCTCTTTTTGTATTTCTACTTTTGCTTTAGAAGGATCACCCATTTTCAGAATTTAATTACTACAGCATTTCCAAATGCAATATGCTGTTTAGCAATAATATAATTTTATTTAGGAGAAACAAAACACAATTGTGCCGAACCATTATGGAAACCTTTCCACTCTCTCATAAGCTAGAAATTACCTCGCCCTAAAGCGAAATGATGCTATATATCTACCCTGATTCCAATTGGCTACAAGTATGAACTAACATTTACCTTAATATTTGTCCGACCAACCACCAACAACACATTCCTAAAAGGGACGTATAATAAATCATAATCAACGAGAATGTAATAACAATTGCACCGAATAGATATCAAAATCTCAAGCCAGAGCAATATTTTCTAAGCAAGAAACTACTTCGCCCTAAAGCGAAATAATGCACTGTATTCGCCACAATACCAATTATCTATACCTTTGTAAAAAATATTCATTTTTATTCCTCTCTACATATAATTTGATAGCAATAAAATAACTTCTAAATGAAAAAGTGGTAAAGTCAAGCAAACGATAATATAACACATTTGCACAGATAAATGATCGACATTTCACCTCAAGAGAAATATTCCATAAGGTAATACCTAGTTTGCCATATATCAAAATAATACACTGCATTTTGGTTTTGATGTGTTTTGGTGTTTTGGTGGTGGTTGATTCTTGTATGTTGATTTGTCTGCTTGACTTTACTACTTTTCCATCTATACTAATTATCGATATTTATTCTATACAAATTCATTTCAATCCCCTATTCACACAATCCAAAATAATAGCAATGATATAATTTATTAATAGTTTTAATAGTTAATTGTTTTAATAGTTAATAGTTTTATAGACTCAATAAAACCGAGTCTGCAATTTTCTCCTTTTGTGTTGCAATATATTTATATTAAAACCTAAAGTCGGAGCATTATTTCTCAAACTAGAAACTACTTCGTCCTAAAGCGAAATATATCACTATATTCGCCGTAATACCAATTATCCATATTTTATTACATTTCATATTGCAGAAATAGCGTAGCGAAATATAATGATAGATGTTAAAGAAAATATAATTAGATCTAGAAAAATAAATGCATAATGTTTATTCAACGTGGCAACATTCAGATATCGAACGTTCGGCTCAATAATACTCGTTTATATGGGATGACTATTGATTTTCTTTATTTGTTTAAATAGCTCCGTTGTGACGGCCCTTTGGTACTCTGTTCATCGCTAAGGATTAATTATGTGTTCAACTAGAGTTGTTGCTGCATGTTTATGTAAGTTTCGTCGATGCAGAATTATTCTCATTACTCTTATCCAGAATTAATTAAGTAGTTTATAACAGAAATGTGTGATCTCCATTGGCAGATTCCGTTCAGTTTCAGCTTCTCCTTATTTATGTTAATCTTTTTTTCAATTATCCTTAGAAATAACGTGTTGTTTAGTTCGTTTGTTGAGTTGAGATTTTACGGCATTGCGACACAGAATAGGTCATATAACGTCAGTGAATAAAGTGTGATGATAAGATGAAATGATGATTTCAAGAAGGTGATTCCGGCTAATATCATTCATTGCGAAGCAGTGCAAGGGTTCAAAAACACCAACCTGTCTTCATTTTAGTTCTTAGCACAGGGGATAATCTCTTTCAAATCCTTTGACAATGAAGTCCAAGAACCGCGACAAGGAAGGAATGTTTCTAGGGCCAAATAACGTGATATAATTATATAACCTTATTAAAAATACGCGTTTGCGCCCAACTGATATTAAAACCTCAAGTAAGAGCATTATTTCTCAAACTAGAAACTAGTTCGTCCTAAAGCGAAATAATTCACTATATTCGCCATAATACCAAATTATCCATATTTTATTATCTCCTGCCAAAGACAGATAGGTTCTGTTTTGGGTTTGTCCGTCCGGCCATCCTTTCGTCTTTCCGTTTTCTGTCCTTCTGTCTTTCCATCCATCCGTCCGTCCGGTTTTCCGTCCGATGCCGTATCTCTGTAACGGATTGACAGAATTCAATGAAACTTTACATGACTGTTTGTTATCACTGGGGATACTTCGCCCTAAAGCGAAATAATTCACTATATTCGCCATAATACCAATTATCCATATTTTATTATCCCCTGCCAAAGGCAGAGGGATACTGTTTTGAGTTTGTCCGTCCGGCCATCTTTCCGTCTCTCTGTCCTTCCGTCTTTCCATCCATCCATCCGTCCGGTTTCCGTCCGATGCCATATCTCTGTAACGGATTGACAGAATTCAATTAACTTTATGTAACATGGTGAAAAAGTTGTGACTCGACTGGGACTCGAACCCAGGGCCTGTGGCTTACCATGCCAACACTCTACCGACTGAGCTACCAAGCCACACAGTAAAGCCTATCAACTTATTTCACCATAATCTCTACCCGGCTACACACACCCCCCTCTACACAAGAATTCGTCCCGAATTCTTACTCAAAGAACACCCCGCGAGTGTCTTATTATTACACATTATCTTCATACATAATCTTCATATTATCTTCATATAAATCACCTTATGGGTTATTTACGTTGGGCGCCAAATGTAACATGGTGAAAAAGTTGTGACTCGACTGGGGCTCGAACCCAGGGCCTCTGGCTTACCATGCCAACACTCTACCGACTGAGCTACCAAGCCACACAGTAAAGCCTATCAACTTATTTCACCATAATCTCTACCCGGCTACATTTACATGACTGTTTGTTATCACTGGGGATACTTCGTCCTAAAGCGAAATAATTCACTATATTCATCATAATACCAATTATCCATATTTTATTATCCCCTGCCAAAGGCAGAGGGATACTGTTTTGAGTTTGTCCGTCCGGCCATCTTTCCATCTTTCTGTCCTTCCATCTTTCCATTCATTCATCCGTCCGGTTTCCGTCCGATGCCATATCTCTGTAAGTGATTAACAGAATTCAATTAAACTTTACATGACTGTTTGTTATCACTGGGGCATCGTTCCCCTGTATTACTTTTTCAGATTGCTTGTGACATTTAGGAGTTATTGCCCTTTATAAGCAAAAATGACATTTTTACCTTACGATGCCATATCTCTTGAACGGATGAACAAAAATTAATGAAATTTTACATGAATATTTGTTTTCACTGGGGCATCATTCCCATGTATTATCTTTCCAGATAGCCTGTGGCATTTAGGAGTTATTGCCCTTCTATATAAAAAAACCAAACATTTTTCCTGTCCGATGCCATATCTCTGTAGCGGATTGATATAATTCAATGAAAATTTACATGGCTATTTGTTATCAATTGGGCATTATTCCCATTTATTACTTTCCAAGTCACTTGTAATATTTAGAAGTTATTGCCCTTTGATACTCAAAATTCACATTTTTACGACCAATTCTATATCTTTGTTACGGATTGACAGAATGCAATGAAACTCAACATGTATCTTTGTTATGGCCATGACATCGTTCCCATGTATTACTTTTTCAGATGACATTCGGCTTTTAGGAGTTGTTCCCCTTTGATACACTAAAATAATGTATTTATTGCTCTTATCACCTTCTAAAAGCAGAGGGATATTTATTGCCTTCAATACTGTTTTGCATTAAGTACTTGAATATGCTTTATACAGCTTTCATACTCAAGCAGTGTCAAGATAAAATAGGCCTTATGATTCAAACACTTCAGAAATAGATCAGCAACCACGTCACCAATGCAGCATTCAATCCGATATGTAATGATACACTATATCCGAATAAACTGTATAGTATATACAAACTACAACTAATGCAAAAAGTAGTTAGACTTGATCAGATGCCACAGTGGAGATGTAGCAGCCAGTCTAGGTCTATACTTTTTGTAATACAATAAGGCAAATGTCCCCTTGCTGTGGCTCATTCAGTATCACACAATTAATAACAATTGTCATAGAAAGCAGTAATATTGCCCAATATTCATAAAGTTGGTCAAACTATATATTTAAGGAATCAGTATGTATCAAAGGTAAGTAAAACCTGCTTAAATAGCGATCCAGGGCTATCATAGTCCTCATGTTTTAATTGATTATCTAATGATAAGATCACCCCATCATTATTTGCCGTTTTATTAGGTAATAACTTTGGCAGGGGATATCAATTCTATGAATTTGCTTGTTATATTTCATATTGCAGAAAATGTGTAGCGGAATATATTGATAGACGTGAAAAGAAATATACTTAGATCTGGAGAAATAATGTTTGTTCAGTAGATTTTGCAATGAATGCATACTGTTTATTCAATGTGACAACATTCAAATATCGCGTTTTCAGCTCAATAATTATCGTTTATATGGAATTACTCTATCAATGAATATCTTTTTTGCAAAATTACAGAAAGATCTGTCGGATATAGGGTATATCTCTCTTCACATATTAAACGGAAGGTCCTGTGTCTATGCATGAGGCTTAAGTATGTACACACTTGTGGTATTATAGGGTTTGCATAGACATACATTCTTAAGCAGACATCAATCTCAAGCATTTTCATTAGTTCGATCACATGTATACTTATATATGCCTGTGCTGAGCAGAGACATTACTGGTAAAGTGTTTACCCCGGTCACTAGGCAATTAATACGACATTTATATACAAATATATGATCTTTGAATCTAGAGCCTGATTCTAATGATGTCAAATAGTGGTCAAATCGTGATCTGATTCAGAACTATAAGGAAGTGTCGCTACTGACCAGTGGTCAGATTGGCCTGATCGGCTAAAATAAGCATGAGTAAGGACATGAGGTTGAGTAGTTAGGTAACTAACTACGTCATTAGGCTTTAGAACAGTGAATAAATACACACCAAATCTGCTGATCCTGGTCTCTCTCCGCTACTCCGGCAGAGGGTCCACGTCGCTTATTATGTAGTCCGCTACATATTTCTTTTAACCGGTTAGGCTAGGAAATTCCAAAACTATGCGAACTTTTCTTATTTCTGTTTAAATCCAAATTAGATACACAACGCGAAGATGGTTTTCAATAGCTAGTTAGTTTATTGAAATGGATTAAATATGATGAACTGTACCAGTTAGACTTCGTCACTTTTAAAGTCCCATATCTACGGCCATACTACACACTGCAAATAACTTGATAAATTGTATGAATAAATCGAGAAAATATCAACTTATATTTTCAGTGTTGTTATATTTTCTGGTCCTTCGGGATCATTAGGTCTGATGTTATTAGTTTTGAAAACTGAATACTGCTTAAGCCAGTGCTAGGGGGCGTGAGTAGTGTTGCACTTTTAATTACTACTCATGAACAGACTCAATAAAATCGCGTCTGCAATTTTCTCTTTTTGCATTTCTACTTTTGCTTTGGAAGGATCACCCATTTTAAGAATTTAATTACTACAGCATTTTCAAAAGCAATATGCTGTTTAGCAATAATATTATTTTATTTAGGAGAATCAAAATACAATTGCGTCGAACCATTATGGAAACTTTCCCACTCTCTCATAAGCTAGAAATTACCTCGCCCTAAAGTGAAATGGTGCTATGTATCTACTCTTATTCCATTTGGCTACAAGTATGTACTAACATTTACCTTAATATATGTCCGACCAACCACCAACAACACATTCCTAAAAGGGACGTATAATCAATCAAAATCAACGAGAATGTAAAAAACAATTGCACCGAATAGATATCAAAATCTCAAGCCAGAGCAATATTTCCTAAGCAAGAAACTACTTCGCCCCAAAGCAAAATAATGTACTGTATTCGCCACAACACCAATTATCTATACCTTTGTAAAAATATTCATTTTTTATCCTCTCTACATATAATTTGATATGATAGCAATAGTATAACTTTTGTAAAGCTAGGGTGACTTTGAGAGAAGTGCGAGGTTAGGACGTCCGTAAACCGGTTTAAACCCCCAGTGGTGTTTTTGCTGCTGACCGTGCCAAGGCGGTACTCTCTTTGTCACCCTTCCTTTTGTTTGCCTTGCGTCTTTGTGCTTGTGGTTTGTTCATGTTGTGGAACGTTTGTCCCTGGTTCTTGTGTCTCTTTTGGTGTTTTCTGTGTTCATTTCGTGTGTGTGAGTGTGCGTTTGGGTGTGTGGTTGTGTGTGTGTGTGTGTCATGCTGTCTATCGGTGTTTTGGTGGTGGTTGCGTCTTGCATGTGGCTTTGCCTGCTTGACTTTACTACTTTTCCATTTTAACGAAAAAGTAGTAAAGTCAAGCAAACGAGAATATAACACATTTACACAGATAAATGATCGACATTTCACCTCAAGAGATATATTCCATGAGGTAAAACCTGTCTTGCCATATATCAAAATAATACACTGCATTTTGGTTTTGATGTGTGTTGGTGGTGGTTGCGTCGTGTATGTGGAGTTGCCTGCTTGACTTTACTACTTTTCCATTTATACTAATTATCGATATTTATTCTATACAAATTAATTTCAATACCCTATTCACGCAATTCAATATAATAGCAATGATATAATTTTATTAACAGACTCAATAAAACCGAGTCTGCAATTTTCTCTTTTTGTGTTGCAATATTTGCTTTCGGGGGATCACCTGTCTTCAGAATTGATATGTGGCAAATATATAACCTCATTAAAGAAACTTTACAAATATTTGCGACCAGCTTATATTAAAACCTCAAGTCGGGGCATTATTTCTCAAACTAGAAACTACTTCGCCCTAAAGCGAAATATATCACTATATTCGCCATAATACCAATTATCCATATTTTATCACATTTCATATTGCAGAAATTGCGTATCGGAATATATTGATAGACGTTAAAAAAAATACTTAGATCTAGAAAATTAAATGCATAATTTTTATTCAATGTGGCAACATTCAGATATCGCGTGTTCGGCCTCAATAATACTCGTTTATATGGGATGACTTAATCAACGAATATCTTTTTTGAAAATTAAAATAACATCTGTCAGATAAAGGGTATATATCTTCACATCCTAAAAAGAAGGTCATGTGTCTATGCAAGAGACTTGAGTATGTACACACTGCAAAAAACGTGTTAAATTGTATGAATAAATCGAGAATATATCAACGTAATTACTACGTTATTTCCAAAAGCAATATGCTGTTAAGCAGTAATATAATTTCATTTAGGAGAATCAAAACAATTGCGTCGAACCATTATGGAAACCTCTCCATTCTCTCATAATTAAAAAGTAGTAAAGTCAAACAGGAAAAGCCACACACAAAAGTCAGCATCATATAGCAATTTATACACATACACACATACACATACAGGAAAAAGTCACATATAAGACGCAATCACCACCAAAATATCGATAGACAGCATGTCACACAAAGACACAAAAAAGTAGACAAACAAAAAGTAAGGGTGACAAAGAGAGATCCGCCTTGGCAGGGTCAGTAGCGAAATCCCCACTGGGTTTAAACACGCCAGAAATTACCTCGCCCTAAAGCGAAATGATGCTATATATCCGCCCTTATTCCAATTGGCTACACGTATGTATTAACATTTGCCTTAATATATGTTCGACCAACCGCAAACAACTCAACCTAAAAGGGATGCATAATTAAAATCTTAATTAACAAGAATGTAATAACGATTGCACCAAAAAGATATCGAAATCTCAAGCCAGAGCAATATTTTATAAGCAACTATTTCGCCCTAAAGCGAAATAATGTAGTTGTATTCGCCACAATACCAATTATCTATACCTTTGTAAAAATATTCATTTTTAATCCTCTCTACATTTAATTTGATATGACAGCAATAGTATAACTTTAAATGAAAAAGTAGTAAAGTCAAGCAAACGAGAATATAACACATTTGCACAGATAAATGATCGACATTTCACCTCAAGAGATATATTCCACGAGGTAAAACCTGTTTTGCCATATATCAAAATAATACACTGCATTTTGGTTTTGATGTGTGTTGGTGGTGGTTGCGTCGTGTATGTGGAGTTGCCTGCTTGACTTTACTACTTTTCCATTTATACTAATTATCGATATCTATTCTATACAAATTCATTTCAATCTCCTATTCACGCAATTCAAAATAATAGCAATGATATAATTTTATTAACAGACTCAATAAAACCGAGTCTGCAATTTTCTCTTTTTGTGTTGCAATATTTGCTTTCGGGGGATCACCTGTCTTCAGAATTGATATGTGGCAATTATATAACCTCATTAAAGAAACTTTACAAATATTTGCGACCAGCTTATATTAAAACCTCAAGTCGGAGCATTATTTCTCAAACTAGAAACTACTTCGCCCTAAAGCGAAATATATCACTATATTCGCCATAATACCAATTATCCATATTTTATCACATTTCATATTGCAGAAATTGCGTAGCGGAATATATTGATAAACGTTAAAAAAAATACTTAGATCTAGAAAAATAAATGCATAATGATTATTCAATGTGGCAACATTCAGATATCGCGTGTTCGGCCTCAATAATACTCGTTTATATGGGATGACTTAATCAACGAATATCTTTTTTGAAAATTAAAATAACATCTGTCAGATAAAGGGTATATATCTTCACATCCTAAAAAGAAGGTCCTGTGTCTATGCAATAGGCTTGAGTATGTACACACTACAAAAAACGTGTTGAATTGTATGAATAAACCGAGAACATATTAACGTAATTACTACGTTATTTCCAAAAGCAATATGCTGTTAAGCAGTAATATAATTTCATTTAGGAGAATCAAAACAATTGCGTCGAACCATTATGGAAACCTCTCCACTCTCTCATAATGAAAAAGTTGTAAAGTCGAGCAGGAAAAGCCACACACAAAACGCCAGAATCATATAGCAATTTATACACATACACACATACACATACAGGAAAAAGTCACATACAAGACGCAATCACCACCAAAACATCGATAGACAGCATGTCACACAAAGACACAAGACAAACATAAAGTAAGGGTGACAAAGAGAGAACCGCCTTGGCAGGGTCAGTAGCAAAATCCCTACTGGGGTTTAAACACGCCAGAAATTACCTCGCCCTAAAGCGAAATGATGCTATATATCCGCCCTTATTCCAATTGGCTACACGTATGTATTAACATTTACCTTAATATATGTTCGACCAACCGCAAAAAGGATGCATAATAAAAATCTTAATTAACAAGAATGTAATAACGATTGCACCGAAAAGATATCACAATCTCAAGCCAGAGCAATATTTTATAAGCAACTATTTCGCCCTAAAGCGAAATAATGTAGTTGTATTCGCCACAATACCAATTATCTATACCTTTGTAAAAAATATTCATTTTTAATCCTCTCTACATTTAATTTGGCTACACGTATGTATTAACATTTGCCTTAATATATGTTCGACCAACCGCAAACAACTCAACCTAAAAGGGATGCATAATTAAAATCTTAATTAACAAGAATGTAATAACGATTGCACCAAAAAGATATCGAAATCTCAAGCCAGAGCAATATTTTATAAGCAACTATTTCGCCCTAAAGCGAAATAATGTAGTTGTATTCGCCACAATACCAATTATCTATACCTTTGTAAAAAATATTCATTTTTAATCCTCTCTACATTTAATTTGATATGACAGCAATAGTATAACTTTAAATGAAAAAGTAGTAAAGTCAAGCAAACGAGAATATAACACATTTGCACAGATAAATGATCGACATTTCACCTCAAGAGATATATTCCACGAGGTAAAACCTGTTTTGCCATATATCAAAATAATACACTGCATTTTGGTTTTGATGTGTGTTGGTGGTGGTTGCGTCGTGTATGTGGAGTTGCCTGCTTGACTTTACTACTTTTCCATTTATACTAATTATCGATATCTATTCTATACAAATTCATTTCAATCTCCTATTCACGCAATTCAAAATAATAGCAATGATATAATTTTATTAACAGACTCAATAAAACCGAGTCTGCAATTTTCTCTTTTTGTGTTGCAATATTTGCTTTCGGGGGATCACCTGTCTTCAGAATTGATATGTGGCAATTATATAACCTCATTAAAGAAACTTTACAAATATTTGCGACCAGCTTATATTAAAACCTCAAGTCGGGGCATTATTTCTCAAACTAGAAACTACTTCGCCCTAAAGCGAAATATATCACTATATTCGCCATAATACCAATTATCCATATTTTATCACATTTCATATTGCAGAAATTGCGTAGCGGAATATATTGATAAACGTTAAAAAAAATTACTTAGATCTAGAAAAATAAATGCATAATGATTATTCAATGTGGCAACATTCAGATATCGCGTGTCCGGCCTCAATAATACTCGTTTATATGGGATGACTTAATCAACGAATATCTTTTTTGAAAATTAAAATAACATCTGTCAGATAAAGGGTATATATCTTCACATCCTAAAAACAAGGTCCTGTGTCTATGCAAGAGGCTTGAGTATGTACACACTACAAAAAACGTGTTGAATTGTATGAATAAACCGAGAACATATTAACGTAATTACTACGTTATTTCCAAAAGCAATATGCTGTTAAGCAGTAATATAATTTCATTTAGGAGAATCAAAACAATTGCGTCGAACCATTATGGAAACCTCTCCACTCTCTCATAATGAAAAAGTTGTAAAGTCGAGCAGGAAAAGCAACACACAAAACGCCAGAATCATATAGCAATTTATACACATACACACATACACATACAGGAAAAAGTCACATACAAGACGCAATCACCACCAAAACATCGATAGACAGCATGTCACACAAAGACACAAGACAAACATAAAGTAAGGGTGACAAAGAGAGAACCGCCTTGGCAGGGTCAGTAGCAAAATCCCTACTGGGGTTTAAACACGCCAGAAATTACCTCGCCCTAAAGCGAAATGATGCTATATATCCGCCCTTATTCCAATTGGCTACACGTATGTATTAACATTTACCTTAATATATGTTCGACCAACCGCAAAAAGGATGCATAATAAAAATCTTAATTAACAAGAATGTAATAACGATTGCACCGAAAAGATATCACAATCTCAAGCCAGAGCAATATTTTATAAGCAACTATTTCGCCCTAAAGCGAAATAATGTAGTTGTATTCGCCACAATACCAATTATCTATACCTTTGTAAAAAATATTCATTTTTAATCCTCTCTACATTTAATTTGGCTACACGTATGTATTAACATTTGCCTTAATATATGTTCGACCAACCGCAAACAACTCAACCTAAAAGGGATGCATACTTAAAATCTTAATTAACAAGAATGTAATAACGATTGCACCAAAAAGATATCGAAATATCAAGCCAGAGCAATATTTTATAAGCAACTATTTCGCCCTAAAGCGAAATAATGTAGTTGTTTTCGCCATAATACCAATTATCTATACCTTTGTAAAAAATATTCATTTTTAATCCTCTCTACATTTAATTTGATATGACAGCAATAGTATAACTTTAAATGAAAAAGTAGTAAAGTCAAGCAAACGAGAATATAACACATTTGCACAGATAAATGATCGACATTTCACCTCAAGAGATATATTCCACGAGGTAAAACCTGTTTGCCATATATCAAAATAATACACTGCATTTTGGTTTTGATGTGTGTTGGTGGTGGTTGCGTCGTGTATGTGGAGTTGCCTGCTTGACTTTACTACTTTTCCATTTATACTAATTATCGATATCTATTCTATACAAATTCATTTCAATCTCCTATTCACGCAATTCAAAATAATAGCAATGATATAATTTTATTAACAGACTCAATAAAACCGAGTCTGCAATTTTCTCTTTTTGTGTTGCAATATTTGCTTTCGGGGGATCACCTGTCTTCAGAATTGATATGTGGCAATTATATAACCTCATTAAAGAAACTTTACAAATATTTGCGACCAGCTTATATTAAAACCTCAAGTCGGAGCATTATTTCTCAAACTAGAAACTACTTCGCCCTAAAGCGAAATATATCACTATATTCGCCATAATACCAATTATCCATATTTTATCACATTTCATATTGCAGAAATTGCGTAGCGGAATATATTGATAAACGTTAAAAAAAATTACTTAGATCTAGAAAAATAAATGCATAATGATTATTCAATGTGGCAACATTCAGATATCGCGTGTCCGGCCTCAATAATACTCGTTTATATGGGATGACTTAATCAACGAATATCTTTTTTGAAAATTAAAATAACATCTGTCAGATAAAGGGTATATATCTTCACATCCTAAAAAGAAGGTCCTGTGTCTATGCAAGAGGCTTGAGTATGTACACACTACAAAAAACGTGTTGAATTGTATGAATAAACCGAGAACATATTAACGTAATTACTACGTTATTTCCAAAAGCAATATGCTGTTAAGCAGTAATATAATTTCATTTAGGAGAATCAAAACAATTGCGTCGAACCATTATGGAAACCTCTCCACTCTCTCATAATGAAAAAGTTGTAAAGTCGAGCAGGAAAAGCCACACACAAAACGCCAGAATCATATAGCAATTTATACACATACACACATACACATACAGGAAAAAGTCACATACAAGACGCAATCACCACCAAAACATCGATAGACAGCATGTCACACAAAGACACAAGACAAACATAAAGTAAGGGTGACAAAGAGAGAACCGCCTTGGCAGGGTCAGTAGCAAAATCCCTACTGGGGTTTAAACACGCCAGAAATTACCTCGCCCTAAAGCGAAATGATGCTATATATCCGCCCTTATTCCAATTGGCTACACGTATGTATTAACATTTACCTTAATATATGTTCGACCAACCGCAAAAAGGATGCATAATAAAAATCTTAATTAACAAGAATGTAATAACGATTGCACCGAAAAGATATCACAATCTCAAGCCAGAGCAATATTTTATAAGCAACTATTTCGCCCTAAAGCGAAATAATGTAGTTGTATTCGCCACAATACCAATTATCTATACCTTTGTAAAAAATATTCATTTTTAATCCTCTCTACATTTAATTTGGCTACACGTATGTATTAACATTTGCCTTAATATATGTTCGACCAACCGCAAACAACTCAATCTAAAAGGGATGCATAATTAAAATCTTAATTAACAAGAATGTAATAACGATTGCACCAAAAAGATATCGAAATCTCAAGCCAGAGCAATATTTTATAAGCAACTATTTCGCCCTAAAGCGAAATAATGTAGTTGTATTCGCCACAATACCAATTATCTATACCTTTGTAAAAAATATTCATTTTTAATCCTCTCTACATTTAATTTGATATGACAGCAATAGTATAACTTTAAATGAAAAAGTAGTAAAGTCAAGCAAACGAGAATATAACACATTTGCACAGATAAATGATCGACATTTCACCTCAAGAGATATATTCCACGAGGTAAAACCTGTTTTGCCATATATCAAAATAATACACTGCATTTTGGTTTTGATGTGTGTTGGTGGTGGTTGCGTCGTGTATGTGGAGTTGCCTGCTTGACTTTACTACTTTTCCATTTATACTAATTATCGATATCTATTCTATACAAATTCATTTCAATCTCCTATTCACGCAATTCAAAATAATAGCAATGATATAATTTTATTTACAGACTCAATAAAACCGAGTCTGCAATTTTCTCTTTTTGTGTTGCAATATTTGCTTTCGGGGGATCACCTGTCTTCAGAATTGATATGTGGCAATTATATAACCTCATTAAAGAAACTTTACAAATATTTGCGACCAGCTTATATTAAAACCTCAAGTCGGAGCATTATTTCTCAAACTAGAAACTACTTCGCCCTAAAGCGAAATATATCACTATATTCGCCATAATACCAATTATCCATATTTTATCACATTTCATATTGCAGAAATTGCGTAGCGGAATATATTGATAAACGTTAAAAAAAAATACTTAGATCTAGAAAAATAAATGCATAATGATTATTCAATGTGGCAACATTCAGATATCGCGTGTTCGGCCTCAATAATACTCGTTTATATGGGATGACTTAATCAACGAATATCTTTTTTGAAAATTAAAATAACATCTGTCAGATAAAGGGTATATATCTTCACATCCTAAAAAGAAGGTCCTGTGTCTATGCAATAGGCTTGAGTATGTACACACTACAAAAAACGTGTTGAATTGTATGAATAAACCGAGAACATATTAACGTAATTACTACGTTATTTCCAAAAGCAATATGCTGTTAAGCAGTAATATAATTTCATTTAGGAGAATCAAAACAATTGCGTCGAACCATTATGGAAACCTCTCCACTCTCTCATAATGAAAAAGTTGTAAAGTCGAGCAGGAAAAGCCACACACAAAACGCCAGAATCATATAGCAATTTATACACATACACACATACACATACAGGAAAAAGTCACATACAAGACGCAATCACCACCAAAACATCGATAGACAGCATGTCACACAAAGACACAAGACAAACATAAAGTAAGGGTGACAAAGAGAGAACCGCCTTGGCAGGGTCAGTAGCAAAATCCCTACTGGGGTTTAAACACGCCAGAAATTACCTCGCCCTAAAGCGAAATGATGCTATATATCCGCCCTTATTCCAATTGGCTACACGTATGTATTAACATTTACCTTAATATATGTTCGACCAACCGCAAAAAGGATGCATAATAAAAATCTTAATTAACAAGAATGTAATAACGATTGCACCGAAAAGATATCACAATCTCAAGCCAGAGCAATATTTTATAAGCAACTATTTCGCCCTAAAGCGAAATAATGTAGTTGTATTCGCCACAATACCAATTATCTATACCTTTGTAAAAATATTCATTTTTAATCCTCTCTACATTTAATTTGGCTACACGTATGTATTAACATTTGCCTTAATATATGTTCGACCAACCGCAAACAACTCAACCTAAAAGGGATGCATAATTAAAATCTTAATTAACAAGAATGTAATAACGATTGCACCAAAAAGATATCGAAATCTCAAGCCAGAGCAATATTTTATAAGCAACTATTTCGCCCTAAAGCGAAATAATGTAGTTGTATTCGCCACAATACCAATTATCTATACCTTTGTAAAAAATATTCATTTTTAATCCTCTCTACATTTAATTTGATATGACAGCAATAGTATAACTTTAAATGAAAAAGTAGTAAAGTCAAGCAAACGAGAATATAACACATTTGCACAGATAAATGATCGACATTTCACCTCAAGAGATATATTCCACGAGGTAAAACCTGTTTTGCCATATATCAAAATAATACACTGCATTTTGGTTTTGATGTGTGTTGGTGGTGGTTGCGTCGTGTATGTGGAGTTGCCTGCTTGACTTTACTACTTTTCCATTTATACTAATTATCGATATCTATTCTATACAAATTCATTTCAATCTCCTATTCACGCAATTCAAAATAATAGCAATGATATAATTTTATTAACAGACTCAATAAAACCGAGTCTGCAATTTTCTCTTTTTGTGTTGCAATATTTGCTTTCGGGGGATCACCTGTCTTCAGAATTGATATGTGGCAATTATATAACCTCATTAAAGAAACTTTACAAATATTTGCGACCAGCTTATATTAAAACCTCAAGTCGGGGCATTATTTCTCAAACTAGAAACTACTTCGCCCTAAAGCGAAATATATCACTATATTCGCCATAATACCAATTATCCATATTTTATCACATTTCATATTGCAGAAATTGCGTAGCGGAATATATTGATAAACGTTAAAAAAAATTACTTAGATCTAGA
Organism: Azorinus chamasolen; assembly: GCA_963576725.1. Lineage (NCBI taxonomy): Eukaryota > Metazoa > Mollusca > Bivalvia > Cardiida > Solecurtidae > Azorinus > Azorinus chamasolen. The sequence continues at coordinate 80,645,944 of OY755245.1, forward strand.
AAAATAAATGCATAATGATTATTCAATGTGGCAACATTCAGATATCGCGTGTCCGGCCTCAATAATACTCGTTTATATGGGATGACTTAATCAACGAATATCTTTTTTGAAAATTAAAATAACATCTGTCAGATAAAGGGTATATATCTTCACATCCTAAAAAGAAGGTCCTGTGTCTATGCAAGAGGCTTGAGTATGTACACACTACAAAAAACGTGTTGAATTGTATGAATAAACCGAGAACATATTAACGTAATTACTACGTTATTTCCAAAAGCAATATGCTGTTAAGCAGTAATATAATTTCATTTAGGAGAATCAAAACAATTGCGTCGAACCATTATGGAAACCTCTCCACTCTCTCATAATGAAAAAGTTGTAAAGTCGAGCAGGAAAAGCAACACACAAAACGCCAGAATCATATAGCAATTTATACACATACACACATACACATACAGGAAAAAGTCACATACAAGACGCAATCACCACCAAAACATCGATAGACAGCATGTCACACAAAGACACAAGACAAACATAAAGTAAGGGTGACAAAGAGAGAACCGCCTTGGCAGGGTCAGTTGCAAAATCCCTACTGGGGTTTAAACACGCCAGAAATTACCTCGCCCTAAAGCGAAATGATGCTATATATCCGCCCTTATTCCAATTGGCTACACGTATGTATTAACATTTACCTTAATATATGTTCGACCAACCGCAAAAAGGATGCATAATAAAAATCTTAATTAACAAGAATGTAATAACGATTGCACCGAAAAGATATCACAATCTCAAGCCAGAGCAATATTTTATAAGCAACTATTTCGCCCTAAAGCGAAATAATGTAGTTGTATTCGCCACAATACCAATTATCTATACCTTTGTAAAAAATATTCATTTTTAATCCTCTCTACATTTAATTTGGCTACACGTATGTATTAACATTTGCCTTAATATATGTTCTACCAACCGCAAACAACTCAACCTAAAAGGGATGCATAATTAAAATCTTAATTAACAAGAATGTAATAACGATTGCACCAAAAAGATATCGAAATCTCAAGCCAGAGCAATATTTTATAAGCAACTATTTCGCCCTAAAGCGAAATAATGTAGTTGTATTCGCCACAATACCAATTATCTATACCTTTGTAAAAAATATTCATTTTTAATCCTCTCTACATTTAATTTGATATGACAGCAATAGTATAACTTTAAATGAAAAAGTAGTAAAGTCAAGCAAACGAGAATATAACACATTTGCACAGATAAATGATCGACATTTCACCTCAAGAGATATATTCCACGAGGTAAAACCTGTTTTGCCATATATCAAAATAATACACTGCATTTTGGTTTTGATGTGTGTTGGTGGTGGTTGCGTCGTGTATGTGGAGTTGCCTGCTTGACTTTACTACTTTTCCATTTATACTAATTATCGATATCTATTCTATACAAATTCATTTCAATCTCCTATTCACGCAATTCAAAATAATAGCAATGATATAATTTTATTAACAGACTCAATAAAACCGAGTCTGCAATTTTCTCTTTTTGTGTTGCAATATTTGCTTTCGGGGGATCACCTGTCTTCAGAATTGATATGTGGCAATTATATAACCTCATTAAAGAAACTTTACAAATATTTGCGACCAGCTTATATTAAAACCTCAAGTCGGAGCATTATTTCTCAAACTAGAAACTACTTCGCCCTAAAGCGAAATATATCACTATATTCGCCATAATACCAATTATCCATATTTTATCACATTTCATATTGCAGAAATTGCGTAGCGGAATATATTGATAAACGTTAAAAAAAAAACCTTGGATCTAGAAAAATAAATGCATAATGATTATTCAATGTGGCAACATTCAGATATCGCGTGTTCGGCCTCAATAATACTCGTTTATATGGGATGACTTAATCAACGAATATCTTTTTTGAAAATTAAAATAACATCTGTCAGATAAAGGGTATATATCTTCACATCCTAAAAAGAAGGTCCTGTGTCTATGCAAGAGGCTTGAGTATGTACACACTACAAAAAACGTGTTGAATTGTATGAATAAACCGAGAACATATTAACGTAATTACTACGTTATTTCCAAAAGCAATATGCTGTTAAGCAGTAATATAATTTCATTTAGGAGAATCAAAACAATTGCGTCGAACCATTATGGAAACCTCTCCACTCTCTCATAATGAAAAAGTTGTAAAGTCGAGCAGGAAAAGCAACACACAAAACGCCAGAATCATATAGCAATTTATACACATACACACATACACATACAGGAAAAAGTCACATACAAGACGCAATCACCACCAAAACATCGATAGACAGCATGTCACACAAAGACACAAGACAAACATAAAGTAAGGGTGACAAAGAGAGAACCGCCTTGGCAGGGTCAGTAGCAAAATCCCTACTGGGGTTTAAACACGCCAGAAATTACCTCGCCCTAAAGCGAAATGATGCTATATATCCGCCCTTATTCCAATTGGCTACACGTATGTATTAACATTTACCTTAATATATGTTCGACCAACCGCAAAAAGGATGCATAATAAAAATCTTAATTAACAAGAATGTAATAACGATTGCACCGAAAAGATATCACAATCTCAAGCCAGAGCAATATTTTATAAGCAACTATTTCGCCCTAAAGCGAAATAATGTAGTTGTATTCGCCACAATACCAATTATCTATACCTTTGTAAAAAATATTCATTTTTAATCCTCTCTACATTTAATTTGGCTACACGTATGTATTAACATTTGCCTTAATATATGTTCGACCAACCGCAAACAACTCAACCTAAAAGGGATGCATACTTAAAATCTTAATTAACAAGAATGTAATAACGATTGCACCAAAAAGATATCGAAATATCAAGCCAGAGCAATATTTTATAAGCAACTATTTCGCCCTAAAGCGAAATAATGTAGTTGTTTTCGCCATAATACCAATTATCTATACCTTTGTAAAAAATATTCATTTTTAATCCTCTCTACATTTAATTTGATATGACAGCAATAGTATAACTTTAAATGAAAAAGTAGTAAAGTCAAGCAAACGAGAATATAACACATTTGCACAGATAAATGATCGACATTTCACCTCAAGAGATATATTCCACGAGGTAAAACCTGTTTTGCCATATATCAAAATAATACACTGCATTTTGGTTTTGATGTGTGTTGGTGGTGGTTGCGTCGTGTATGTGGAGTTGCCTGCTTGACTTTACTACTTTTCCATTTATACTAATTATCGATATCTATTCTATACAAATTAATTTCAATCTCCTATTCACGCAATTCAAAATAATAGCAATGATATAATTTTATTAACATACTCAATAAAACCGAGTCTGCAATTTTCTCTTTTTGTGTTGCAATATTTGCTTTCGGGGGATCACCTGTCTTCAGAATTGATATGTGGCAATTATATAACCTCATTAAAGAAACTTTACAAATATTTGCGACCAGCTTATATTAAAACCTCAAGTCGGAGCATTATTTCTCAAACTAGAAACTACTTCGCCCTAAAGCGAAATATATCACTATATTCGCCATAATACCAATTATCCATATTTTATCATATTTCATATTGCAGAAATTGCGTAGCGGAATATATTGATAAACGTTAAAAAAAATTACTTAGATCTAGAAAAATAAATGCATAATGATTATTCAATGTGGCAACATTCAGATATCGCGTGTCCGGCCTCAATAATACTCGTTTATATGGGATGACTTAATCAACGAATATCTTTTTTGAAAATTAAAATAACATCTGTCAGATAAAGGGTATATATCTTCACATCCTAAAAAGAAGGTCCTGTGTCTATGCAAGAGGCTTGAGTATGTACACACTACAAAAAACGTGTTGAATTGTATGAATAAACCGAGAACATATTAACGTAATTACTACGTTATTTCCAAAAGCAATATGCTGTTAAGCAGTAATATAATTTCATTTAGGAGAATCAAAACAATTGCGTCGAACCATTATGGAAACCTCTCCACTCTCTCATAATGAAAAAGTTGTAAAGTCGAGCAGGAAAAGCCACACACAAAACGCCAGAATCATATAGCAATTTATACACATACACACATACACATACAGGAAAAAGTCACATACAAGACGCAATCACCACCAAAACATCGATAGACAGCATGTCACACAAAGACACAAGACAAACATAAAGTAAGGGTGACAAAGAGAGAACCGCCTTGGCAGGGTCAGTAGCAAAATCCCTACTGGGGTTTAAACACGCCAGAAATTACCTCGCCCTAAAGCGAAATGATGCTATATATCCGCCCTTATTCCAATTGGCTACACGTATGTATTAACATTTACCTTAATATATGTTCGACCAACCGCAAAAAGGATGCATAATAAAAATCTTAATTAACAAGAATGTAATAACGATTGCACCGAAAAGATATCACAATCTCAAGCCAGAGCAATATTTTATAAGCAACTATTTCGCCCTAAAGCGAAATAATGTAGTTGTATTCGCCACAATACCAATTATCTATACCTTTGTAAAAAATATTCATTTTTAATCCTCTCTACATTTAATTTGGCTACACGTATGTATTAACATTTGCCTTAATATATGTTCGACCAACCGCAAACAACTCAATCTAAAAGGGATGCATAATTAAAATCTTAATTAACAAGAATGTAATAACGATTGCACCAAAAAGATATCGAAATCTCAAGCCAGAGCAATATTTTATAAGCAACTATTTCGCCCTAAAGCGAAATAATGTAGTTGTATTCGCCACAATACCAATTATCTATACCTTTGTAAAAAATATTCATTTTTAATCCTCTCTACATTTAATTTGATATGACAGCAATAGTATAACTTTAAATGAAAAAGTAGTAAAGTCAAGCAAACGAGAATATAACACATTTGCACAGATAAATGATCGACATTTCACCTCAAGAGATATATTCCACGAGGTAAAACCTGTTTTGCCATATATCAAAATAATACACTGCATTTTGGTTTTGATGTGTGTTGGTGGTGGTTGCGTCGTGTATGTGGAGTTGCCTGCTTGACTTTACTACTTTTCCATTTATACTAATTATCGATATCTATTCTATACAAATTCATTTCAATCTCCTATTCACGCAATTCAAAATAATAGCAATGATATAATTTTATTTACAGACTCAATAAAACCGAGTCTGCAATTTTCTCTTTTTGTGTTGCAATATTTGCTTTCGGGGGATCACCTGTCTTCAGAATTGATATGTGGCAATTATATAACCTCATTAAAGAAACTTTACAAATATTTGCGACCAGCTTATATTAAAACCTCAAGTCGGAGCATTATTTCTCAAACTAGAAACTACTTCGCCCTAAAGCGAAATATATCACTATATTCGCCATAATACCAATTATCCATATTTTATCACATTTCATATTGCAGAAATTGCGTAGCGGAATATATTGATAAACGTTAAAAAAAATTACTTAGATCTAGAAAAATAAATGCATAATGATTATTCAATGTGGCAACATTCAGATATCGCGTGTCCGGCCTCAATAATACTCGTTTATATGGGATGACTTAATCAACGAATATCTTTTTTGAAAATTAAAATAACATCTGTCAGATAAAGGGTATATATCTTCACATCCTAAAAAGAAGGTCCTGTGTCTATGCAAGAGGCTTGAGTATGTACACACTACAAAAAACGTGTTGAATTGTATGAATAAACCGAGAACATATTAACGTAATTACTACGTTATTTCCAAAAGCAATATGCTGTTAAGCAGTAATATAATTTCATTTAGGAGAATCAAAACAATTGCGTCGAACCATTATGGAAACCTCTCCACTCTCTCATAATGAAAAAGTTGTAAAGTCGAGCAGGAAAAGCCACACACAAAACGCCAGAATCATATAGCAATTTATACACATACACACATACACATACAGGAAAAAGTCACATACAAGACGCAATCACCACCAAAACATCGATAGACAGCATGTCACACAAAGACACAAGACAAACATAAAGTAAGGGTGACAAAGAGAGAACCGCCTTGGCAGGGTCAGTAGCAAAATCCCTACTGGGGTTTAAACACGCCAGAAATTACCTCGCCCTAAAGCGAAATGATGCTATATATCCGCCCTTATTCCAATTGGCTACACGTATGTATTAACATTTACCTTAATATATGTTCGACCAACCGCAAAAAGGATGCATAATAAAAATCTTAATTAACAAGAATGTAATAACGATTGCACCGAAAAGATATCACAATCTCAAGCCAGAGCAATATTTTATAAGCAACTATTTCGCCCTAAAGCGAAATAATGTAGTTGTATTCGCCACAATACCAATTATCTATACCTTTGTAAAAAATATTCATTTTTAATCCTCTCTACATTTAATTTGGCTACACGTATGTATTAACATTTGCCTTAATATATGTTCTACCAACCGCAAACAACTCAACCTAAAAGGGATGCATAATTAAAATCTTAATTAACAAGAATGTAATAACGATTGCACCAAAAAGATATCGAAATCTCAAGCCAGAGCAATATTTTATAAGCAACTATTTCGTCCTAAAGCGAAATAATGTAGTTGTATTCGCCACAATACCAATTATCTATACCTTTGTAAAAAATATTCATTTTTAATCCTCTCTACATTTAATTTGATATGACAGCAATAGTATAACTTTAAATGAAAAAGTAGTAAAGTCAAGCAAACGAGAATATAACACATTTGCACAGATAAATGATCGACATTTCACCTCAAGAGATATATTCCACGAGGTAAAACCTGTTTTGCCATATATCAAAATAATACACTGCATTTTGGTTTTGATGTGTGTTGGTGGTGGTTGCGTCGTGTATGTGGAGTTGCCTGCTTGACTTTACTACTTTTCCATTTATACTAATTATCGATATCTATTCTATACAAATTAATTTCAATCTCCTATTCACGCAATTCAAAATAATAGCAATGATATAATTTTATTAACAGACTCAATAAAACCGAGTCTGCAATTTTCTCTTTTTGTGTTGCAATATTTGCTTTCGGGGGATCACCTGTCTTCAGAATTGATATGTGGCAATTATATAACCTCATTAAAGAAACTTTACAAATATTTGCGACCAGCTTATATTAAAACCTCAAGTCGGAGCATTATTTCTCAAACTAGAAACTACTTCGCCCTAAAGCGAAATATATCACTATATTCGCCATAATACCAATTATCCATATTTTATCACATTTCATATTGCAGAAATTGCGTAGCGGAATATATTGATAAACGTTAAAAAAAATTACTTAGATCTAGAAAAATAAATGCATAATGATTATTCAATGTGGCAACATTCAGATATCGCGTGTCCGGCCTCAATAATACTCGTTTATATGGGATGACTTAATCAACGAATATCTTTTTTGAAAATTAAAATAACATCTGTCAGATAAAGGGTATATATCTTCACATCCTAAAAAGAAGGTCCTGTGTCTATGCAAGAGGCTTGAGTATGTACACACTACAAAAAACGTGTTGAATTGTATGAATAAACCGAGAACATATTAACGTAATTACTACGTTATTTCCAAAAGCAATATGCTGTTAAGCAGTAATATAATTTCATTTAGGAGAATCAAAACAATTGCGTCGAACCATTATGGAAACCTCTCCACTCTCTCATAATGAAAAAGTTGTAAAGTCGAGCAGGAAAAGCCACACACAAAACGCCAGAATCATATAGCAATTTATACACATACACACATACACATACAGGAAAAAGTCACATACAAGACGCAATCACCACCAAAACATCGATAGACAGCATGTCACACAAAGACACAAGACAAACATAAAGTAAGGGTGACAAAGAGAGAACCGCCTTGGCAGGGTCAGTAGCAAAATCCCTACTGGGGTTTAAACACGCCAGAAATTACCTCGCCCTAAAGCGAAATGATGCTATATATCCGCCCTTATTCCAATTGGCTACACGTATGTATTAACATTTACCTTAATATATGTTCGACCAACCGCAAAAAGGATGCATAATAAAAATCTTAATTAACAAGAATGTAATAACGATTGCACCGAAAAGATATCACAATCTCAAGCCAGAGCAATATTTTATAAGCAACTATTTCGCCCTAAAGCGAAATAATGTAGTTGTATTCGCCACAATACCAATTATCTATACCTTTGTAAAAAATATTCATTTTTAATCCTCTCTACATTTAATTTGGCTACACGTATGTATTAACATTTGCCTTAATATATGTTCGACCAACCGCAAACAACTCAACCTAAAAGGGATGCATAATTAAAATCTTAATTAACAAGAATGTAATAACGATTGCACCAAAAAGATATCGAAATCTCAAGCCAGAGCAATATTTTATAAGCAACTATTTCGCCCTAAAGCGAAATAATGTAGTTGTATTCGCCACAATACCAATTATCTATACCTTTGTAAAAAATATTCATTTTTAATCCTCTCTACATTTAATTTGATATGACAGCAATAGTATAACTTTAAATGAAAAAGTAGTAAAGTCAAGCAAACGAGAATATAACACATTTGCACAGATAAATGATCGACATTTCACCTCAAGAGATATATTCCACGAGGTAAAACCTGTTTTGCCATATATCAAAATAATACACTGCATTTTGGTTTTGATGTGTGTTGGTGGTGGTTGCGTCGTGTATGTGGAGTTGCCTGCTTGACTTTACTACTTTTCCATTTATACTAATTATCGATATCTATTCTATACAAATTCATTTCAATCTCCTATTCACGCAATTCAAAATAATAGCAATGATATAATTTTATTTACAGACTCAATAAAACCGAGTCTGCAATTTTCTCTTTTTGTGTTGCAATATTTGCTTTCGGGGGATCACCTGTCTTCAGAATTGATATGTGGCAATTATATAACCTCATTAAAGAAACTTTACAAATATTTGCGACCAGCTTATATTAAAACCTCAAGTCGGAGCATTATTTCTCAAACTAGAAACTACTTCGCCCTAAAGCGAAATATATCACTATATTCGCCATAATACCAATTATCCATATTTTATCACATTTCATATTGCAGAAATTGCGTAGCGGAATATATTGATAAACGTTAAAAAAAATTACTTAGATCTAGAAAAATAAATGCATAATGATTATTCAATGTGGCAACATTCAGATATCGCGTGTCCGGCCTCAATAATACTCGTTTATATGGGATGACTTAATCAACGAATATCTTTTTTGAAAATTAAAATAACATCTGTCAGATAAAGGGTATATATCTTCACATCCTAAAAAGAAGGTCCTGTGTCTATGCAAGAGGCTTGAGTATGTACACACTACAAAAAACGTGTTGAATTGTATGAATAAACCGAGAACATATTAACGTAATTACTACGTTATTTCCAAAAGCAATATGCTGTTAAGCAGTAATATAATTTCATTTAGGAGAATCAAAACAATTGCGTCGAACCATTATGGAAACCTCTCCACTCTCTCATAATGAAAAAGTTGTAAAGTCGAGCAGGAAAAGCCACACACAAAACGCCAGAATCATATAGCAATTTATACACATACACACATACACATACAGGAAAAAGTCACATACAAGACGCAATCACCACCAAAACATCGATAGACAGCATGTCACACAAAGACACAAGACAAACATAAAGTAAGGGTGACAAAGAGAGAACCGCCTTGGCAGGGTCAGTAGCAAAATCCCTACTGGGGTTTAAACACGCCAGAAATTACCTCGCCCTAAAGCGAAATGATGCTATATATCCGCCCTTATTCCAATTGGCTACACGTATGTATTAACATTTACCTTAATATATGTTCGACCAACCGCAAAAAGGATGCATAATAAAAATCTTAATTAACAAGAATGTAATAACGATTGCACCGAAAAGATATCACAATCTCAAGCCAGAGCAATATTTTATAAGCAACTATTTCGCCCTAAAGCGAAATAATGTAGTTGTATTCGCCACAATACCAATTATCTATACCTTTGTAAAAAATATTCATTTTAAACCTCTCTACATTTAATTTGGCTACACGTATGTATTAACATTTGCCTTAATATATGTTCGACCAACCGCAAACAACTCAATCTAAAAGGGATGCATAATTAAAATCTTAATTAACAAGAATGTAATAACGATTGCACCAAAAAGATATCGAAATCTCAAGCCAGAGCAATATTTTATAAGCAACTATTTCGCCCTAAAGCGAAATAATGTAGTTGTATTCGCCACAATACCAATTATCTATACCTTTGTTAAAAATATTCATTTTTAATCCTCTCTACATTTAATTTGATATGACAGCAATAGTATAACTTTAAATGAAAAAGTAGTAAAGTCAAGCAAACGAGAATATAACACATTTGCACAGATAAATGATCGACATTTCACCTCAAGAGATATATTCCACGAGGTAAAACCTGTTTTGCCATATATCAAAATAATACACTGCATTTTGGTTTTGATGTGTGTTGGTGGTGGTTGCGTCGTGTATGTGGAGTTGCCTGCTTGACTTTACTACTTTTCCATTTATACTAATTATCGATATCTATTCTATACAAATTCATTTCAATCTCCTATTCACGCAATTCAAAATAATAGCAATGATATAATTTTATTTACAGACTCAATAAAACCGAGTCTGCAATTTTCTCTTTTTGTGTTGCAATATTTGCTTTCGGGGGATCACCTGTCTTCAGAATTGATATGTGGCAATTATATAACCTCATTAAAGAAACTTTACAAATATTTGCGACAAGCTTATATTAAAACCTCAAGTCGGAGCATTATTTCTCAAACTAGAAACTACTTCGCCCTAAAGCGAAATATATCACTATATTCGCCATAATACCAATTATCCATATTTTATCACATTTCATATTGCAGAAATTGCGTAGCGGAATATATTGATAAACGTTAAAAAAAATTACTTAGATCTAGAAAAATAAATGCATAATGATTATTCAATGTGGCAACATTCAGATATCGCGTGTCCGGCCTCAATAATACTCGTTTATATGGGATGACTTAATCAACGAATATCTTTTTTGAAAATTAAAATAACATCTGTCAGATAAAGGGTATATATCTTCACATCCTAAAAAGAAGGTCCTGTGTCTATGCAAGAGGCTTGAGTATGTACACACTACAAAAAAACGTGTTGAATTGTATGAATAAACCGAGAACATATTAACGTAATTACTACGTTATTTCCAAAAGCAATATGCTGTTAAGCAGTAATATAATTTCATTTAGGAGAATCAAAACAATTGCGTCGAACCATTATGGAAACCTCTCCACTCTCTCATAATGAAAAAGTTGTAAAGTCGAGCAGGAAAAGCAACACACAAAACGCCAGAATCATATAGCAATTTATACACATACACACATACACATACAGGAAAAAGTCACATACAAGACGCAATCACCACCAAAACATCGATAGACAGCATGTCACACAAAGACACAAGACAAACATAAAGTAAGGGTGACAAAGAGAGAACCGCCTTGGCAGGGTCAGTAGCAAAATCCCTACTGGGGTTTAAACACGCCAGAAATTACCTCGCCCTAAAGCGAAATGATGCTATATATCCGCCCTTATTCCAATTGGCTACACGTATGTATTAACATTTACCTTAATATATGTTCGACCAACCGCAAAAAGGATGCATAATAAAAATCTTAATTAACAAGAATGTAATAACGATTGCACCGAAAAGATATCACAATCTCAAGCCAGAGCAATATTTTATAAGCAACTATTTCGCCCTAAAGCGAAATAATGTAGTTGTATTCGCCACAATACCAATTATCTATACCTTTGTAAAAAATATTCATTTTTAATCCTCTCTACATTTAATTTGGCTACACGTATGTATTAACATTTGCCTTAATATATGTTCGACCAACCGCAAACTCAACCTAAAAGGGATGCATAATTAAAATCTTAATTAACAAGAATGTAATAACGATTGCACCAAAAATATATCGAAATCTCAAGCCAGAGCAATATTTTATAAGCAACTATTTCGCCCTAAAGCGAAATAATGTAGTTGTATTCGCCACAATACCAATTATCTATACCTTTGTAAAAAATATTCATTTTTAATCCTCTCTACATTTAATTTGATATGACAGCAATAGTATAACTTTAAATGAAAAAGTAGTAAAGTCAAGCAAACGAGAATATAACACATTTGCACAGATAAATGATCGACATTTCACCTCAAGAGATATATTCCACGAGGTAAAACCTGTTTTGCCATATATCAAAATAATACACTGCATTTTGGTTTTGATGTGTGTTGGTGGTGGTTGCGTCGTGTATGTGGAGTTGCCTGCTTGACTTTACTACTTTTCCATTTATACTAATTATCGATATCTATTCTATACAAATTCATTTCAATCTCCTATTCACGCAATTCAAAATAATAGCAATGATATAATTTTATTAACAGACTCAATAAAACCGAGTCTGCAATTTTCTCTTTTTGTGTTGCAATATTTGCTTTCGGGGGATCACCTGTCTTCAGAATTGATATGTGGCAATTATATAACCTCATTAAAGAAACTTTACAAATATTTGCGACCAGCTTATATTAAAACCTCAAGTCGGAGCATTATTTCTCAAACTAGAAACTACTTCGCCCTAAAGCGAAATATATCACTATATTCGCCATAATACCAATTATCCATATTTTATCACATTTCATATTGCAGAAATTGCGTAGCGGAATATATTGATAAACGTTAAAAAAAATTACTTAGATCTAGAAAAATAAATGCATAATGATTATTCAATGTGGCAACATTCAGATATCGCGTGTCCGGCCTCAATAATACTCGTTTATATGGGATGACTTAATCAACGAATATCTTTTTTGAAAATTAAAATAACATCTGTCAGATAAAGGGTATATATCTTCACATCCTAAAAAGAAGGTCCTGTGTCTATGCAAGAGGCTTGAGTATGTACACACTACAAAAAACGTGTTGAATTGTATGAATAAACCGAGAACATATTAACGTAATTACTACGTTATTTCCAAAAGCAATATGCTGTTAAGCAGTAATATAATTTCATTTAGGAGAATCAAAACAATTGCGTCGAACCATTATGGAAACCTCTCCACTCTCTCATAATGAAAAAGTTGTAAAGTCGAGCAGGAAAAGCCACACACAAAACGCCAGAATCATATAGCAATTTATACACATACACACATACACATACAGGAAAAAGTCACATACAAGACGCAATCACCACCAAAACATCGATAGACAGCATGTCACACAAAGACACAAGACAAACATAAAGTAAGGGTGACAAAGAGAGAACCGCCTTGGCAGGGTCAGTAGCAAAATCCCTACTGGGGTTTAAACACGCCAGAAATTACCTCGCCCTAAAGCGAAATGATGCTATATATCCGCCCTTATTCCAATTGGCTACACGTATGTATTAACATTTACCTTAATATATGTTCGACCAACCGCAAAAAGGATGCATAATAAAAATCTTAATTAACAAGAATGTAATAACGATTGCACCGAAAAGATATCACAATCTCAAGCCAGAGCAATATTTTATAAGCAACTATTTCGCCCTAAAGCGAAATAATGTAGTTGTATTCGCCACAATACCAATTATCTATACCTTTGTAAAAAATATTCATTTTTAATCCTCTCTACATTTAATTTGGCTACACGTATGTATTAACATTTGCCTTAATATATGTTCGACCAACCGCAAACAACTCAATCTAAAAGGGATGCATAATTAAAATCTTAATTAACAAGAATGTAATAACGATTGCACCAAAAAGATATCGAAATCTCAAGCCAGAGCAATATTTTATAAGCAACTATTTCGCCCTAAAGCGAAATAATGTAGTTGTATTCGCCACAATACCAATTATCTATACCTTTGTAAAAAATATTCATTTTTAATCCTCTCTACATTTAATTTGATATGACAGCAATAGTATAACTTTAAATGAAAAAGTAGTAAAGTCAAGCAAACGAGAATATAACACATTTGCACAGATAAATGATCGACATTTCACCTCAAGAGATATATTCCACGAGGTAAAACCTGTTTTGCCATATATCAAAATAATACACTGCATTTTGGTTTTGATGTGTGTTGGTGGTGGTTGCGTCGTGTATGTGGAGTTGCCTGCTTGACTTTACTACTTTTCCATTTATACTAATTATCGATATCTATTCTATACAAATTCATTTCAATCTCCTATTCACGCAATTCAAAATAATAGCAATGATATAATTTTATTAACAGACTCAATAAAACCGAGTCTGCAATTTTCTCTTTTTGTGTTGCAATATTTGCTTTCGGGGGATCACCTGTCTTCAGAATTGATATGTGGCAATTATATAACCTCATTAAAGAAACTTTACAAATATTTGCGACCAGCTTATATTAAAACCTCAAGTCGGAGCATTATTTCTCAAACTAGAAACTACTTCGCCCTAAAGCGAAATATATCACTATATTCGCCATAATACCAATTATCCATATTTTATCACATTTCATATTGCAGAAATTGCGTAGCGGAATATATTGATAAACGTTAAAAAAAATACTTAGATCTAGAAAAATAAATGCATAATGATTATTCAATGTGGCAACATTCAGATATCGCGTGTCCGGCCTCAATAATACTCGTTTATATGGGATGACTTAATCAACGAATATCTTTTTTGAAAATTAAAATAACATCTGTCAGATAAAGGGTATATATCTTCACATCCTAAAAAGAAGGTCCTGTGTCTATGCAAGAGGCTTGAGTATGTACACACTACAAAAAACGTGTTGAATTGTATGAATAAACCGAGAACATATTAACGTAATTACTACGTTATTTCCAAAAGCAATATGCTGTTAAGCAGTAATATAATTTCATTTAGGAGAATCAAAACAACTGCGTCGAACCATTATGGAAACCTCTCCACTCTCTCATAATGAAAAAGTTGTAAAGTCGAGCAGGAAAAGCCACACACAAAACGCCAGAATCATATAGCAATTTATACACATACACACATACACATACAGGAAAAAGTCACATACAAGACGCAATCACCACCAAAACATCGATAGACAGCATGTCACACAAAGACACAAGACAAACATAAAGTAAGGGTGACAAAGAGAGAACCGCCTTGGCAGGGTCAGTAGCAAAATCCCTACTGGGGTTTAAACACGCCAGAAATTACCTCGCCCTAAAGCGAAATGATGCTATATATCCGCCCTTATTCCAATTGGCTACACGTATGTATTAACATTTACCTTAATATATGTTCGACCAACCGCAAAAAGGATGCATAATAAAAATCTTAATTAACAAGAATGTAATAACGATTGCACCGAAAAGATATCACAATCTCAAGCCAGAGCAATATTTTATAAGCAACTATTTCGCCCTAAAGCGAAATAATGTAGTTGTATTCGCCACAATACCAATTATCTATACCTTTGTAAAAAATATTCATTTTTAATCCTCTCTACATTTAATTTGGCTACACGTATGTATTAACATTTGCCTTAATATATGTTCGACCAACCGCAAACAACTCAATCTAAAAGGGATGCATAATTAAAATCTTAATTAACAAGAATGTAATAACGATTGCACCAAAAAGATATCGAAATCTCAAGCCAGAGCAATATTTTATAAGCAACTATTTCGCCCTAAAGCGAAATAATGTAGTTGTATTCGCCACAATACCAATTATCTATACCTTTGTAAAAAATATTCATTTTTAATCCTCTCTACATTTAATTTGATATGACAGCAATAGTATAACTTTAAATGAAAAAGTAGTAAAGTCAAGCAAACGAGAATATAACACATTTGCACAGATAAATGATCGACATTTCACCTCAAGAGATATATTCCACGAGGTAAAACCTGTTTTGCCATATATCAAAATAATACACTGCATTTTGGTTTTGATGTGTGTTGGTGGTGGTTGCGTCGTGTATGTGGAGTTGCCTGCTTGACTTTACTACTTTTCCATTTATACTAATTATCGATATCTATTCTATACAAATTCATTTCAATCTCCTATTCACGCAATTCAAAATAATAGCAATGATATAATTTTATTAACAGACTCAATAAAACCGAGTCTGCAATTTTCTCTTTTTGTGTTGCAATATTTGCTTTCGGGGGATCACCTGTCTTCAGAATTGATATGTGGCAATTATATAACCTCATTAAAGAAACTTTACAAATATTTGCGACCAGCTTATATTAAAACCTCAAGTCGGAGCATTATTTCTCAAACTAGAAACTACTTCGCCCTAAAGCGAAATATATCACTATATTCGCCATAATACCAATTATCCATATTTTATCACATTTCATATTGCAGAAATTGCGTAGCGGAATATATTGATAAACGTTAAAAAAAAATACTTAGATCTAGAAAAATAAGTGCATAATGATTATTCAATGTGGCAACATTCAGATATCGCGTGTTCGGCCTCAATAATACTCGTTTATATGGGATGACTTAATCAACGAATATCTTTTTTGAAAATTAAAATAACATCTGTCAGATAAAGGGTATATATCTTCACATCCTAAAAAGAAGGTCCTGTGTCTATGCAAGAGGCTTGAGTATGTACACACTACAAAAACCGTGTTGAATTGTATGAATAAACCGAGAACATATTAACGTAATTACTACGTTATTTCCAAAAGCAATATGCTGTTAAGCAGTAATATAATTTCATTTAGGAGAATCAAAACAATTGCGTCGAACCATTATGGAAACCTCTCCACTCTCTCATAATGAAAAAGTTGTAAAGTCGAGCAGGAAAAGCAACACACAAAACGCCAGAATCATATAGCAATTTATACACATACACACATACACATACAGGAAAAAGTCACATACAAGACGCAATCACCACCAAAACATCGATAGACAGCATGTCACACAAAGACACAAGACAAACATAAAGTAAGGGTGACAAAGAGAGAACCGCCTTGGCAGGGTCAGTAGCAAAATCCCTACTGGGGTTTAAACACGCCAGAAATTACCTCGCCCTAAAGCGAAATGATGCTATATATCCGCCCTTATTCCAATTGGCTACACGTATGTATTAACATTTACCTTAATATATGTTCGACCAACCGCAAAAAGGATGCATAATAAAAATCTTAATTAACAAGAATGTAATAACGATTGCACCGAAAAGATATCACAATCTCAAGCCAGAGCAATATTTTATAAGCAACTATTTCGCCCTAAAGCGAAATAATGTAGTTGTATTCGCCACAATACCAATTATCTATACCTTTGTAAAAAATATTCATTTTTAATCCTCTCTACATTTAATTTGGCTACACGTATGTATTAACATTTGCCTTAATATATGTTCTACCAACCGCAAACAACTCAACCTAAAAGGGATGCATAATTAAAATCTTAATTAACAAGAATGTAATAACGATTGCACCAAAAAGATATCGAAATCTCAAGCCAGAGCAATATTTTATAAGCAACTATTTCG
This sequence comes from Azorinus chamasolen, assembly GCA_963576725.1. Classification (NCBI taxonomy): domain Eukaryota; kingdom Metazoa; phylum Mollusca; class Bivalvia; order Cardiida; family Solecurtidae; genus Azorinus; species Azorinus chamasolen. The sequence continues at coordinate 80,663,547 of OY755245.1, forward strand.
CCCTAAAGCGAAATAATGTAGTTGTATTCGCCACAATACCAATTATCTATACCTTTGTAAAAAATATTCATTTTTAATCCTCTCTACATTTAATTTGATATGACAGCAATAGTATAACTTTAAATGAAAAAGTAGTAAAGTCAAGCAAACGAGAATATAACACATTTGCACAGATAAATGATCGACATTTCACCTCAAGAGATATATTCCACGAGGTAAAACCTGTTTTGCCATATATCAAAATAATACACTGCATTTTGGTTTTGATGTGTGTTGGTGGTGGTTGCGTCGTGTATGTGGAGTTGCCTGCTTGACTTTACTACTTTTCCATTTATACTAATTATCGATATCTATTCTATACAAATTCATTTCAATCTCCTATTCACGCAATTCAAAATAATAGCAATGATATAATTTTATTAACAGACTCAATAAAACCGAGTCTGCAATTTTCTCTTTTTGTGTTGCAATATTTGCTTTCGGGGGATCACCTGTCTTCAGAATTGATATGTGGCAATTATATAACCTCATTAAAGAAACTTTACAAATATTTGCGACCAGCTTATATTAAAACCTCAAGTCGGAGCATTATTTCTCAAACTAGAAACTACTTCGCCCTAAAGCGAAATATATCACTATATTCGCCATAATACCAATTATCCATATTTTATCACATTTCATATTGCAGAAATTGCGTAGCGGAATATATTGATAAACGTTACAAAAAATACTTAGATCTAGAAAAATAAATGCATAATGATTATTCAATGTGGCAACATTCAGATATCGCGTGTTCGGCCTCAATAATACTCGTTTATATGGGATGACTTAATCAACGAATATCTTTTTTGAAAATTAAAATAACATCTGTCAGATAAAGGGTATATATCTTCACATCCTAAAAAGAAGGTCCTGTGTCTATGCAAGAGGCTTGAGTATGTACACACTACAAAAAACGTGTTGAATTGTATGAATAAACCGAGAACATATTAACGTAATTACTACGTTATTTCCAAAAGCAATATGCTGTTAAGCAGTAATATAATTTCATTTAGGAGAATCAAAACAATTGCGTCGAACCATTATGGAAACCTCTCCACTCTCTCATAATGAAAAAGTTGTAAAGTCGAGCAGGAAAAGCAACACACAAAACGCCAGAATCATATAGCAATTTATACACATACACACATACACATACAGGAAAAAGTCACATACAAGACGCAATCACCACCAAAACATCGATAGACAGCATGTCACACAAAGACACAAGACAAACATAAAGTAAGGGTGACAAAGAGAGAACCGCCTTGGCAGGGTCAGTAGCAAAATCCCTACTGGGGTTTAAACACGCCAGAAATTACCTCGCCCTAAAGCGAAATGATGCTATATATCCGCCCTTATTCCAATTGGCTACACGTATGTATTAACATTTACCTTAATATATGTTCGACCAACCGCAAAAAGGATGCATAATAAAAATCTTAATTAACAAGAATGTAATAACGATTGCACCGAAAAGATATCACAATCTCAAGCCAGAGCAATATTTTATAAGCAACTATTTCGCCCTAAAGCGAAATAATGTAGTTGTATTCGCCACAATACCAATTATCTATACCTTTGTAAAAAATATTCATTTTTAATCCTCTCTACATTTAATTTGGCTACACGTATGTATTAACATTTGCCTTAATATATGTTCTACCAACCGCAAACAACTCAACCTAAAAGGGATGCATAATTAAAATCTTAATTAACAAGAATGTAATAACGATTGCACCAAAAAGATATCGAAATCTCAAGCCAGAGCAATATTTTATAAGCAACTATTTCGCCCTAAAGCGAAATAATGTAGTTGTATTCGCCACAATACCAATTATCTATACCTTTGTAAAAAATATTCATTTTTAATCCTCTCTACATTTAATTTGATATGACAGCAATAGTATAACTTTAAATGAAAAAGTAGTAAAGTCAAGCAAACGAGAATATAACACATTTGCACAGATAAATGATCGACATTTCACCTCAAGAGATATATTCCACGAGGTAAAACCTGTTTTGCCATATATCAAAATAATACACTGCATTTTGGTTTTGATGTGTGTTGGTGGTGGTTGCGTCGTGTATGTGGAGTTGCCTGCTTGACTTTACTACTTTTCCATTTATACTAATTATCGATATCTATTCTATACAAATTCATTTCAATCTCCTATTCACGCAATTCAAAATAATAGCAATGATATAATTTTATTAACAGACTCAATAAAACCGAGTCTGCAATTTTCTCTTTTTGTGTTGCAATATTTGCTTTCGGGGGATCACCTGTCTTCAGAATTGATATGTGGCAATTATATAACCTCATTAAAGAAACTTTACAAATATTTGCGACCAGCTTATATTAAAACCTCAAGTCGGAGCATTATTTCTCAAACTAGAAACTACTTCGCCCTAAAGCGAAATATATCACTATATTCGCCATAATACCAATTATCCATATTTTATCACATTTCATATTGCAGAAATTGCGTAGCGGAATATATTGATAAACGTTAAAAAAAATACTTAGATCTAGAAAAATAAATGCATAATGATTATTCAATGTGGCAACATTCAGATATCGCGTGTTCGGCCTCAATAATACTCGTTTATATGGGATGACTTAATCAACGAATATCTTTTTTGAAAATTAAAATAACATCTGTCAGATAAAGGGTATATATCTTCACATCCTAAAAAGAAGGTCCTGTGTCTATGCAAGAGGCTTGAGTATGTACACACTACAAAAAACGTGTTGAATTGTATGAATAAACCGAGAACATATTAACGTAATTACTACGTTATTTCCAAAAGCAATATGCTGTTAAGCAGTAATATAATTTCATTTAGGAGAATCAAAACAATTGCGTCGAACCATTATGGAAACCTCTCCACTCTCTCATAATGAAAAAGTTGTAAAGTCGAGCAGGAAAAGCCACACACAAAACACCAGAATCATATAGCAATTTATACACATACACACATACACATACAGGAAAAAGTCACATACAAGACGCAATCACCACCAAAAAATCGATAGACAGCATGTCACACAAAGACACAAGACAAGCATAAAGTAAGGGTGACAAAGACAGAACCGCCTTGGCAGGGTCAGTAGCAAAATCCCTACTGGGGTTTAAACACGCCAGAAATTACCTCGCCCTAAAGCGAAATGATGCTATATATCCGCCCTTATTCCAATTGGCTACACGTATGTATTAACATTTACCTTAATATATGTTCGACCAACCGCAAAAAGGATGCATAATAAAAATCTTAATTAACAAGAATGTAATAACGATTGCACCGAAAAGATATCACAATCTCAAGCCAGAGCAATATTTGATAAGCAACTATTTCGCCCTAAAGCGAAATAATGTTGTTGTATTCGCCACAATACAAATTATCTATACCTTTGTATAAATTATTCATTTTTAAACCTCTCTACATGTAATGTGATATGCTAGCAATAGTATAACTTCAAAATCGAGTATATAACACATTTGCACCGATAAATGATCGAAATGTCACCTCAAGAGATATATTCCATGAGGTAAAAACTATTTCGCCCTATATCAAAATAATGCACTGTATCTTGGTTATTTACAATATTTGTAAAGCTAGGGTGACTTTGAGAGAAGTGTGAGGTTAGGACGTCCGTAAACCGGTTTAAACCCCCAGTTGTGTTTTTGCTGCTGACCGTGCCAAGGCGGTACTCTCTTTGTCACCCTTCCTTTTGTTTGCCTTGCGTCTTTGTGCTTGTGGTTTGTTCTTGTTGTGGAACGTTTGTCCCTGTTTCTTGTGTGTCTTTTGGTGTTTTCTGTGTTCATTTCGTATGTGTGTGTGCGTGTGCGTTTGGGTGTGTGGTTGTGTGTGTGTGTGTGTCATGCTGTCTATCGGTGTTTTGGTGGTGGTTGCGTCTTGCATGTGGCTTTGCCTGCTTGACTTTACTACTTTTCCATTTATACTGATTATCGATATTTATTTGATTTTATCACAAAACATTTATCTCTCTCATGACAGTGACACAAGAAAATATCGCCTCCAGACAAGAGAGTTAAAACTCGATAATAACCCACAATTATAGAGTCAATAAAAAGGCAGGTTAATTAGCGGAATCGGATTTCAGGAGCGGTGATTAAGTCGCTATTAGGGGCGGTTGCTTTGACAGGTTTGACTGTATGCTAATGTAGTAATCACTGCAAAATACGCGTTTACAGTCCAAGCCTGTTTATGTAGTTTTTAGTGAACGTAGAAACCAACATTGTGTTATGTCAGATGCATATTCGAATAGATTTAGATTGATGTTGATCTGACTTGGAGAAGCCAGGCCTTCAGCGGTTTTATTTGGTGTTGCTCTTATATATTAGAAGCTGATGTACCTGTATTGTAATAACTGTAAAACTAAACTTAGTAAAACTAGACAAATATAACGATACGTGTGTTTTATTCAACGTCTTCTTTGTGAACGCAGAATATAAAACACAATGTTGTGTGTCTACTTGCATATACTGCTGAAACATTACTTAATCCTACCATGCAGTAAGTAGATCGATGGTTCACTTATAGAAATGTAATGATTTGCTGAGCGTATTTCAATGAAAGATTGTAATTTCCACCAACAGCAAAGGCACAGTTGGGAAACTAAATCGATTTAACCGTACGATTGAAAAATATCGACATTTGAGTATTTTGGAGAGGAATTCGTAGCTAAATACTGCATAGCAATGACAACAAATACTAAAATCACGACGTCTCAACAACCGAAGTGCCTTTCTTTGTTCTTTTATACTGAGTTCTCATTTTCTATGGATTACACATGATGACAAAGCCTAAATATAGCACTGACTAGGCTATAAATAGCAACTTGAATCTTAATTACTTGCATTTTATTACAATCCAAAATAAGCCTGATACTTTGGATTCAATAAATATAAAAAATAACAAAAGTACTAACCTATGGTAGAAGACTCAAAGAATAAACGTATAAGATATATTTATTAGTTACCGTATTTAGTTTTCAATTATTGTATTTCGCAATATCTAAATATAGTACATATGACTGGTACAGATTATACATTAGGGCACACTCGCCTTAAAAGCGAATCTGTAAACAGTTCAATTATTATACGCTCTAAAGAGTATTAAGTCGAACGTCGTTAAGGCGAGAAAAAATAATCACATTTCTTTCAAAACTTTGAATGGAAAGAAATGAAATTACAATTGAAACATCTTAATTGATACATTCTTATTAAATTTAGAAAGTCTTGTCCAACACCATTTAAAGATAAAGGATCTAATATTCTCGCCCTAATGACCATCAGAAATGCACGTCGCCCTAATAACGTAGAAGTAGGTATATATATATATATATATATATATATATATATATATATATATACTAAGAGACATGGTCACTTATGAGGTTTGTGTCTAAATTTCGCCTTGTTGAGAGGTTGTATATACGTAGGGGGTATATATAGAACCCCCCTAAAATGAGTGCTATATCTATGCATAAAAATGACTTTTAAAGAAAAATAACCTCATTCTCATAACAAGGTTTCATATCGAAATTCTATTTGGATTGTCTCCCTTTGATAGGTATCCGACATTTTAGACTGTGTTTAAAATGTGTCAATTATATACCCCATATCTGTGGTAAAAATTGAGACCCAGTCTAGAAATGTATATTACACCCAGTAACATATTATAGCCTGATCTGTATATTACACCCCATAGCATGTATATGGGGTGTAATATATAGTTTAAGTATTTTTTTATATTATTTCTTTATCTTTTAAACTGACTCGTTCTGTTTCACGGAAATTGCCAGGTTTTTAAGAGCAGCTCTTTATCGACCGACAGTGTACCCCTTCTCCTGGGTACTGGAGCCCTTACCTATTTGCTCGCATATTCAGTTTAGTCCAGTGGAGAAATGCGTGCCTATCAAAGATTTTACAATGTTAGGTCAAAAGAGCCCATCTAAAGGGGTGAAAACTTCGCGGGAGAGGTGGGGTAATTACCCTGGTCTCCAATAGTAGAGCGCATGGACCCCGGCGTTACATAACCTCACTCTTATCACAATCAAGCCATTGACAACTATGGGAAATGCGAATTTAACCAATGATTATATCAGTTATTATGATTTCGCACATCGAAAAAGGCAGAATAAGTTGACAAATTTTCAAAGCGGATGGTAAGTTTTTACGGTTATTGGGAGTTTGTAAAGATTATGCAGTATGTAGTGACGTATTTTTCTTATTAGAATTAAACCCCTTCCTTTACAACGCACCCACATACTCAACCTGGAAACGGTTGTTAGGTTGCCACCACAACTATTTAAACGATCTATCGATTAAACCTATGATTTATCCATGAAATTTATAATATTAGATTAACATAAGAGAGTGGAGGAAGTAGATCTAGATCTACAACCAAGAGAATAGTGTGAACCGCCAAAATCCATAAGCAGTGAATCTAGTGATCTTAGGAAACGAACATCATGTGAGGTTCTGCAGATCTTGATCTATCTACATATACATGTATACAGATTAAGAACACAAAATTGTATTTGGCAACCTCAAGTTTAGTTTGTATTTAAGGGATTATTGGTAAACTTTTCAATAGAAGGATATAGGTCTACACAGGTCAATTCGAATATCATGAATTTATGTACAGTAAATGCACTTGTTTTGCTGAATATATATATTATTGCCTTTACAATGTGCATTCATGGCGTAACCGTGGATTATGCAATGACTCCAAATAAATCAAAATTTGAAATCTGAAGCAACGTAATTGCAATTTTAGAATTTGAAAAAGTTACATTCACTTTTCTTTATTCTATAACAGGGGCCGCTTATATAACTAGTGCAGTTTTCCCCTAAAATTTACAATATATTTGATATTTTGTTTCCCTTTACTTAAATGCCGATGTAATTGTTCCCTAGAATGATAGACCCGGCCCAGAGTACAAGCGTAAATATATAATTGCAGTATGTCAAATCACTTAGCAATACAAAGGCATATGATCTTTGAGCTCAGCTATCAAAAACCTTGACTGGGACATGGCGCCTATGATATCTTACTTAAGGACACCAGATTTGGTGCGTATGCTCATCTTAACATTGCGAAGTGTGAATCCTATATATGTCTATCACCTTGTCCTTCCCATGAGAGCTTGGAATCGCCCTGGAAATTGTTTCACGATACTATCGTGACAAGTGTTAAAAATCGGTTTCGATTTTACTATTGATAATTGGTTCCGCCCAAGTTACTAAATACAGATAGTACAATCGATTTGGTCAGCATGCAAGCGTATTAAATTTATTGTTACATTGAATAACATACGAATTTGTCTAACGTCTCAGTGGCACAATTGTTTCGATAGTGTTTCAGTGGTGCTTTTAGGTCAGTTTTGGGTCAACGTTCGGCCCAAGTCCCTTTCTGAAACATATTTACTTATATTTCCCCTTATTATCTCCAAATTCCCCTCCCAGATTTGTCAAACAATTAAAAATGTTTAATCGAAGAAATAAAATGATAATGCAAACCTGCATGAGAAGATCTGGAATATGAAAGTCAACTCCGATTACATCTATTGTGAAGTATTATATAATATTTTACACAATATAAACTTTTTAACACTTAAACCTATCAGGCCATTTTGTGCAATATTTTTCTTCTTCATGTATCCTTCCAAGCAGTCTGACCTTGGCCTATGCTCATTCAAGTACGCTGCCATACGCAGAGGTCGGAAATAATGTTTGATCATGTTAAAAAAATTCAGCGTATATGAGCGTATGAGTTATAAATATTACGCACACGCTCACCATGCGCTAGGCACACGTTGAATACGCTAGAGTGTCGTAAAAGGCATGCCACTTATAAGTCAAATACGCTTTACATATGGTGGCATGAAGGTGGCTAGTAGAGTTATCATATGGATATATCAGCAAGTTATTTGTAACGTTATTCTGACGAACGACTAACGTATTTAACGTATTCCTGGCGATTCATACGCTACTCAAACGCTCACATGCGCCAAGCATGTGTTACTCGTATGCCAGCATGTGCTACTTTTATGCTGCTATACAATGGCGGTGACATGTTGACATACGCTCGTATACGTTCCCATGTGCTGCCTATACGCCAGATATACGGTTCACATATGCTATTCATACACTGCTAATACGTTCATCGAATATATAGTGGTTGTAATTTCGGGTTCATACGCTCAAAATGCGTGCGTATGGCCAGTTCTTTCGAAACCTTTCGTACTTAGTTTATACGTTCAACTTATACACTAGTGTGATAGGGCAATTACGAACATCACATTTGATGTGTAAGAACATCTTTTCTTTTGCAGACCTTCATATATCCCACTCTTACGTATGTGACACTGCCTAGGTATACTTTCGTCTTGCAGGCGGCACATATTTTTAGACAAAAAACTAATTTCAACGCTAAACAGGTAATTGGGAGGGGGATAAAAAACAACTTGTTTTATTTTGGATAGAGAGTATTAAAATGTACAATTATACCATATACTTTCTGATTCCGCCAATGGGACGTATATGTTTGCGAGGTCTATAAATCGTTGCTTTGAGTCATTTTGCGGATTTCATATAAAGACCGTTCATTAGTTACTGTATATAATATCTAATCTGCATGCGGGATGTATATGTTTGTGAGGTCTATAAATAATTGCTTTGATTGCAGAACTTCGTGTATTCCACTCTTACGTATGTGACGTTGTCTAATTATACTTTAATCTTGTAGGCGGCACATATATTTAGACAAAAAACTAATCACAATGCAAGCAGATAACTGCTCTTTTTCTGCATCACTCAGTGTGAAACACTATTTAATGGTTTCTCAAACAGAATGGATGTTATTGGAAGTTATGAGAAAGCAACTTACATATTGGAAACTAACTAATTAAGTTAAAGTCATTCCTCCAAGCTTTTATTTAAAACAGAAACTTGTTTTATTTTGGAAAGAGAATAGTAACATGCAAGAGTATATATACTTTCTGATTCCGCCAATGGGGCGTATATGTTTGCGAGGTCTATAAATCATTGCCTTTAGTCATTTTGTCGATTTTAGATAGAGACGGTTCAGCAGTTACTGTATATAATATTTTAGAATTCATGTGAGGTGTATACGTTTTGAGGTTTATAAATAATTATTATGAATGTATATAGAGAACATCTATAGCCGTGTGCATGGTGTATGATTACATTGGCGAAGTCTACAAGTAATAGCTTAGATTTAACCCTATCCTTGATATAACGTGTTTCCGGCATTGAAAAATGACCCTGATAAGACAGCTCCAACAGGAGCTCGCTGGTCTGGGTCTACTCTGTTTGTCACCACATACGCCTGGGTAAACGTTCATCTTATAGGCGGCATATTTTTTAGACAAAAAAACTAATTTCAACGCTAAACAGGTAATTGGGAGGGGGATAAAAAACAACTTGTTTTATTTTGGATAGAGAGTATTAAAATGTACAATTATATCATATACTTTCTGATTCCGCCAATGGGACGTATATGTTTGCGAGGTCTATAAATCGTTGCTTTGAGTCATTTTGCGGATTTCATATAAAGACCGTTCATTAGTTACTGTATATAATATCTAATCTGCATGCGGGATGTATATGTTTGTGAGGTCTATAAATAATTGCTTTGATTGCAGAACTTCATGTATTCCACTCTTACGTATGTGACGTTGTCTAATTATACTTTAATCTTGTAGGCGGCACATATATTTAGACAAAAAACTAATCACAACGCAAGCAGGTAACTGCTCTTTTTCTGCGTCACTCAGTGTGAAACACTATTTAATGGTTTCTCAAACAGAATGGATGTTATTGGAAGTTATGAGAAAGCAACTTACATATTGGAAACTAACTAATTAAGTTAAAGTCATTCCTCCAAACTTTTATTTAAAACAGAAACTTGTTTTATTTTGGAAAGAGAATAGTAACATGCAAGAGTATATATACTTTCTGATTCCGCCAATGGGGCGTATATGTTTGCGAGGTCTATAAATCATTGCCTTTAGTCATTTTGTCGATTTTAGATAGAGACGGTTCAGCAGTTACTGTATATAATATTTTAGAATGCATGTGAGGTGTATACGTTTTGAGGTTTATAAATAATTATTATGAATGTATATAGAGAACATCTATAGCCGTGTGCATGGTGTATGATTATATTGGCGAAGTCTACAAGTAATAGCTTTGATTTAACCCTATCCCTGATATAACGTGTTTCCGGCATTGAAAAATGACCCTGATAAGACAGCTCCAACAGGAGCTCGCTGGTCTGGGTCTACTCTGTTTGTCACCACATACGCCTGGGTAAACGTTCATCTTATAGGCGGCATATTTTTTAGACAAAAACTAAATAACAACGCAAACAGGCAACTGGCTTTTTTCTTCATCGCTCAGTGTGGAGCGGTATTTCATGCTTTCTCAAACAGAATCGATGTTATGGAAGTTATGAGCAAACAACTAACATGGAAACCAACTAATTAAGTTAAAGTCATTCCTCTGAGCTTCTATTTCAAAACGAAACTCCTTTTATTTTGGATAGAGAATATTAACATGTACACGTATATTATGTACATACTGATTTGGCCAATGGGGCGTATATGTTTGCGAGGTCTATAAATCGTTGTGTTGAGTCGTTTTGCCGATTTCAGATAGGGAACGTTCGTCAGTTACTGTATATAATATTTAATCTGCATGCGGGGTTTATATGTTTGTGAGGTATACAAATAATTGCTTTGATTGCAAAACTTCATAAAACCCACTTTTACGTAGGTGACATTGTCTAGTTATATACTGAACAAAAAAAAGCTAAGGAAATTTCAGAAAGCAATGGAACAAAAGAACCCCAAAACAAACAACCATTCGATTTGTATTTATTTTTTAGAGTGTTTGGGTGAAACTATACAGTGACACTCTTTACGCAATCAAACCAATATTTTAATTTGCGAAAAATGACGGAAAAGACCAGTTAACTTTGACATTGATTTTTTAAGACGCTATAGGTGTTGAAAGTTCAAATAAAGCATCCTTCTGAGGAAAAATGGACACTTTATGATACCGCGAAATTCAAAATGTTTCAAATATTTTAGATCTTGTGTCATAGCCCCTTAAACACAAATTCCTTAACGTTTTTGTTGAGTACTTTCATATTGTAGGCGGCACATATTTTCAGGCAAAAAACTAATCACAACGCAAAAAGGTAACTGTTTTTTTTATCTGCATTACTCAGTGTGAAACAATATTTAATGGTTTCTCAAACAGAGTCGATGTTATGGAAGACAACTTACATATTGGAAAGTAACAAAATAGTTTAAAGTTATTCCTCCGAGTTTTTATTAAAAAAAAGAATCTTGTTTTATTTTGGATACAGAATATTAACATGTAAGAGTATATTAACTTACTGATTCCGCCAATGGGGCGTATATGTTTACGAGGTCTATAAATCGTAGCCTTGAGTCATTTTGTCGGGTTTAGATAGAGCCGGTTCAGCAGTTACTGTATATAATATCTAAGTCTACATGCGAGGTATATATGTGTTTGAGGTCTACGCATAATTGTTTTGAGTGTAAATAGAGAACGTCTATAGCCATATGTAGGGTGTATGATGATATTTGCGAGGTCTACAAATAACTGCTTTGATTTAACCCTTTCCTTCATATAGCGTGTTTCCGGCATTGAAAAAGAGAGTAGACCCATATCAGAGAGCTCCTGTTGGAGCTGTCTTATCAGGGTAAGCTCTGGTTGTCACCACACAATCCTAATGTATTCTAATTGTTTCCCAGTCCGTTAAATGCCTTCATTTTTTTCTTATATGGAAAATTGAACATGGGTTTTTAATTTACATTTATAATGTACATCGTAAAGAAAGGCTAAAGTATAATTTTAAATATATGTAGACTGTATGTATTGAGATGTATATAAAATGCTTGTAAATTAATAATGTATATCATTATCTGAATTAGTCGCAATGTATAGTATGTTTGCTTAATAAACTGTGTCCTTCCGCAATCCGTCTTTGGTTCTTCTGAGCACAGAATAATGCAATTCAATCTAAAGCCGGGGCTTTTCTCCACATATATTTAGCTATGTATTTGACTATAACGTAAAACCCGATACAAACAAAACAGAAATAAAATGTGTACTTGACTGTTACAATGTGTAAGGCATCACTATCTATTGAACAGAGTCGGTCTGTCTGTGCCTGGTCTAATCATTACTATATAACCCTAAATGAAATTAATATAGCTCTGCTTATATTTCTAGGGTCTATAAGTAGGGTTAGGGTTAGGGTTATGTTAGGTTAGGGTTAGCCGTGAGTTTGGCCGCTTCTTAAGCTCTACGGACGATCGAATGCCCCAAATTCTATGTAATCTGTGTGATTTTGTTTATATCTTTGTTACCTACATACATATGTAAAGAAAAATACTAGATACAAATAATTGATGTAGAAATAACCATCAAAATAGACCAAAATGGCCCGATTTTCACAAAAAATTGCATTGTAGGCCTAGAGAACGGCGCGTACGGACGGACGAACATCCGTATGCATTATATTAGAATACTAGCTTGTAAAGAATAACATGTTTAATACATAGAAGTAGGTTTAAAATAAAAGATAAAGTATATAGAGCCCAGGGCTCCATTAAATAGGGCACATAAGGTGCATTTTGGACTCTTAAGCGCAGAATAATGCAATTCAATCTAAAGCCGGGGCTTTTCTCCACATATATTTAGCTATGTATTTGACTATAACGTAAAACCCGATACAAACAAAACAGAAATAAAATGTGTACTTGACTGTTACAATATGTAAGGCATCACTATCTATTGAACAGAGTCGGTCTGTCTGTGCCTGGTCTAATCATTACTATATAACCCTAAATGAAATTAATATAGCTCTGCTTATATTTCTGGGGTCTATAAGTAGGGTAAGGGTTAGGGTTATGTTAGGTAAGGGTTAGGGTTAGCCGTGAGTTTGGCCGTTTCTTAAGCTTTACGGACGAACGAATGCCCCAAATTATATGTAATCTGTGTGATTTTGTTTATATCTTTGTTACCTACATACATATGTAAAGAAAAATACTAGATACAAATAATTGATGTAGAAATAACCATCAAAATAGACCAAAATGGCCCGATTTTCACAAAAATTAGCACTGTGGGCCTAGAGAACGGCGCGTACGGACGGACGAACATCCGTATGCATTATATTAGAATACTAGCTTGTAAAGAATAACATGTTTAATACATAGAAGTAGGTTTAAAATAAAAGATAAAGTATATAGAGCCCAGGGCTCCATTAAATAGGGCACAGAAGGTGCATTTTGGACTCTTTAGCGGGCCTCCAGGATCGATCCTAGAATCAACTATATCTAGGGTTCTCGGTAATGTACTTATAACCAGTTGACTGCGCATAATTAAATCTTCATATGCATGATAAATTAATTGCGTAGACATTGCGAGATCGATTCGGAAATGCCCGTCAAATTTCGTAAATTTCGAAAAAAGAAAAGGTAATTTTCGCGGTTCTTAGCTAATTCAAGACCTCGTACAGACATACACAAAAGCGGACAGACCAATATATTTATGCCTAAGTTCTGTCCAATATTAGTTCTTTATATTGGTATATAGATATAAAGAATATATGCAGAGATTATGTAATAATGGGACCCCAAAACACGGCGGTAATCGCTATAGAACAAGGAACTGTTTTGGCGCCAAAAGGGTTTTCGCGCTCTGACGGACGAACGCCTACACTGAGGAATGTGAATTTAGTGCGTTTGTACAACCTAGTAAACAGCTACAAGTCGGCGCAAAAATATTGAAAAAATATTGAAAAATGACTGAGATATCAGGTTCCAAACATTTAAAATGAGCAAATCCGGAGCGGTTTGGTGGTACATGTATCTGTGTCATAACTGGCAACCTTATTAAAACTCTGTGTTGACACATGATATGACTTTACTTTTTACATCTTGAATAGTTCTACACGTACATGAAAAAAAAACCCACAGAAATATTAAGTTCTAAGCGCGTTATGAACGTTTACTATAACTCGTCCATTTAAGGAAGTGTCTGTATTTAACTTGTTTGTTTTTTACTAAAAGTAAACTAAAGGAGAACGCATAGGGTTAGACTATCAAACGATATGTCATTCTGTAGATCTTAACATGCCCAACACGTCGATACCTTTTTGAATTGAAATCGGTCAAACGATAAGTTTTTATTGCCCAAATACGGACAGGGACAGTTCAACCACCAAACCCTATCAAAATTCAACCTACGGAAATTGAAATAAGTTCCTTATAATATGGAAGTTTTCGGAAATGATACTTACAGGCTCTAAAGACCTTTTGATGCTGCATCTTTTGACACCAACATCGCCATATTCGGAAGATAAATAAAAGTGTCATAAACGGATCGCGAAAGTTTGTTAGGTTAAATTGTATACATGACACAGCATCATAATCTCAACGCCTGGAGATAGATTTTTTGTGCTGGGTATGTGGTTGGGTCAAGGTCATCGACACCCGACATTGAAAGGTCACAATTGGTGTTGCGTAATCGCTGGGGGCTAAGAATCAAGGGTTGGAGTGTCCCTCAAAGTTGACCAGAAATGCGCCAAAAGTAATTTACCCTACCCCGAATTCGTAGGGGACATTAGTAGATATACTCTAAATGTACTTATATACCAAGTTTCAGTACTAACCCAAGATTAATAAGGTGGACCCTGATCATTTTGTGTACTCAGGGACACTCGGCACAAAACAGTATAATTAGGGTTAGGTTAGGGTTAGCCCTGACTACGCTGTGTAAGGTGTCTCGCTGAAACCTCGTAACCGGCCATATTTTGAACTGGTATAACTTAGTTCGGATTTTCGCTCTAGTGCACGATTGTGAGGTCCCAGGTTCGAAACCTTGAAATCAATCGATTTACTAGCTAAAACTGAACAACTTTTGTTCTTACATATATATTCGAAATCTCCCCGGAAGCTTGTTATAAGAGAAAATTTAATTTATTAGGCTGAGACACAAACAAGGGCAGACAACCCGCTTGTATTCAGCCGAGTTGTCCATTTAACCATAGTCTCATACTCACTGCATTGAAACCTTTCCAACGATATGTTACAAGCCTGAGTTTGATTGCATTTGGATCAGGACAACACGACCGACAACCACCGGCCTCTCGGTACGAATGTGGGAGGGGTAACAAAATTGAAATATTAACACCGTCATAACTTTTGAACAGAGAAAGATAGAAAATCAAAGTAAATTGCAAAGTTGCTTGTCCTGTCGAGATCTATCGATCGATGCCATGTTAGCTGTGTTCTCTATGCGACTGGCCGAGAACGGGACCGAAAACCATTTCCGTCCAAAGTTCGATCCGGCATAACTCAGGATCCATAGGAGATAGAAAGATAGTGTAAACAGTAATTTTGCTTCATTAGACAAGCTCTATCGATTGCTGTTGAGTTTTTGCACCTAGCACTTTTGGTTCAGATTTTCGCTCTAGTGCACGATTGGGAGGTCCCAGGTTCGAAACCTTGATATCAATCGATTTACTGGATAAAACTGAACAACCTTTGTTCTTACATATATATTCGAAATTTCCCCGGTAGCTTGTTATAAGAGAAAAAATAATTTATTAGGTTGAGACACAAACAAGGGCAGATAACTCGCTTGTATTCAGCCGAATTGTCCATTTAACCATAGTGACATACTCACTGCATTGAAACCTTTCCAACGATATGTTACAAGTCTGGGTTTGATTGCATTTGGATCAGGACAACACGACCGACAACCACCGGCCTTTCGGCACGAATGTGGGTGGGGTAACAAAATTGAAATTTTAGAACCCTCATCACTTTTGAACAGAGAAAGATAGAAAACCAAAGTAAATTGCAAAGTTGCTTGTCTTGTCGAGATCTATCGACTGATGCTATGTTAACTGGGTTCTCTATGCGACTGGCCGAGAACGGGACCGAAAACCGTTTCCGTCCAAATTTCGATCCGGCATAACTCAGGATCCATAGGAGATAGACAAAGAGTGTAGACAGTAATTTTGCTTCATTTGACAAGCTCTGTCGATTGCTGTTGAGTTTTTTCACCTAGCACTTTTGGTTCAGATTTTCGCTCTAGTGCACGATTGTGAGGTTACAGGTTCGAAACTTTGATATCAATCGATTTACTGGATAAAACTGAACAACTTTTGTTCTTACGTATATATTCGAAATCTCCCCGGTAGCTTGTTATAAGAGAACATTTAATTTATTAGGCTGAGACACAAACAAGGGCAGACAACCCGCTTGTATTTAGCCGAGTTGTCCATTTAACCATAGTCTCATACTCACTGCATTGAAACCTTTCCAACGATATGTTACAAGCCTGTGTTTCATTGCATTTGGATCAGGACAACACGACCGACAACCACCGGCCTCTCGGCACGTGTGGGTGGGGTAACAAAATTGAAATATTAACACCGTCATAACTTTTGAACAGAGAAAGACAGAAAACCAATGTAAATTGCAAAGTTGCTTGTCCTGTCGAGATCTATCGATTGATGCTATGTTAACTGGGTTCTCTATGCGACTGGCCGAGAACGGGACCGAAAACCATTTCCGTCCAAAGTTCGATCCGGCATAACTCAGGATCCATAGGAGATAGAAAGATAGTGTAAACAGTAATTTTGCTTCATTAGACAAGCTCTATCGATTGCTGTCGCGTTTTTTCACCTAGCACTTTTGGTTCAGATTTTCGCTCTAGTGCACGATTGGGAGGTCCCAGGTTCGAAACTTTGATATCGATCCATTTACTGGCTAGAACTGAGCAACTTTTGTTCTTACATATGTATTCAAAATCTCCCCGGTAGCTTGTTATAAGAGAAAATTTAATTCATTAGGCTGAGACACAAACAAGGACAGACAACCCGCTTGTATTCAGCCGAGTTGTCCATTTAACCATAGTCTCATACTCACTGCATTGAAACCTTTCCAACGATATGTTACAAGCCTGGGTTTGATTGCATTTGGATAAGGACAACACGACCGACAACCACCGGCCTCTCGGCACGAATGTGGGTGGGGTAACAAAATTGAAACATTAGAACAGTCATAACTTTTGAACAGAGAAAGATAGAAAACCAAAGTAAATTGCAAAGTTGATTGTCCTGTCGAGATCTATCGATTGATGCTATGTTAACTGGGTTCTCTATGCGACTGGCCGAGAACCGGGCCGAAAACCATTTCCGTCCAAATTTTGATCCGGCATAACTCAGGATCCATAGAAGATAGACACAGAGTGTAAACAGTAATTTTGCTTCATTAGACAAGCTCTGTCGATTGCTGTTGAGTTTTTTCACCTAGCACTTTTGGTTCAGATTTTCGCTCTAGTGCACGATTGGGAGGTTACAGGTTCGAAACTTTGATATCAATCGATTTACTGGCTAGAACTGAACAACTTTTGTTCTTACATATATATTCGAAATCTCCCCGGTAGCTTGTTATAAGAGAACATTTAATTTTTTAGGCTGAGACACAAACAAGGGCAGACAACCCGCTTGTATTCAGCCGAGTTGTCCATTTAACCAGAGGCTCATACTCACTGCATTGAAACCTTTCCAACGATATGTTACAAGCCTGTGTTTCATTGCATTTGGATCAGGACAACACGACCGACAACTACCGGCCTCTCGCCACGAATGTGGGTGGGGTAACAAAATTGAAGTATTAACACCGTCATAACTTTTGAACAGAGAAAGATAGAAAATCAAAGTAAATTGCAAAGTTGCTTGTCCTGTCGAGATCTATCGATTTATGCCATGTTAACTGGGTTCTCTATGCGACTGGCCGAGAACGGGACCGAAAACCATTTCCGTCCAAAGTTCGATCCGGCATAACTCAGGATCCATAGGAGATAGAAAGATAGTGTAAACAGTAATTTTGCTTCATTAGACAAGCTCTATCGATTGCTGTCGCGTTTTTTCACCTAGCACTTTTGGTTCAGATTTTCGCTCTAGTGCACGATTGGGAGGTCCCAGGTTCGAAACTTTGATATCGATCCATTTACTGGTTAGAACTGAGCAACTTTTGTTCTTACATATGTATTCAAAATCTCCCCGGTAGCTTGTTATAAGAGAAAATTTAATTCATTAGGCTGAGACACAAACAAGGACAGACAACCCGCTTGTATTCAGCCGAGTTGTCCATTTAACCATAGTCTCATACTCACTGCATTGAAACCTTTCCAACGATATGTTACAAGCCTGGGTTTGATTGCATTTGGATGAGGACAACACGACCGACAACCACCGGCCACTCGGCACGAATGTGGGTGGGGTAACAAAATTGAAATTTTAGAACCGTCATAACTTTTGAACAGAGAAAGATAGAAAACCAAAGTAAATTGCAAAGTTGCTTGTCCTGTCGAGATCTATCGATCGATGCCATGTTAACTGGGTTTTCTATGCGATTGGCCGAGAACGGGACCGAAAACCATTTCCGTCCAAAGTTCGATCCGGCATAACTCAGGATCCATAGGAGATAGAAAGATAGTGTAAACAGTAATTTTGCTTCATTAGACAAGCTCTGTCGATTGCTGTTGAGTTTTTGCACCTAGCACTTTTGGTTCAGATTTTCGCTCTAGTGCACGATTGTGAGGTCCCAGGTTCGAAATCTTGGTATCAATCGATTTACTGGCTAGAACTGAACAACGTTTGTTCTTATATGTATATTCCAAATCTCCCTGGTAGCTTATTATATTAGAAAAATAATTCATTGGGCTGAGACACAAACAAGGGCAGGCAACCCGCTTGTATTCGGCCGATTTGTCCATTTGACCAAAGTGTCATATTCACTGCACTTCGAAATCTCCCCGGTAGCTTGTTATAAGAGAAAATTTAAAGGCTGAGACAAATACAAGGGCAGACAACCCGCTTGTATTCAGCCGAGTTTTCCTTTGACCATAGTGTCATACTCGTTGCATTGAAACCTTTCCAACGATATGCCACAAGCCTGGGTTTGATTGCATTTGGACCAGGACAACACGACCGACAACCACCGGTCTCTCGGCACGAATGTGGGTGGGGTAGCAAAATTGAAATATTAAAACCGTCATAATTTAAGATCGGAGAAAGATAGAAAACCAAAGTAAATTGCAAAGTTGCTTGTCCTGGTAAGATCCATCGATTTATGCCCTTTTGGTTCGGATTTTCGCTTTATTGCACTATTTTGAGATCCCATATTCGTAACCTTGATATCAATCAATTTACTGGCTAGAACTGAACATCTTTTGTTCTTATATGTATATTCCAAATCTCCCCGGTAGCTTATTATATTAGAAAAATAATTCATTGGGCTGAGACACAAACAAGGGCAGGCAACCCGCTTGTATTCAGCCGATTTGTCCATTTGACCAAAGTGTCATATTCACTGCAGTGAAACCTTTCCAACGATATGCTACAGACCTGGGTTTGGTCGCATTTGGCTCAGGAAAACACGACCGACAACCACCGGTCTCTCGGCACGAATATGGGTAGGGTAACAACATTGAAAAATTAAAACCGTCATAATTTTTGAACGGAGAAAGAACGAAAACCAAAGGTAAATTGCAAAGTTGCTTGTTGTGATGAGATCTACCGATTGGTATTTCGTTTTCTGGGACAGGCGCAACATGAGCGAGAAGGTGGTCGAAAATGATTTCTGGTCAAAGTTTGATCCGTTATAAATCAGGAACTATAGGAGATATCTAAAATAATTTCAACAGCAAATGTGCTTCATTTGACAAGCTCTATCAATTCTCGTCAAATTTTCTCATCCAGTCCTTCTGGTTCTGGTTTTTCACTTTTGTGCATTATTTTGAGGTAACAGATTTGAAACCTTTATATCAATCGATTTAACAGTCAGAAATGGACAACTTTTATTCTTACATATATATTCTATGTCTCTCCGGTAATATGTTTTGTTTAACCTTTTCCTTCATATAAACGTGTTTTCACGCATCTGCTTACAGAGTAGACCCAGATAAGACGGATCTTTTATAGCCGTCTGATCAGGGTCTGCTATGTTTGCTAATGGAATTTGATACTTCGTTCTTTACTTTCTAAAATGGCTACAATGTTCCATCGTTCATATGTTATTATGGCTGTTTTGTCCATGAATATGCACAGGTATTGAAAGATAGAATACAAATAGAACGGGGAAAGTGCTAAACATAGTTTATATCCTTTAGACCAATCGATTTATGGGCTAGAAATTAACAACTTTTGTTCTTACATACATTCGCTATATTTCCAGTAGTTTGTTTTAAGAGAAATGTAATTCATTAGGCTCTGACAAAATCAAGGGCAGACAACATGCTTGTATTCAGCCGAGTTGTCAATTTTACCATAGTATCAAACTCTTTGCAATTGAATCATTTCCTGTGATATGCTACCAGCCTGAGGTTGATCGCATTCAGGTCAATACGATCGGCAACCACCGGTCTCTCGACAAGAATTTGGGTGAGGTAACGAAAGCGAACATTTAAAACCGTAATAACTTTTAAACGGAGCCAGATGGAAAAAAAGAAAGTAAATTATGTAGTGGCTCACAATGAGATCTGCATATTTCTTTTGATGGTAGAAACAAATTCATATGTCTGTTTCTTCAATGTAGATACAAACCAGATGGCTGCTGCATGTTGCAAGAGCTCACTGATCCATTCTTCTTTGCTACCGAATTTACTATAAATACACCAAATACACCCACTGGTTGAATAAGTGAATTTGGCAGATTTTTATAAATATGAATTAGACTGACATATTAGCATGTAGTATGGACCCTGAATAAACAGGTCATCCAGGAGTAGTTTGATTTTGACCTACATTTGTTTGCCTAAGTTTGTGTGTCTGAACAATTATGGTATGTGCTATGTGTTAATTGTACGTGTCTTACCCCTTTTTATATCTTTAGATCGATTTACCCTCCCCCATGTCAAGTTCATACACTGAGGTCAAACTTCAGATTTGTATAATGAATGACATTTGAACAATGACAGACAAGCACTTCATATTGCCATACATGTGCATTTAATAAAACTGTATTTTTGGAGTGGTTGCATTTGAGGAAAAACGTAACAGAAAAACGTAAAGGCCAAATTGGCACCCTTGGAAATCATAATAAGAATTCATATACATGTGATTCAAGGATATGCTGGACGATTTTTTTTAAATAATTTAACAAATAGCAACCACAGTGATAAATATTGTTTTAACACTTTCTCTGATGAATATTCACGTAGGAAATAATGACATCATGAATATTAATAAGAATATATTTTTATAATGGCATTAATGAACACAGTATATTTTGGCTCAGGCAGAAGCTGTAGAATCAGATCTATATTACACCATAAGCAAACAGAGCAGACCCTATAGGAGCCGCCTGATCTGGGTCTACTCTGTTTGCAGATGCGCCGAAATGCGCTTACATAAGGGAAAGGGTTCAAGCTAATCGCAAACATGGTGTGATCGTTTAGATGATGAAAATGATATCTGGATATTTGAATGCCTGAGGTCAATTTTCCAACCCAGGTTGACAGTATTGTGTACAGTATATAATTTTGATATGTTGTGGGCTATATTAAAGCTTTGTTATAACATTATGTGGTATATATCTTTGTATATATATATATTGTATAAAAACGTTATGTGATATATATATAAATACTTTTTGTATAGACTATGTGGTATATATATAAATATATATATACTTTTTATAATCTAAGTGGTATATATATATATGATTTTTGTATAAATATTACGGGTTGGAACTGAAGCCCCACAGTAAGGTTTGACACAGAGACCCCGTAACTGACCATATTTCTTTATATATATATATATAATGCATAATTATGGGCCGGTGGCCTTACATACGAAATAAAGAATTGAATTGAACTGAATTTTATAGTTTTTCTTCTCATTGATTCACATTTTAATATTTGTTTTGTTTAAACGTCGACAAATAGCTATATGCTAATCTATCGTTTCAACGGGTTTTAAATAGAGCTTCTTTTTGTCTTGTGTCTTGATTATATTATAATTGTTGGTGATCTGAATGAAGATTGACTAAATCTCAATAACTGATATCGATAATCGATATCTTACACACATATATCCTTTCTGTGATTAACCCATTTGCTCCCACGATCCCATATATCTTGATTATATTATAAGTGTTGGTGATCTAAATGAAGATTGACTAAATCTCAATAATCGATATCGATTATCGATATCTTACACACATATATCCTTTCTGTGATTAACCCATTTGCTCCCACGATCCCATATATGGGACATAGGCAAACCGTGTAGACTCTGATCAGACGCCGCATAATGCGGCGACTGATCAGAGTCTACACTGTTTGCTGATAGGAAATTCAATATAAAACAAAACAAAATACATTTTTTAGACCAGACATCCCTTAGATAAAAGATAGACTAATCCAATATATAAGCATTGAAGAATCCACTGGGAGCAAATGGGTTAACAACTATTAACGCTCTACTTGACCCTATTATTATTACTAGATATCAGCGACTTCTGTGCTACTTTCATAATGTTACCATTTCAATGTGAAATTAGAGGAGCTTTCGAAAGAAAGATTTATGTATATAGAAAACCTAATTTTGAACTTTTAAATGAAACGATATTGGCATTGAATTGGCAATGTCTTAATACTGTACGATTTACGACGCCTGCAATTCGTTTACAAAAAAAACCGTTTGTAGGGGAACGAAATGGATTTGATGATTTTTGAACGACAGTTCTATCTAACTATCTACTACAGATAAAGACACTTTTGACCATTTAGACAGTTCTATCTAACTATCTACTACAGATAAGGACACTTTTGACCATTTAGACAGTTCTATCTAACTATCTACTACAGATAAGGACACTTTTGACCATTTGCATTCTTGTCTTAAAAGGAATAAGTAGTCTGGCTAGTGACAACATACGTGATTCTCAGGTTGGGGAAATATTTTTACACTTGCTACTAATAAAGCATCTAGTCCAGATTGCACATCTCATACAATTCTGAAATGGTCGGCCAAATCAATATACCAAACCCCTTTCTTTACTTTATAATAGGTCATGGAATGATGAAATATTTCTTGAGATAAAATGTCTTCATAGAAAACAATGTAATTTACAAATCTCAGCCCTTTTTCTTTCCTTACCATTTTATAGTCTATCAGCAGGTCGATATACAGTAGAACCTGTCCTAAGCGACCATTGTATAGTCTATCAGCAGATCGATATACAGTAGAACCTGTCTTAAGCGACCATCACTTATTAAAAACAGGTAAATGAATAATGGAGGACAAACGTACGACGAAATGCTCCTAAAGGAGCTTTTTGCTTAATTTTTGACCTGCATTAAGCTACCACATGCCTTGTTAATCCATATTTAGAGCTATTTGTGATGGCCGCATAAGAAATATTCTACTGTAGTTCATCATATTTGTCAATCGTTTGATAGCAAATGATATTTTTATATGGTTTTCTGTGACATATCTAACGCTTTGTATCGAGTATGGCATATCTCATTTTTAAACTGAAGAGAAGGAAGAAATGGACACCTTTTAAAAATGGACTACTTATTATTTAAATATGTAAGGTTGAAAATGTTCTAGCGTAAAACATGTATCAGCATGTGGCCCACGTGTAATATTTACTATACATGTATGTAAACGAGATAACTGGCTCGCTTGTAAGTCTGTTTCTAATACAACTCCGCCTCCTGCTTATACGACATAGAATGTATTTTAAACCATGAATTTTGTTTGAAATCATCTTTGGACTGAACACAGTTGAAGCTATATTGTTTTCGCTCAAGAAACAAGAGATATTCCTAAATTTAATATTATTTGAAGATACTCCAGCACATTATATTGAGGCTCAAAAACACTTTGATGTAATTTTAGCTCATACTGGTAAGTGGAGAAACAATATTGGTCATGATTATATTTCGATCAGCTTCTAAAAGCATAGTAATTATGAAAACAAATACTCCGAACCATATTCATTTATCTTATATAAAAGGTACAAATATGAGTCAAGCAGGAAATACCACATACATAACAAGCAGCCACCCGAACTGCAACAAAAGAAAACACAGCAAATGTACACATATATCAAAAACATAAAGAGATGCACAAAGACAAACATGCAATAAGGGGAAAATGAAAGTATCGCATTGGAACGGTCAGTGACAAAAGTCACTGGGGGATTAAACCGGTTTAGGGACACCCAACCTCACACTTATTCCATCCCCATCCTAAACGACAGTGTAAATAAATGTATCCCTCCCCTCTCCGAGTAATCTACAAAAACCGCGATGGCAAATACAGTGGTAAAGTGCATGTAAAACGAAAACATATCAGTGAAAAAAAACTGTATCTACCTGTCGCTAGTGTACACAATGCTTGAGCTGCAAACAGATACTCAGGGTACCAATAGTGCCTACCGTACCCCCCCTCCTTAGACTTTTTTTCATGGGTACAAAAATGTTCAAAAAGTGTCCTGAATCAGAATCGCGAATGTACTCAAACTAAAATTCTTTTAGGCTATGTGTATTTTAACCGTTTCCATGGCAACCCACCAGTTTTCGTAATGATGACCCATACATACAAATTCGCCCATATCACAGCCAGGTTTGTCCTAAAACTATAAAACTGGTACCAAATGGAAGATAAGACATTGTGCTTTTATTTCTAACTTCAAATGCAGTTTAACCCGATGACTAAATCCTCAGAAAACAAAATATCAAATTTGAGGACCAAATATTTAACTCTACGAGAGTAACTTTTTAACTGTTTCCATAGTAACCATTCATTTCACTCTGTTCACACATTTTTGTTAGTCGACACCTACCTGCAAAAATCTTCCATATCAATGGAAGTTTTTGTGCTAACTGTATAAAACTGGTACCGAATTAAAGCTAAGACATTGTGCTTTGGTTTAAAGGCTATACTTTGGAATTACCTTATTTGCATATACATGAATATTAATGAGAATATTTAAAAATTAGCAAAAAATTACAGAAATAACGTAAACCTCTCAATTTTTACCAATATCAGAAAACAACTTCAAATGTAGTTTAAATTGATGACAAAATACTCAGAAAGCTAAGCATCTAAATTGATACCCAAACAATGAACTGTAAGTAACATTGTAACGGTTTCCATGGTAACCGATCCTTTCACAAATTTTTGAAATTTGACATCCACCTGTAATACTCCGCTAGATCTCAGTTATTTTTGATGAATCATGAAATCAATTGTTACAAATCAATTGTTACAAACATAGATATGAGGCATTGCTTTAATAGTAAATATTACTTTTCTGATATAAACTAATTTGCATATGTATGAATATTTATGAGAACAGTAATAGATGTTGAAATTTTCGACAAACACCAGTCTTTCTCTTATAAGGCAAACAAATATGCAAAATGGTAGGTAAAGTTTACTATGATCACTGAATATCACCAAGATTATTAGATAAATAAATTTGGGACAAATATAGAAATAATGTAAATAATGTAAACTATTCACTTTTTATCCTACAAATATCAGAAAACAATTTCAAATGCAGTTTAACCTGATGACAAAATCCTATGAAAACAAAATATCAAATTTGAGGACCAAAAAATTAAAATTTAAAGCTATTTTTAATGTTCTCATTAATATTCATGAGTATGCAAATAAGCTAATTTAATAAAAAAACTGGAAATAAAAGCACAATGTCTTATCTCCAATTTGGTACCAGTTTTATAGGTTTTGGACAAACACTGGCTGTGATATGGACGATTTTGCAGGTACGGACCATCATTATGAAAAATAGGGTGTTGCCATGGAAACGGTGACAATGGTGCTTAAAATTAATGCTATGGTCCTCAAATTGGATATTTTGTTTTCTGGGGGTTTCTTCATCATGTTAAACTGCATTTGAAGTTATTTTCTGATATTTGAAGGATAAAAAAAAAGGTTTACGTTATTTCTATACTTTTTTACTATTTTTAATGTTCTCATTAATATTTATGAGTATGCAAATAAGGTAATTAAAACAAAAAGTTAGAAATAAAAGCACAATGTCTTATCTTCCATTTGGTACCAGTTTTATAGTTTTAGGACAAAAACTGGCTGTGATATGGGCGAATTTGTAGGTATGGGTCATCATTACGAAAACTGGGGGGTTGCCATGGAAACGGTTAAAATACACATAGCCTAAAAAAAAAATAAGTTTGAGTACATTCGCGATCCTGATTCAGGACACTTTTCTAAACATTTTGGTACCCATGAAAAAAAGTCTAGTGGGGGGGGGGGGGGGAGGGGTGCACGGTAGGCACTATTGGCTCCCTGAGTAAGAGTTGTTCGGGTTGGCTGCTCTGAGGACTGCACAGATTTTTTCGAAAATATACAAAATGAAACAGCGAGCACATTAGCTGACCTTGCCATTTCGGTATCTTTGGGTACTTTATACTAGGAATGTGGATGGGATTTTGTCGCTAACGGACGAAAGTTACATACAATGTACATTATGATTTATGGATCAAACTTGTCATAATATTGTTTCATCATATGTTAACGATATATCACCGCTATATTTAGGTGAATTCATTCCATAGGGAAAATAGACAGCATTGTATTTCCCCGTGTATAAAAAACAAGATAATCATTTTTTCTTCATTGGCAATGTAGTACAATGATCACTTGGCCATTAGTAAGTCTAATAGAGTAGCGTGTTTAATTCTTTCCTGTTGCATATTCATGTAGGAAATGGATGGATTATAGTTATATTATAGTAAGGGCATGTGCACACATGAATGTTTGGTATTGGTCGATACACATCCACTATAATGTTATAATCAGAGCAGATCTGGGTCTTATCTGCGTCTACTCTGGAAATGCGTGAAAAGGCGTTTAAATGAGAGAAAGGGTTAAAGCATCTTTAGAATGTAGTTTTAATAATTTTAACATTCCGTCTTTTTATTGTTTCAGTTTTAGGTGTCTGTTATTCATGCCAACATAATTAGCAATAATTGCAGTTACTTCAGTAGTGATTATTTTCATAACAATTTAAAAATAAATCTCTATGGAAATTCTCAAATGAGATTGAGGATGCACGTCATTCCCTTTTTATATTCAAATATTAAAAACCAAAACACAACAGAGGACCGTTTTTTATGCGACACAAATCTTTCATCCACATAATACTGACATGATTCTTTATTGTAAAAATTATTTCAATGACGTCGATAAAAACATTGGTCTCTGCGGTGCATCGTTATGTTATGCAATCACGGATAATTCTGAATTAAGGTTTGTTTGAACTGCGTGCTGCTCATAAGGCACACAACCTTAGTTTTGCGTTACATATATATCTCTCTCCCTCTCCCTCTATCTATCTGTAACATGGTGAAGTTGTGACTCGCCTGGGACTCGAACCTAGGGCCTCTGGCTTACCATGCCAACACTCTACCGACTGAGCTACCAAAAGTACAAAAATGAGTCATGCAGGAAACACCACATACAGAATAAACAGCCGCCCGAACAGCAACACACGAACTCACACCAAATGTATATAACTAGCATAAAATGGCCGATACAATGTCCATTAAAGCAAAGAGGGTGTTTCTCT
Organism: Azorinus chamasolen; assembly: GCA_963576725.1. Classification (NCBI taxonomy): domain Eukaryota; kingdom Metazoa; phylum Mollusca; class Bivalvia; order Cardiida; family Solecurtidae; genus Azorinus; species Azorinus chamasolen. The sequence goes on from OY755245.1 coordinate 80,691,328, forward strand.
ATGTATTTTCATCATTATGTAAATTATCGTGTATACCTTATCAAACGTTTTTTAAAGTTTTTGATTCCAAGATAAGTTCAATACTGTTGTATGGGTCTGAGTGCTGCAAAAAGTAACATCCATTGAGTGTCTACATCATTTTGCATGCAAGAAGTTTATGGGTGTTGATCCACGAACGTGTAACTGTGCCATCTTAGGGGATTTAGGTAGATATCCTATGTATATTAACTCAGCTAGACGGTGTATCAAGTATTGGATTCGTATTCTTAATCTACCAAGCAATCGCTATGTGAAAAAATGTTATGATATGCTTTTATACTAAGATAGCATAGGTTACAAAAACTGGGTCACCGATATTAGGACAGATTTATATAGAAATGGATTTGGATATATCTGGGAACAACAAACAGTGGTTAACCCGCATTTAATTTTGTCTCATTATGTAACTAGACTGAAAGATCAATATATGCAAAAATGGAAAGTTGAATGTAATAGTAGTAGTAAGTTGTTTTACTATAAAGATTTCAAACCAGTCTTTGGTGTTGAATATTATGTTTCAGCAATTGATGTGGTCAAGTTTAGACGTAGTATTGCATCATTTCGATGTTCCTCGCACGAGCTAATGATAGAAAAAGGGCGTTATTACAACATTTCACCAGAGTATCGATTCTGTCCATATTGCGAATGTATTGTTGAAGATGAAATGCATTTTGTATTAATATGTCCTTTATATTGTGATATACGCTCAAAATATATTGATAAAAAATTCACGGTATTGCCAGTACATTTTATGTTCAATCGTTTAATGTCAAGTATTAATGAAACAACAGTAAAACATCTGGCCATGTATTTATTTTATGCATTTAAGAGAAGAAAAGATTATGTTACCAGTTATATTTGAGTCCAGCCATTATTTCTATGTGTTCAAGCACTGCATCACAAAAACATGTATAGTATCGGGGTATCTGTATAGTATCAGAAAAATTCTTTCTGCCGTAAGTTTCTATACTATACATATAGATTACATATATGTACATGGACTATATTATGTTAATCTGTTCTATATTACGATCTGACTATCACTCTCATTACATTATATTGTACAAATTGTATTATATGTTTGCATTTTGTGCATGGGCCGGTGGCCTTTATATTTCACAATAAACTTTTGACTTTGACTTTGAGCCAAAACTTAAAGAGACGCACAAAGACAAAACAAACAAACAATGGGGGAGCGGATGGACAACGGCATTGGAACGGTCAGTGACAAAAGTCACTGGGGAGGGGGGGGGGCTAAATCGATTTTTGGGCGCCAACCTCACACTTATTCCATCCCCACCCTAAAAAAGGATAAATAAACTAATCCCCTCTCCGACTAATCTACAACAACCGCGATGGCAAATACAGTCGTAAAGTGCCCGTAAAACAAACACATTGAAGTGAAACAAGCTGTATCCACCTATCGCTAGTGTACTCATTGATTTAGCTGCAAACAGAGTAACTGTAGCAAAGTATAAAGGGTACGACAAAAACGAAATAGTACAGATATCCTACATCCTCCTTCCGTTTCCGGATTTAAGAGGTCGCTTTATTAAACCTTTCTTGTCGGCGTACATGCAAAGAGGGCTGCGTGATTGCCAACTGTAAAAGGGTTGACAACCAGACATGCAGTATGTTGTAGTATTATTGGATCATGAATTGGTTAACATATTTGATGAACAAAGTAAGAAAGTGGGTATGTCCAATAAACTTACGAAGTTTTGTAAATCACATCACCTTATAAATCAGGATGAGATACTGTGTCGCAAGAGCGCCTTGAGATTACATCTGTACTTGCCAATAAGCGAGAGATTTCGATAATAACATTTAGAGAAAAAATGTTAGTTTATGGTATCTATATCCTTGCTTAAGCAGCTTTTTAGTTAAAATGAGATTTCGATTATTAAAATCGCCATCAGATGAACAAGCCCGAGCAAAACGAATTTATAAGTTGAGATATATAAATCCGTAAGATGGGGCCTATCAACTTATTTCTCCACAATCTCTGCCCGGCTACACACACACCCAATACACAAGAATTTGTCCCGAATTCTTACTCAAAGAACAATCCACGAGCTTCTTATTATTACAAATTACAATCATATATATCGTTTTATGGGTTATTTACGCGGTTTATTATAACTGAAATATTACCTTTCAAATGTGTTTTGTCATGTTTTGGTTGAATGATTTATTTGGTAGGAGAGGGTCAAATCTAATGTTGTCGTGACTTGTGACTCGACCCATTTTCTTTGTATGTTTAAGTAAAATGTGCTAAACCCTTTACCAGATATAATCCTTTTTGCAATACTTAGAAAACGGAGTAAAACCAGATCAGATCAGACGGATGTTGTATGCTCTGTTTACTTGTGGAAATATATACTCTACGTGATGTCTGCTAAGATAAAATACAAAACATTCTTGTACAAAGATAAAACGTCAACATACATGTGTATTTATGATATCATTATTTCTGAACATGCATTGAGCATGTAAGCATATAGTTGAAAGGGGTAAGCTGTCGTCTGAGCAAAGTGTACATATGTATCTCAGTGTTACGTTGTTACTAAAATATAGCAAACAATACTTGAGTGTCTAGCAGTTTGGATTTAGACGCGGGATCGATTAATTGTCAACTATTGGCCGATATAGGGCACACACAGTTCAAATTATTCTGTTTTATTTTTTGCATACGAACTATACTGTGACACATAATAAAATATACATTCATGTGTCAAGCATTGGCAAATACAGTGGTAAAGTGCATGTTAAACGAAAACATTTTCACGTGAAACAAACTGTATCCACCTATCGCTTCAAGTTACATACAAACTGTACCTAAGAGCCGACGCTAGCCTTTAATTCCCTGGTGAACGCGAATGGATATTGTTTGGGCTGTGTCAATCCGTCCATGCAGACATCATGCAGAGTATAAATAGATATATTCACATCGTCTTTATAGAAAAGTATTGACCTTTTGTTTGTTTTAAACATCGATTTTATATATGCCCGGTGCCATATCTTGAACATATTTAATAAGATTTCATTGAAACGTAATGGGTTTGTATAACATGATATGCAAATAATGCATGTCAGTTGCACTTACATTCCTAAGTTAGTAGCAGAGGTATACTCCTCAATAAGTAGTAATGGTATGTCACGTGACTGGTCTGTTTTGCTTCATCATCGATTCGCGTAAACAAACTCATTTTCTGTGTTTATAAGGCGGTTATTACCTATGAAATAAAACGGAATTAAATCATAAAAATTTGGTAGCGTCTATACACATAAATGAAAAAAACTTATGTATCAATTACATGTTTGTATCTTGTTTCTTTTGTTTTCCCAATTACCCCAAAACTTGTTTACTTAGAACGCGTGCAAATCAGCGTGTTAGTTTGAGTGACGTCAGACGTCATTTTTGAGTCAAGGCTTTATTGACAGCTGTGCCAAATCGCACGCGCTGTAAGTAAACAAGTTTTTAGGGATTAAATCTAAACAATTTTGTTAGGTTATGCATGTATTCTTTCTTGTTATGGACCCAGACTCGAAATAAATTCTTTACACGGTGTTTCGACAGGGTGTGCGGGTTTGTATGACAGTTTTGGATTCGCGCGCAGGAAATACGGAATCCAAAACCGTCATACAAACCCGTACACCATGCCGAAATCCCGTGTACCTAATATTATCATGCTTACCAGGCACGACATTTGAAAATGACACACAACCTTTATTAATAGACTGTTCCTCGGCTTGCTTTTGCCACATTTAGGCCACTGCGACACTAAAAAGGTCATGTAGTGTCAAAGGACGTAGAACGTGAAACACCCATTCACAGCAAACGAAGAACGCTCATACACATTTTATACATACGCCAACACACACATGCACATAAAACTGTTATGTGCATGCTCAACACAGATATCTTAGATGCTCCGTTAAAATAAAACTAAAATCCACCAAAAATAAAAGGCAAGATGTGACGTAAGAATTTATGCAAGAATATTGCAAGTCCATTGGCACTTAATTGAAAAAGACTATAGTTTATTTATAGCAACTAGTACATTAAAACGCAACTATAGTCTGTTTCAATCAATTGCCAGTGTGCAAGACACTTCAATGAAACTTCTCGATATTTGGATGATATTTCTAACTCAGATAACCCTTTCTTTGATGCTCTGATTCCTACAATTTATCATAAAGAACTCAAATTTAATAAAGCTAACCCCTCCGACAATTATGCAGCGTTTCTTGATCTAGACCTTAAAATTGATAATGGAATGATTTCTTCTAAAATATATGATAAAAGAGATGATTTTGATTTTAATATTGTAAATTTCCCTCATCTTGACGGGGATGTTCCCCGTGTCCCATCTTACGGGGTTTATATATCTCAACTTATTCGTTTTGCTAGAGCTTGTTCATCTATTAACGATTTTAACAGTCGAAATCTCATTTTAACTGAAAAGCTGCTTAAGCAAGGATATAGGTACCATAAACTAAGAAAACCTTTCTCTAAATTTTACTGTCGAAATCTCTCACTTATTGGCAAGTACCAATGTAATCTGAAGGCGCTTCTGCGACACGGTATTTCACATCCTGAATTTTATGGTGATGTGATATACACACTTCGTAAATTAATTGGACATACCCATTGTCTCACTTTGTTAATCAAATGTGTTAAAAATTTCATTAAAAAGGGATATGATCCTATAGTACTACAACATACTGCATGTTTGGTTGTCAACCCTTTTACAGTTGGCAATCACGCTGGCCTCTTTGCATGTACGCCGACAAGAAAGGTTTAGTACTCTATGAAGGCGACCTCTTAAATCCAGAAAATCCAGTTTGTTCACTTAAATGTTTTCGTTATTACATGCACTTTGCCACTGTATTTGCCATCGCGGTTGTTGTAGATTAGTCGGAGAGGGGATACGTTTATTTACACTGTTTGTCTTTTAGGGTGGGTATGGAATAAGTGTGAGGTTGGGCGCCCATAAACCGGTTTAACCCCCCCAGTCACTTTTGTCACTGGCCGTTCCAAGGCGGTACTTCCATCTTCCCCCTATTGTGTGTTTGTTTTGTCTCTGTGCGTCTCTTGATGTTTTTATAGTTGTGTGCATTTGCTGTTTCCTTTTGTTGCTGTTCGGGCGGCTGTTTGTTCTGTATGTGGTGTTTCCTGCATGACTCACAGTTTTATATATGGACTGAATCTTAAATATCACGTATTCCACATCATGTTGGTGTCTCCCGTATTCACCCTCTGACTCCCTCATACACCACGCGTCCTTCCTATTCTCCCACATTGAGACTCTGAAGTCGTCAATTTTCTTTGCAATTATTTGAACCGTAAACATATCATTTATCAATAATATCTATGTTCTTATTCACTGTGTTTCATTGCTAAATACTATATTGACTAAATAAATTTTGAAATAAATTTTGAAATCTAGGATTATTTCACTTTCAAGCTTATTTAAATGATATGTGCCACACTAAATAGAGATAATGCATTTTCTATTTTAAAACAAAATGGCAAACGGCACGTCACAAAAATGTTTCCTACATTCGTTAATGGCCACTCAGTGTTCCGTTCAGCAAAGGATTTAAATTGTCCTAATATGTGCTTGTTTAGTCTATCGTGTTTGATTTAGTTACCATTAACCAGCCTGACAATTCAACCAAAACATTTTGCACCGACAAATAAGTTTATTTCTTAGCAATTATTATTTCAAAACCTTGTGAAAGAGCTCTCCGGGGAGTCCTTTAATCTGTGTCTACAGTGTTTGGAAATATATTACGTACTCGAATGCCACAATGTAAGGCTAAAGCTAGTGTTTTAATGAAGTACTAAATGGCGACAAACGTCTTGGTAATTAATCCTTATCCATCTGAAAGTGCGACAACAATGTCAATTGCTAGATTCTGCATTTTAAATGTTATTTCGATTCTTTAACCTTTAGCCTGCTGAGCAAATTATGTTTACATAATTGTTCACCTACTACATTTTCAAAATTCAAGTTATAATCAATTCATCTACCAAAATGCAATCAGGGTATCAAATAGTTTGGATCCTGATGAGACGCCAAGTTACTCGGAGTCTCATCTGGATCCAAACTGTTTGTACAGGTATTCATTCATCCGCCCCATAGCAAGCTAAAGGGTAATGCTATACAGACTGACTCATAATGTGACGCCGAGTATCTGGATTCAAGCTGTTTGCAAATTGCAACCATGTGCGTTAGGCAGGAAAAGTATTAAATGAGTTTCATTAACGACATGAAATTGCCTAAGAACAACATAGCTGCTTGCGCCTATAAAACAACAAAAACACACGGGATAGCCGGTCCTGTAGAGATAATCGTCTGGTAAGGATCGGCACAGGTTATTTCTCAGAAGGTCTAATCGTAGCAAAGCAGAATGTAGCGTAGAATATTACACAACACGAACATTGCAGCTCAACTATGGCCAATGGCAGGCCATACACATAATTTAAAAAGTAGCAGCATTCAAAATACTGACTTAAATGAAATATGTCCATCCCTTTCTTCCTTACATGTTCAAGTAATCTGCTTTAGGAGCATTGTTTCATAGATACAATCACATTTGTATTATCGCGATCAATTTTGAAACTCCTGGCTAGAAGTTTTAAAGATCAAGTTGGACGATTAAATTTGATATACTATGATTATAATTAATATGACCAGTTAAACCCAAATCCATAATCTTAATCAATAAGGTTTGTATATGATACTATATGTTTTAGAATTTCCTTGAATTGCGCTAAGTCATTATAGCAAACGATCAAGCCAGACTCTGTCTACTGGCCTTAAGCATTTCAACAAGGACGTATTACAAGCGCAAGACATGAATAATTTAGTGGCATTTGCCGAAGCTTCCTTGAAGGCAGCCAGTGACTAAAACTGAATTATGAAAGTATTTCGCCAAATTCGATATTTCTTATTAGTGCTTTAACCCTTTCCCTGTTCTACATTTACTCCACATTTCAATACCTACTGAATATTCATGGACAAAATAGTTATAATGTAATATGGAAGGTGGAACATTGTAGACATTTTAGAAAAGCAGAGAAACATATATATCAAATTATATAAGCAAACAGAGCAGACCCTGATCAGATGGCTAGGAGCCGTCTGATATCGGTCTACTTTGTTTGCAAATGCGTGAAAACACGTTTATATGAGGGAAAGGGTTAAGTATGAACTATTATATATCTACACTGCAATTGCAGTCATTTATATACGGAAACAGAATGTAAAAAACCTAGCATTTATAAAGGTACGCCAGTAAATGCCGCTTAATGTTATATATTATTTCTGTACATTCAACAGAAACACCTGCTACACACTCAACTCTTGATTGTTATGATTCAACTGTTATAACAAAACGTATTATGCTTTGTATTAAAACGTATAAAGCTGTTATACAAACTATATTATACAACAAAAACACCGTAAGATAAGAAGTACAACAAATATATATAATACGAATATCAAATATTAATGTTATTGTTAAATGTCACGGTTGTTGCTGTAATGACCACACTTCTCTCCAATGCTTATCTTATCCCTGGTTTTACATCCAGTCTTTAATTACCACATAATAATTGGATGAATGTATTAAACATGTATTATAATACTTTATCCGCACATCTGAAGCCCATTTTATAAAGGATCGTTCGACTGAAATCGTCGTAAGTTTTAACTTACGACGATCGCAATTTCCAGTTGCGATCATCGTATGTTGGCACTTACGACAATTTCAGCTGTACGGAATAAGTCTTTGTTTTTGCATGTTAGAATGTGCACTAAATTGGACTATGCTATTAGTAGTAAATGTAAATTAATACTTTTTGGTCGTATGATCTTTCATAAAACGTGATCCTCATGTTTATATCCAATAGAAAATATGAGTTATATGTATAACACAATTCAACGACAGATCGTCTTTGTTTTTTTCATGTTTGACAGTAAAGTCTCCCTGATACAGCCACACAAACGAAGTACAACTCTCGAGTTTTAAAACAGGTGGTATATTACTACAGGATTTGCGAACATTTACTGTATGTATTTGTTGGATAAGAATCCATTCACCTGAACTCGTCATTCACTGTAACGTTATATTACTGAATGCCTACACAATCAATACTCTTTTCAAAGATACATATTGAGTAAACAGCACGTAAAGACGTCGAAAGATGTATGTAAATAACAGGTTTTAGAAATAGTGCCCACGTCAATCGCTCAACATAATGATACGCTTTTAAGTTTACTGCCATAGTTCTGCATGTAAAATACACTTCGATCAATTTTGAAACCGGTCCCTAAATGTGGTAATGATAGCATTCCGAAACTTAATAAAATGTGCGAGATGATACTAGCCTTTAGCATGATATTTACGTGTTCGTTATGACATATACAGACTGTGAGGATCCAGAGTGGAGGCCGAGTATCTAGGTCGTTATATATATCGTGATTTTAAAATGAAATAAAAGAAGAAAACACTGTCAATAACTGTTGTTGAAGACACTATGTTAAAATACAAATAAAATGAATTCTATTTATATTTCGCACCATTTGCATAACAAATTTTCTCCAGATTCGGAATCTATGTCACTTGAATTTTACTTCATGCTAAAGAACATGGAAAGAAACGGGTTGTTTGTATTGATAAAATGAGCAGGTTCTGTTGCCACGGAAATAGTTCCGTCATTCACCGGACTATTTGCTTTTCCCACCCCTGACTGACCCGTGCCAGCCAATGTTATTGATAAGTAATCGACGTTTGGCTCAACATGTCCGTTGATTTTTAGCTCGTCTGTTTCAAAGAAATCACGAGCTATTGTCGTAACTCCGGCGTCCGCGTCGTTGTCGTCGTCGTCATCGTTGTCGTCGTCATCTGAAATCTTAACATTGACCATAACTTCTTCAATTTTTCATTTATAACCTTAATTTTGGTATGCATGTTTATCTTGACAAGGCCTATCCACACATACCAAAATGATAACTCTTGATTTCAAAATGTTTGAGTTATTGCCCTTTGTTTTTTTAACAAATGTAAACCGGGGTTAGGAAGCAGAAACGCCCGAGCAAGTTTTTAATGTTTATTAAGGCGGTAATAGAAGATCCTGTAATATAAATGAGAAACAATATACTAACTAACTATTGGTGTTTATAACAATTTTGAGATTTCAACAATACATAGCAGCGAGATACCGAAACAGAATAAACGCGTGAACAAAAGTGTGAACAACTTGGAACCGATATTAAAATTACACAACATAAACTTCCTACAATGTATTGGTTACCAAAACTACACAAAAAACCATATAAAGCGCGTTTCATTGCAAATTCTAGTTCATGTACAATTACTAAATTGTCTATACTTTTAACTTCTTGTTTAACGAAGGTAAAGGAACATGTAAGGTTCTACTGTGATAAGACTTATGAAAAGTCTGGAATAAATCTCTTCTGGTCTATTAAGAACTCTTAGAATTTAAAACATTTGGATATATGTTAATAATGTCAACACGATATTATTGAAACGGTAAAAATCATATTTGTCGTCATCGTCTTTTAAGCAAGAATATTATAATGTATACTATTTACACCGTAACATTACTCAGCTAAGTAAGACCTGAACAAGTGCACCATTTAAGATAAGTTTTTGTATTCCTTTCTTAGGAACTATCGGACCATTAGGACTATCTTAATAATACGTTTACAACCTTCAAAGCTATAGTCGAATATGATTATTCACATACTCTCTTTAAATCCATTCTATTTGCAAAACATTTATAAACCATTCTGGTGAACGAAAGTAATTCGTACTTGAAGCGTCCGTTGCAGACACATTTCAAGAACAAAACTATCTTCGGGTTTAAGACAAAAGAATACATCTCCTTGAATCTGGAGGCAATTTGGAAAAAAAGTATGTTACTTTAGATGCTATTTCATTATTAAACTAGATTACGATTATTTTTGAAATTCCATTATTTCGATGTGCAAATATTGGAGATCTTGGAAAATGTTAGGATTAAGCATGCTAAATCCTGTGCCGTTGCTTGACTTAACATTTAGAATACCAAACATTTTAAGAACTATATCACCAGATAAAATCTCAATTATACTGAGACAATCTAATTCTATAAAAAGGGCTTGATAAAAATAATTTGAGTATTTTGGGTTTCGCCGACTGTTCATTTGCTGTTCTTTGTTTCCCTATTCTATGCGATAAAATCTAACATCTGTTATGTTGTGGCTTCCAATACAAACCAGTGATTGAGGACTGCATGTGGTACATGTACATTGGTATGAAAACAAATCAATGACACGGTTGTGCAATTGTTGTCCCTGAAATTCAGTTTATATCCAGATCTGACGTGTCTTATTTTTTCATTCATGATCTTTACCCGTTAAAGGAATTGTAATATACTTTTTTCAATGCAATCCTTATGTAGACCTTAGTTGTAGCCTAGTTATTGGATATATCCGAACTGCATAATATATTGATATGTGTGTCAGTATAGCAAATTCTGTAGAATCCGGAAATGGAAGTAGGACGTCGAATATTTGTATTATGTCGTTTTTGTCGTACCCTTTATTACTTTTCTACAGTAACTCTGTTTGCAGCTCAATCATCGAGTACACTTGCGATAGGTGGATACAGTTACTTCACTTAAATATGTTTTCGTTTTACATGCAGTTTACCACTGTATTTGCCATCGAGGTTGTTGTAGATTAATCGGAGAGGGGATACGTTTATTTACACTGTTTGTCGTTTTGGGTGGGGATTGAATAAATGTGAGGTTGTGCGCGCAAACACCGGTTCACCCCCAGTGACATTTGTCACTGACCGTTCCAAGGCGGTACTTCCATCTTCCCCCTGTTGTTTGTTTGTTATGTCCCTGCGTCTCTTTTATATTCATGTACATTTGCTGTTTGTCGTTGTTGTGCTGTTTGGGCGGTTGTGTGTTTTGTATGCGGTGTTTCCTGCATGACTCATACATGTACTTTTACCATATGGAGATGCTGGGGATGGATGGGTGAGAATGACTATTTATCAGTGACCCGTGAAATAAGTGCTACCATGTTATTCAGGAATGTTATGAGAACTATTAGAAGCAAAGTTTGTAACAGATAGTTTTATCTGATACATATCGTGGAATGGTCCTGTTCGTATTAAGTTTAGTATGTGCGTGCCTTCATGTAAATGGTGTTATTTTATACAGACAAATTAACATCAACTGCATACAGCAATTCATTACATGAAATACCATCACTGTTTAACTATACACATTTTCTCAATTTGTTCATCAAATATGTTAAAACATTCATTAAAAACGGATATGATCCTATAGTACTACAACATACTGCATGTCTGGTTGTCAACCCTTGTACAGTTGGCAATCACGCTTGCCTCTTTTCATGTACCCCGACAAGAAAGAAAGGTTTAGTACTCTATGAAAGCGACCTCTTAAATCCAGAAAGGAAGGAGGACGTCGGATATCTGTATTTTTTCGTTATTGTCTAACACTTTATTACTTTTCTGCAGCCACTCTGTTTTCAGCTCAATCACAGAGTACACTAGCGATAGTTGGATACAGTTTGTTTCACTTAAATGTTTTCGTTTTACATGCACTTTACCACTGTATTTGCGATTGCGATTAGTCGGAGAGGGGATACAATAATTTACACTGTTTGTCTTTAGGGTTGGGATGAAATAAATGTGAGGTTGGGCACCCCTGAACCGGTTTAACCCCTCAGTTCCAAGGCGGTACTTTCGTTTTCCCCTATTGTATGTTTGTTTTTTCTTTGTGTGTCTCTTTATGTTTTTGATAGTTATGTACATGTGCTGTGTTTTATTGTGTTGCTGTTCGGGTCGCTGTTTGTTCTGTATGTGGTGTTTGCTGCATGACTCATAATTGTACTTTTAGTCCTTGTCTATATTTATGTTTTGAATGGTTCACACTCATTTCTAATGAATTGGTTAAATACGAGTTTGACGTTCACCACAAATATTTTGAAATGTAGTCTGTCCGATACTACCATTCAAAATAAGTCTGATTCTGGATTTGTTAAACAAGTACTAGTTTAATCCAGGACAAAAAGTATGCAGAATCAACTGCATTTAGAAACACCTGTCTTTCAAAGTTCTTTTGTCTTTTTAACGAGACCCTAATGTAGTATCCTATTCATATATAAAGGGCCTTGTTTGAACCGCCAGCGGTCTTGTATATTTGTAAACAGAGCTGACCCTAGAGGAGCTGTCTGATCAGTGTTTGCTGTTTGCTTATTATTGCAATGCTTTCATATTTTCCATGTCAATGTAATCACCGAATCCCACTCAACGGTGAATCATATCTCTATCCGAGGTCGTACTTTTGTCGAAAAAAAATGTAAGTGCTTTTTGGTTAACACGCCTGAAGTATTATCAGGAAAGAAAGAACGAAAATACTGCGCTAAACTTTGATTTCTAATGAGATTATAAATTAATTACAATTAAACGCACTGCATGTCATATAGGTAGATTAATATATAATCTGCTTTTGCTACTAAAGTAATGTTTCTAAGAGAAGGGGTTCTTAACCCTTCGCTTGCTATTCACATCAATATACCTACCTGTAAATAGTGAAGACCCAGATGAGACAGCTCCTGCACCATTTACAAGTTGATTGTGCAACCAGTGTACTCCACAGCAGAGATTGCTCAGTGAAATACTTGTACACAGTGAAGATATATGTAATTATACAACAGGGCATTGGTAAAGAAGGAGAAATGTGTTTTAAAATTCAGCAAGAGAATGGTTAATTAGATACAGAATTCAGTGTATGGCTTAATGCATTAAGTATCAAAACTGTCTTCATTAGACCAGAAAGAGATTCTGAATTTAATCTGAATTTAATATATGTCATTTACGTATATCGCGGATTGTATGTGCAAGCATGTGACACTATATTATGATGAAAATCGTAAAAAATCCAGAACCGAATTCCGCATGCACGTACGTGGGGGATCTTCCTATTTTAAATAAAATAAGACGATACAGACGGAACATGGGACTTGCAATTTGGTTTGATTGCCTGAGGTTAATAGCGTATATTTTATATCGAAGATGAATATAATTCTAATATTACGGAAATTAGTCTTACATTGTGTTCAGGCTCTAGCGCAAAATGCACATTTCAATATATTTCGTTAGGTAATAGAAACGTACATTCTGCCTGCGTGTGTTAATGTATGAACAATGGTTGTTTTTAATAATTGGTATGATATTTTTACACCCCTTGGGATTAAATTTAATATCGAAGACGATGAATACTCTTTTTAATGCAATTTCATTTTCACCCACGTTTTGTATTAAGATATGATAATTTGTTGGACTGATACTACAATCGTTTCAAGGTATCGGAAACCAGAAACAACCATTCCGGTCGAGGTTCTCTGCAATACCTAAGAAAGTAATTGCAATTACTAAACCTATTCGAACTGTCCTCTTAAGGGATATATTTCAAATGGTCTTGTTTGTAGAATACAACCTACATTTTAGCCAACCAAACTGTTTTTGCACCTAATTAAGTACAACGCTTAACCATTAACAGTTTTGTTTCTTTCCACCTTGAGTGACGTCACATTTGGCGCGTGAAGTCCCGGTGCACGCGACATTTATTTACTAGAACCATGGAAACAATTTACGCTCGTATGTTGGGCCAATCAAAATATGGGTTATATTCTAAGTAAGTTAGAACATATTAAGTGAAATCTTACTGGCTAAGAAGTGGTTCGATTGCTTCACTCGCTCCGCCCCTTCTTAACCATTCTAAGATTTCGCTTAATATACATATAACAGAAAATAATGTTTTCTCTAATGCTTTCGTTGACAGATAATCTTATGAAATATTGTATCATGGCCTTACAGCTGCTGCATCATTGGAAACATATGCCACCATACTGGTCATTTTGACTGTATATTTTAATAATCATGAAACAAATACGTTTGTGATAATAACAACGAACAGTTTCCGTCCGAAAAGTACCGTTGACACAGTGACATCGGTCCTAGATCTGATTCCTGTCATGTGGTGGTATGATCTTGCATTCCTTAAATGACATGCATTGTTAAGTATAACTGATCCTTATCCTAGATAATAAGGACATTTATAGATAGATGTTTATCCGTCTGCACTCTGAGCAAATTTCGTCTGCAAATATCGGCGTCTGCTTTAATTCTTAACATATAGTTGTTTCGTCATCTCATCTGGATACACACCTTTGCAAAGGGTAATATAATATCGCAGTAGAGTGCTAAAGGTTAAATATCCATCATGTGAAAGGCAGGTTAAGTGGGGAATTAAAAAAGTAAGTTATGGAAATAATTACCGTATTCGCCCATATGAAAACTATCGTTAACATAATGAATGTCAACTAACACGGTGTTTTACATAGAGTGTCCTTTATTGTTATCAAATTATTTCTGTATGTGTGATTTTATATCGGTATCGTTGTTCAATAATAATGGATGGAATTATTGTATCGGTACGTTTAAATAATATATTGTTATAAAAATGCATAATCACCTCCGCACTATCGACTTGTCTTTAAGCCCAAATATGGTATTTTCCGTCGTACATACGAGATTCTTGTGTACTTCTGACACCTTATATCGGTTTTGTGTCATTCCAAAAGTACAAATATGAGTCATGCAGGAAACACCACATACAGAACAAACAGCCGCCGACGTCTTGGTTAGCAGGAAAACAGGAAGTAATACATACCGTTGATAAAACATCGACAAATGTTTATACGGTACATGTACCTTCTTTGGTATTTCCGTTGTCGTCATTGTCATCATCTACTCACCCATTTAAGGTGTCGTCTAACATATTCAACGATGCTGTAAAAACCAAACTCCAAATAATGACATATAGTCTCAACTCCTTTACAATAAATATATTCTGAAAATGGGTAAAACTTCAAAAAACAAAAGTAGCAATGCCAAAAGAGAAAATTGCAGACTCAATTTTATTAAGTTTGTTCATGAGTAGTAATTAAACGTGCAACACTACTCACCCCCACTAGCACCTGCTTAAGCAGTATTCAATTTTCAAAACGTATACCATCAAAACTAATGATCTCGAAGGACCAGAAAATATAACACCCTGAAAGTGAAGCACGGGGAGACTTTTTACGGCCGCCACACAAACACTTAACACCTGCTGCTGTGAAGTACATATATTCTGAAAGCGGGTGATCCTTCAAAAGCAAAATTAGCAATGCGAAAATTGAAAATTGGCGACTTTTAACGGCCGCCACACAAGCACTTAACACCTGCCGATAAACTGACGATAGCTAACGATAAACTGCTGTCTGTGATATTTCTGCATACTGTTTATTTTTAAAACAGTAGTAATTTAAAAAAGGAATTGTTAGAAGACATGGCTCGTTCTAGTTGAACTTGCGGTCTTTTAAGTGTGTTTATGTCACGTAGGTGACTGGTCTGCAATATCAGTAACATATGGACAAAGAGTAGACGGGCACGCAGCGGCCACCAAACAACTGTGAATGATCATTTACCCAATTAACCCAGCATATGTTAATAAACTTTAAATCTTATAAAGGATAAACTTATTAAATTAATAGAAAAAACCTTTGCCAGAGAAAACAAAATGTTCATTGCTTGTAATGTTCAACGTTCATTCTTTTCGAATTCAGAAGTTGAACATTACACAATGTGGACTTGCCTTGATGTTTGTAGATCTCTTACCTTTCTTTTAGATAATATATTTGTGCGTTATGGGGATACCATATATCGTCAAGTTGTTGGTATACCCATGGGTACAAATTGTGCCCCTCTTGTTGCAGATTTGTTTTTGTATTGCTACGAGAGGGATTTTATGCTTAGCTTAAAACCTGATACACAGACCGATATTGTTAATGCTTTTAATAAAACTTCAAGGTATTTAGACGATATTTTGAATTTAGATAATCCTTATTTTGATACTATGGTTTCTTCAATCTACCCAAAAGAACTGTCTTTAAACAAAGCTAATCAATCTGACATTAATGCTTCATTTTTAGATTTGAATCTTTCAATTACAAATGATAAAGTTTCGTCCAAAGTATACGATAAAAGAGAAGATTTTAATTTTAAAATTGTTAATTATCCTTTTCTAGATGGGGATGTGCCACGTTCTACATCTTATGGGGTTTATATTTCGCAACTTATTAGGTTTGCCCGAGCCTGTTCTTTGCTTGAAGATTTTAACAGACGTAATTTAGTTATAACTGATAAACTTCTTAAGCAAGGTTACAGATATCACAAACTTCGGAAAACCTTTTCTAAATTTTATTATCGAAATTTACCTCTCATTAGTAAATATAATTGCAATCTACGGACGTTACTGCGACAAGGCATTTCTCAACCAGAATTTTATGGGGATGTTATCTACAAACTTAGGAAAATTCGGGGTCATATCCATTTTCATGATTTGTTTATAAAACGCATTAAAACATTTAAAAAGAAAGGTTATGATCCTATTATATTGCAACACACTGCATGTTTGGTTATCGACCCTTTTACAGTCGGTAGCTACGCTTCCCTCTTTGCTTGCGCGATGACAGGCCGAGGGTAGTACTCTATGATGGTATACTCTTAAACTTGGATACAGGAGGAGCTTACCAGACTCATGTATTACTTTTTCCCTGTCGTGCCCTTAACGGCTTACCTGCAGGTGCTCTGACTTCAGCAAAGTCATTGAGTACATATTTGACGGATTGTCACAGTTATTATGCTATGTTTTACATGTTGTCCTGTGTTCACCGTCGTCTATGTTGTGGGTAAGTCCAGCGGGGATACCTTTATTTACAATATTTGTAAAGCTAGGGTGACTTTGAGAGAAGTGTGAGGTTAGGACGTCCGTAAACCGGTTTAAACCCCCAGTGGTGTTTTTGCTGCTGACCGTGCCAAGGCGGTACTCTCTTTGTCACCCTTCCTTTTGTTTGCCTTGCGTCTTTGTGCTTGTGGTTTGTTCATGTTGTGGAACGTTTGTCCCTGTTTCTTGTGTGTCTTTTGGTGTTTTCTTTGTTCATTTCGTGTGTGTGTGTGTGTGTGTGCGTTTGGGTGTGTGGTTGTGTGTGTGTGTGTCATGCTGTCTATCGGTGTTTTGGTGGTGGTTGCGTCTTGCATGTGGCTTTGCCTGCTTGACTTTACTACTTTTCCATTTATATAGTTTTGAAAAATCACAATTTGTATTTCATAGGTATTTATACCTAATTATTCGATGAAAATCATGAAAAAACCAACAGTACAGGTCCTGATCTCAGTGCAGGAGACCACATATTTCATACACGGTCCTTATTGTGTACACGATGTTTGCCTTTGTGATATGTGCTTTTCGCCTTTTATGATTAGCTTAAACCCTGATACACAGGCCGAAATTGTTAATGCTTATAATAAAACTCGAGGAATTTAGACGATATTTTGGATTTGGATAATCCTTATTTTGAAACTATGATTTCTCAATTTAACCACAAGTACTGTCTTCAAACAAAGCGAATCAAACTGACATTATTGCTTCCGTTTTAGATTTGAATATTTCCATCACAAATGATAAAGTTTTGTCTAAAATATACGATAAAAGGGAAGAGTTCAAAATTGTTAATTATCCTTTTCTAGATGGAGATAAGCCCCGTTCTACATCTTATGGGGTTTATATTTCTCAACTTATTCGGTTTTCCGAAGCCTGTTCTTTGCTAGAATATTTTAACAGTCGTAATTTAGTTATAACTGATAGTTATAACTTCTTAAGGAGGGTTACATAGATCACAAACTTCGGAAAACGTTTTCTAAAATTTATTATCGAACTTTACGACTCATTAGGAAATATAATTGCAATATACGGACGTTACTGCAACAAGGCATTTCTCAGCCAGAATTTTATGGTGATGTTATCTAAAAACTTAGGAAAATTCGGGGTCATATCCATTTTCATGATTTGTTTATAAAACACATAAAATCTTCAGGAAGAAAGGTAATGACCCCATTATATTTCAACGCACTACATGTTTGCTTATTGTCCATTTGACAGTCGGTAGCTACGCTTCTCTCTTTGCTTGCACGATGACGGGCCGAGGATTGTACACTATGATGATATACTCTTAAACTCAGATACGGAATGAACTTACCAGACTCATTACGTTTTCCCTGTCGTACCCTTAACGGATTCCCTGTAGGTGCTCTGACTTCAGCAAGATCATTGGGTACATATCTGACGGATTTGTAACAGTTGTTATGCTATGATTTACATACATGTATTGTTATATGTTTACCGTCATCTATGTTGTGGGTAAGTCCAGCGGGGATACCTTTGAGCTTACCAGACTCATGTATTACTTTTTCCCTGTCGTACCCTTAACGGCTTACCTGCAGGTGCTCTGACTTCAGCAAAGTCATTGAGTACATATTTGACGGATTGTCACAGTTATTATACTATGTTTTACATGTTGTCCTGTGTTCACCGTCGTCTATGTTGTGGGTAAGTCCAGCGGGGATACCTTTATTTACAATATTTGTAAAGCTAGGGTGACTTTGAGAGAAGTGTGAGGTTAGGACGTCCGTAAACCGGTTTAAACCCCCAGTGGTGTTTTTGCTGCTGACCGTGCCAAGGCGGTACTCTCTTTGTCACCCTTCCTTTTGTTTGCCTTGCGTCTTTGTGCTTGTGGTTTGTTCATGTTGTGGAACGTTTGTCCCTGTTTCTTGTGTGTCTTTTGGTGTTTTCTGTGTTCATTTCGTGTGTGTGTGTGTGTGTGTGTGCGTTTGGGTGTGTGGTTGTGTGTGTGTGTGTCATGCTGTCTATCGGTGTTTTGGTGTTGGTTGCGTCTTGCATGTGGCTTTGCCTGCTTGACTTTACTACTTTTCCATTTGAGATAAGTGTGAGGTTAGGACGTCATTAAACCGGTTTAAACCCCCAGTGGTGACTTTGCTACTGACCGTGCCAATGCGGTACTATCTTTGTCACCCTTACATTTGTTTGTCTTGTGTCTTTGTACTTGTGTGCTTTTGTTCATGTTTGGAATGTTTATCTCTAGTACTTGTGTGTTTGTTAATGTTTTCTGTATTCATATCGTGTGTGTGCGTGTGTTTAGGTGTGTAGTTGTGTATGTATGTGCGTATGTACATACAATAACACTGTCTCCCGGCTGTCAATACACTTGTGTAGCTACAAAGTGCATCGAATTGCCAGTGAATATAACAGCTACCCCGAGGTGCAGGGAACTTGTTTTCAAATATTACAACACATGTATGTTTCACCCGTCATGGAATGCATTCTCAGACTACGTAACTGCAATGTCGATCAAGTCAGGAGTACATATATATATGCATAATATACATTTTCTTTTTATGGGTAACAGGGAAACTTTGCGTGTTTTGGTTTATTTCTTTGTGATTGACCACCGCCTATTTGACATTAACACATCACCAGCATAGACGAACTCAAAACAAAAATCCACGTGATATGCACGCAAATGTTAGGAAACTCCAACTCTTGGAGTATACGTCTTCTAAATCTAAGTCTGAGTTAGGGTGTTGATGGAATAAGTGTGCGGTTCGGCGCCCAAACGACATTTGTCACTGACCGTTCCCCTCTTTTGTTTGTTTGTTATGTCTTTGTGCGTCTTTTTGTGTCTTTTATATGCATGTACATTTCCTGTTTGTCGCCGAGGTGTTGTTCGGGGCGGCTGTGTGTTTTGTATGCGGTGTTTCCTGCATGACTCATATATGTACTTTCATTCTCAATAGGTCAGATGTTTAGCCTGGTCATTATCCGACAATCTGATGTTTGAGAATAAACTCAGAGAAAAACGAGTCTTAACCTTGAGTCCTAGACTCGTTTGTCCTTTTGACCGATGGTTTAGTGTCTCGCTTGATGTGCAGCAATTTTACACGCTTTATTGATAAGATATCAGGAAAAACTTGACAGTGACAATTATCACTTGTAACGCTATCTGAAAAGAAAAACGAAACACTGAATTATTCAAAATATAAATTGTTTCTTTCGCCAAACAGCTACCGAGTGATCGCGTATGTTTTGGTCGATTGCAGGATGATAGCATTTACACTCATTCATCGTACCAAGGTCGGCGATTAGTCGTCGGCAGTATTGATTTGTTGCAAAAAGGTCCCCAGTTTAGTTGCAAATGTCTTCATATAACCTGAGGGTTGCACAACTTTTCTATGATTTAAACCTCGTAGTACAATTACTTTCAGCAAACTACATTATGCAATCTGGTGGCAATAGCGACTTCTTTACAGCCGTGTGACATTCGTATGATCCCCTGTAACTTGATATGCGATCATTGCGATCACCATTAATTTTGTAAGTGGTGAAATTGTCTTGACGTTTGCATTCAAATCAAGCTGATCGTGTGTTTTCTGAAAGAATGAAATGGGCTCGAAGGCAATTAGAAGAAATTCTATTTAAAGATACCCAAACACTAAATTTAATAAAACCATGTATGTTGAGTGAGATATATAAATTGGGCCATTCTATGTCACGGTATTACTATAATTGTCTCGATTAGTTTTCTTAATATCGCATGAGCGCAAATTATATATTATTTCCTGAGAGTGCATATGCTATATATATTACAAAGAACTGTTCCCCAAAGCAGGATCACTGCTCATTTAAGTATAGTGAATAACAGAATTAGTATTTGATAGAAACCAAGGCAATAAATACTATACCAGTCCTAAGGCAAGATTACTAAATCCGAATTGGCTTGTCATTAATTATGTTAGATACTTTCATTTTAACGAGTCAGTTTTGCACATATTCTATTACCCCAACAGTTTAAAACTGAAAATTGATGTAAATGAGTATATTTTAGAAATTGGCTATTTTCAGTGTGATGTTAAGACTGCAAATATTAGAGTTGGATATATATGCAATGTTTGATAATGGTTACACTTTAATAGCAGCAAATTAAATCCCCTCTAAACGACGACAAGAGATATGTATAAATCTGAGTCTTAAAGGCAGTTGGTAGCTCAATGCGGGATAAACGTTATGAAGAAAGCTCATGTAGGACGTTTCTGCATTACTTCCTTTATCTTAACTAGTCATCTGCCATGAAATACCTGTATGTGTATTCATATGAGAGAGGTTATACTGTATCTTAACGTGTTCTTAAAATACACATTTTGATGAAAATGTATGGGCATCCGTGACAGAGTACTAGAATAGTAATTTGCTGAGCTCCGACACCAAATGTGACTATTGTAACACCTATAAATTCGAATTAAAATATTGTATAAGTTATCTTTTAATGATATATCATTTTGTTTAAATCTCTGGCGGCCGGTCACAAATATAACATGGGTAGCCTAAAATCAGAGAATTTAGTAAATATGGACTTGTTACTATTTAATCCGATAGCAGAATAATATGACTGAGTGCAAGCATTAGGAGTTTATAGTTGATGAACAAACAATAATGCATTTAAAGGCACCATTGAAGTGAACAAGCTATTGTATGTATCCCATTATATTGCAACGCACTGTATATATCCCATTATATTGCAAAACACTGCAGTTGCTCTGACTACAGCAAGGTCATTGAGTACATATTTGACGGACATTTCATAGTTGTTATGCTATGTTTTACATATTGTCATGTGTTTACCGTCTTTTATGTTGTGGGAACGTCAGGATGGAATACCATTATTTACACTTTTTGTTAGGCTAGGGTGACTTTGCGATAAGTGTGAGGTTAAGACGCCCGTAAACCGGTTTAAACACCCAGTGGTGATTTTGCCAATGACCGTTCCAAAACGGTACTCTCTTTGTCACCCTTACTGTTGTTGGTCTTGTGTATTTGTACTTGTGTTTTTGTTTTTCTTTGGAATGTTTACCTTTAGTACGTGTGTGTTTGTTAATGTGTTCTGTGTTCATATCATGTATGTGCGTGTGTTTGGGTGTGTAGTGTGTTTTGTGGTTGTTGCGCCTTGTATGTGGCTTTGCATCTATTACGCATAGTAACTACACCATCAAATCCCACGGTTTGTTCATTAATGTTATTTCAATATAAAGCTATGTGTTTGCCGTTATCAATCGTCTATTCCTATTGTAATGTTTGTGCTTTGAAAAAGGTTTTATTATCAAATCCTATGCTCGATAACTAAATTATTGTATATACTGTTGATCACAGATCGTATGTTGAATACACAATAATCTGCATTGAATAACATCCTTTTAACCTGTCTATGATATGGTAGAAATGACCTTGCACGACCTTAATTACAGAAAGTTCTATTGCATTGCATTTGTCTAATGTTTTTCGTCATGTTTTAGGAGTGCATATTTATCCTTTCTGCGATAATAAAACAATTCATTTCAGACAATAGCATATCATTACCAAATATCACATGTTATATTTGGATTTTAAAACGTGCATTTCAAAGTATATGTTTCTACATTTTGAAGATATTTATTACATACTACACTTTATTTTGACAGATTCTGCATTCTCCTACTATACATATCTATATCCCGAACGATTTGCATTGAATATCTATTGTAGGATCAATACAAGTTACCTTGAATCTGATATCATGTAGCATCTTATTTCAACAGCAAAAACTAATATATCATTCTAGACGTAATTTCTTCGTATGCTCGAATTCCTAAGGCAGCTGTATTGTTGTCAACTGAAACTTATTTATATAAGAATATAGTCAAACTCCCTGTCAGAATTTAACAGCGTTGTGTACTATCAAATCAGCTGCATGGTTGCTTTATGGTTTCCCCGAATAGTTGTTAATTTGTATAAGCGTCGCTATTTGGTTTCCATGTATGCTCAGTTTCGCAAAATTGAAAAGTTGTGTGCAATGCTAGTTTAGGAATGGACGGTATAAGTCCCAAAATGACTGATAAGATCAAAGACGCAATGCCCCTGTTCTTGTTATACACGTGGATTCAGCCAGCTCTAGTGACCCTTGAAACCACCCTCAAATCCCATAGCTTATTAATTAAACTCGTGCAAATCAAAATTTTAAGCCCCTGCAATTTGCATGACAGAGGGGTAATGCAGCTAAAATACGTCCTAGTAGGAGCCTATGACATTGATTGTAACAACAAATTGATTGGTACATTGTATACCAAACAGTGAAGATCTGGTTATGGGTCTACACAGATTGCCTATTTCCCGTGGAATTGTAATTAGATAAATGTTCATAATGTTCTATAAAGGACAGGAGGTTTAGCTTCCCAGAAACTGTTTAATCAGATCTTGTATCATTTCATAAGCCAACGGAGCAGATCCTGATCTAGATCTTATCTGTTTGCAAAGGTGCATATATAGATTAAAGTGTTAAATAAAACTCATGCTGGCAATATCATCGTCATTTGCAAAATCGGCGAAAGTAACGTTTCGTTGATAACAATAAATATAGAAAAATAGTCAAACAGGGAGAGCCACACACGAAATGACACCGCACCAAACACCATCAAACAAGAAGCGGTATAGCCACAAGACAAAACATAACAGGATGCATATCAAGACGAAAAACATTAAACATTAAGCATATTAAACAACAAAATTGACCATAGGCTGAAAGCAGGAGTACCGTCTTGGAACGGTCAGTAACCAAAATAAGCTACTGGGGGACTTAAACCTGGTTTACGGGTACCCAACCTCGTCCTTATCCCACTTTCACCAAAGTCAAAATGTTAATAAAATCCCCCCTCCAGGCAACTCCACAACATGCATAACGATGTCTGATTTACTCTTAGAAACTAGTCGCCATTTGATAATTTGCAACCAGTTTTAATTCAGTTTCGACGCCTCAAAATACTAAATTGAAACTGTTATTGACATTCCTTTAATAAATTCAAATTGCTTGTATTGTGTATGTAATGCAAAGAGGCAAACCCGTAGGACTCTCAAAGCTGCATTGATCTGATTCTGGTTAATGGAAAAGTAGTAAAGTCAAGCAGGCAAAGCCACATGCAAGACGCAACCACCACCAAAACACCGATAGACAGCATGACACACACACACACACAACCACACACCCAAACGCACACACACACACACGAAATGAACACAGAAAACACCAAAAGACACACAAGAACCAGGGACAAACGTTCCACAACATGAACAAACCACAAGCACAAAGACGCAAGGCAAACAAAAGGAAGGGTGACAAAGAGAGTACCGCCTTGGCACGGTCAGCAGCAAAAACACCACTGGGGGTTTAAACCGGTTTACGGACGTCCTAACCTCACACTTCTCTCAAAGTCACCCTAGCTTTACAAATATTGTAAATAAAGGTATCCCCGCTGGACTTACCCACAACATAGATAAGTCAAGATGAAGTTTGAAAGACAACTTGTATATGGCATTATTAAAGTTGCTCTTTTAGTATTTTGAAAATGATATATTTCAATATTTATATATGTACAAAAATGAGTCATGCAGGAAACACCACATACAGAACAAACAGTCGCCCGAACAGCAACACAAGGAAACAGCAAATGTACATAACTATAAAAACAATAAGAGACGCACAAAGACAAAACAAACATACAATAGGGGGAAGATAGAAGTACCGCCTTATATATTGTACCATTATCTAGTCGATGTAAGCATGGCTGTCATATTTGTTTGTTTTTTGTTTTGTGTCGATAATGTGAGTTTTGAGGGTATGGCAAGGGTACCTTATTAACACCTTTGTACTTGTACGTTTATAAGCGCACGGCCGTTTGTGTCGAAAATAAAAGACAATATGTGACGTCAGAATATGTGACGATAGGTGGAAACAGTTTGATTCACTTAAATAAGTGCTCGTTTTACATGCAAGTTACCACTGTTTTTGCCATCTTGGTTGTTATAGATAACTCGTAGATGGGATACATTTATTTACAATGTTTGTCTTTAAGGGTGGGATGGAATAAGTAGTGTTAGGTTGAGCGCCCCTAAACCGGTTTTAACTCCCAGTGGCTATTGTCACTGACCGTTCCAAAGTGGTACTTCCATCTCCCCCCTATGGTTTGTATGATTTGTCTTTGTGTGTCTCTTTGATAGTTATGTGAATTTGCTGTGGTTTCTTGTTGTGGGGCTGTTTGGGTGGCTGTTTGTTTTGCATGTGGTGTTTGCTACACGACTCATATTTGTACTTTTACACACGAGTAAAATGAAATATAACGTCATAAAAGCCGCACTGAAAACATAATTGTATGGTTGGTCCGGGTATGTGGCACAGAAACACTGAAGTGAATGTTTGGGGCTAAAAGCCATATTGTAAGAGAGCATTTCAAAAGTTCTCAAAGACAAAATCTACATTGCTTAAGCGTTTTCCTATAAAACTATAATGCCCGGTACTATAACCAACACAGCTTATGTATGTGTTGTGTTTATATTTGCAGAGTTTGGTACTTATAGGATAGCGATAATATGAAAAATGAACAAAAATGAAATCATAATGTTATCAAATATCTTCATATAATAGGCAATACATGATGAAATGGTGAGACACCTGGTGATGGTATTTGTCATCTTTCATTGTACCGTGTGTTACTGAATTCAAGCGATGGAATGAGAGCACCGATGATAATGCAGGTCGGTCTCTCAAAATCTGCGACCACAAACAGGTTGAGACAATCCATAGCAATAGCATGTTGAGGATTGATGTATGTGTTACTGTCAAACATAATTGCAAACACCGTGGATATCAGTTCTGTTCCTCTTCCTGCTGTTTTGACCGACATTCTGGGGATGAGCAAACGAATTTAAAGATGGATTTTAAGAATGCTGACACCGGATCACACTCCGAAATGACTGGATTTTTCGAAAACATTTTTCGTTCGTTTTCATGCTGGCCCAGTCAAATTCTGTAAGAAATGTGTGATCCAGAATGTGCCATGGGTTCATCAATTTGACCCTGAATCCAAGTCTCAAAGCAAAATCCTCCTAAGTTTCATCCTCCCAAAACGTTCAACTCAGCTGAGTCGGTTAGCAAGGTAGTGACCTCTGCTATTCTGGGAACGTAAAGGAGTGCTCATGACTGACTTATCGCAACAGGGCTAAACACATAATTGGCCTTATTATTCATCATAATTGTGACAACTGAATGACGCAATCATAACTCATGTTGCTGCAGAACAATACTGCAGTCCACCCAGCACAAGTGGCAGTTGCAATAGCTGAAAGATGTGACTTTGAACCGTTTCCCATGGCCCTTACTTATGGCGTGACAAACGTTGCAATGTTAATTTTTCATTTGATAAAAAAATTCTCATTTGTGATGTTGCGAAAAATTAGTTCATTTGATGTTGCAAAAAAAAAATTCTCATTCGATGTTTGAACATTTTCATTTGATAAAAAAATTCTAATTGATGATGCGAATAAATTGTTCATTTGATGTTGCGCCAAAAATTTCTCATTCGATATTTGAAAAAAACAAAACATTTTATAAAAATATTTCTCATTTGATGATGCGAAAATTTATTACATTCGATGTTGCGATTTCTTTTTCATTCTATAATTTGCCTCAAAGGATAGGCTACTAGATAGAGTTGTAAGCTCGGATTTCATTGGAGGAACAAATCATACTAGCTAAAGGCATGGTTACACACAAGTTTAATATGATAAAACAGGGCACTTTTGCAGGTCAGATTCTGTGGTCGAGTGGTCTAACGCGCTGTCCGTTATAAAGAGCCAAATATTTACCTAGGCGCCGCGGGATCGAATCCCGACAGATATATATATAAGTGTTTTATATCAACCACTCGAAGTTCTAAGCTACAGCAGCTGATATATCGCTTCTTTTATCCCCCCCCCCGTTGTTTTATCCCTCCCTACTAAGCCCCCCCCCCTCCGATACTGAAAACAGTCATACGCCTATGTAATGTGCATAGAACTGGAGAAAAGTGAATGTTTTGAAATTGTGTCGTTTTGAAACCATTGCTTTCAAAAATGTGTCTTTTACGGAAGCTCCAAAATGCGTCACTAGGAGGGGGAATGTGTTAACGTGCATAGAAATAGCGGAGACAGTAACTGTATAGAGCACATACTACATGCTTATACTGGTAGATACATGCGTCTTTCAACTTGCAAGTTTTTTTAATATTAGAATGAAATCATCATTTATGAACATTTTTAATGATGGAATGCATTGGAATGTTCATCGCTGAACAGTTCAGACTTGAATCTTCGCGGTTTGTCAGTTAAAGTCATATATGATCTATCCTGTCGTTTAGAGGCGTTTATATGAAAGAAACGACTATTTCACATACATATGAAAAAAGCTGTTGCACGGGATTCGTGAGAACTATTTTCAGGATTCTTAGCTGAACAAAGCATATCAAAGGCGTCAACACTGAAAAGTGCAAACCACTAGATCTGATATTCATTGAACCCTTTCCCAAGTTAACTATAAATTCTGAAGGGCGGTGTCTGATTTGTTCGTCCAATGAAATCCGAACTTACAACTCCATCCATGAGGCAAATTATCGAATAGAATTTTATTTCGCAACACCAATTGATTTTTTTTCATTCGATCATTAAATGAGAATTTTTTTATCAGCTGAAAAATGTTCAAACATCGAATGAGAAATATTTTTGGCAACATCAAATGAGAATTTTTTTTATCAAATGAAAAAGTTTCAAACATCGAATCAGAAAAAGAAAATATTGGATTAAAAAATAAATATCAAATGAAGAAAAAAAATCAAATGAAAAATTAATATTGCAACGTTTGTCATACTTACTCACCTGGATTTCGACAAGATATTGACAAAAAGGTTATATAATTGTTTATGTGTAATAAGATATATCAATCATCAAAACATGTTGTACTGGTCAATTAGATTCACAGTTACAGCTGAGGATTTCCAATCAACACATCAACTATATAACATTTTGCAATACATTCCGTATCGTTATGAATCAGAATATTTGCTGTTCCTTTTTATGGTGCTGTTCGGTGACGGTGTGTATTGTATGTGGTATTTCCGGCGTGACTCACTCGTTTCTTGTAATGGTTTAGCCCTTATTAATAACCGAAAGGTGACCAAGTTGACAATCAACTCTGTTGACCTTGCTATATATATAGGACACGGATAGGTAACAAACATGTGTCCTGTGCAATAAGTTATTATAATAAGTTATCTGTCTTCAAGAATGTTTTCAGATACTTTTAGAACTGGCTTTTTATGAGGAGTTGGTTTGATCTTATACAATTTAGAAAAATGCTCCTAGAAATCTATGTTTTAGTATGTTTGGGGATAGTGCCAGTAAATATAAACCATGGGGGTATCCTCAATTTATTTGCACATTTTCGAATACAAATTAGATAATTATTTCGGCAAGTACATTAAGAAGCTCTCGTAAGTTATCGTAGACAATACCTTTTATCTGTGCAAAATAATAAGACACAATATATGTCAAGTTAACTCTTCTCACACAGGAAAGATAAAGTCTGCAAAGCTCAGGGTCCATGCTTATAAAGCTTTAAGTTGAGTCTGAGTTCGTTCTCAAGTTTTTGATTGGTCAGATTTGAGCCTTTGGCTCAAATCTGACCAATCAATAGTTTGATAACTCAGATATGTCCAATCAAAAGCTTGAGAACGAACTCAAATTCAACTAAAAAAAAGCTTTATAAGCATGGACCCTGATCTGTAACAGTGCTTACTTCATCGTGTAGACTTTTAACAACAAACCATACACCAAGGGCCAAACAATTTGGATCCTGATGAGACGTCTCAACTTGGACCAAGATGTCTGCATGTGCTTAGCATGGGAACTTCAAAATTATTGTTACAGCAGGGGATAAGTGCTAAAAAGTCGTCCTATACTTCATTGTCAGCGTTGTTATATATGCTACTCTCCTACTTTTAGGATTTAAGTATTATAGTTTCTGAAAACGCCTCGAGCCCGTGCAAGATTGTTTTATTCGTAATTGGTTTCGTGTTAATTTATACAATTTAGAGAAATTACAAGTTTGAGATAAGATTCATTACTGGAATTGTAATTAATGGTTTTACATGTAATACAAAAATGAGAATCAAACATATTAACCATAACCTTTTATTCCATAAATACGCTTTTCTACATCTTTGCGAACAGAGTAGACCCGGACGTAGGAGCCGTCATATCAAGTTCTACTCCTTTTGCTTATGAAATGATATAGTTATGACTGTATAGTTTCTGCCATGGCGAAAATGTGTTGCGTCTAATCAATATTCATGATGTTGTTATTTCGTACATGAATAATAGTGGAGTAAAGGATTAAACATACTTTGCCTAATGACATCACATCCCTAGGCTATCCCTGATAGCAATGGGTGACTGCTTAACACAGGAAGAAAGTAATACAGAAAGTTCCTTGAAGCTACAACCAACGTCTGTTATCCAACATTGTAACTACTGTTGGTTGTGGCATCAGTGGAAATGTATTGTAGTTGCAAATAAGGATCCCCTTTCATGTCGATTGCAATCAGACTGATCTGAGATGTAGTTTATATCCATCAGGGGACGCATCAATGTCCAAGCTGTTTGATACTAGGTCATTCGTGTCTCCAATCATTGAACAAACCATGCAACAGGTCGGTGTTTGTTTCAGCTGCCTTTTCTATCGTTTGTAATTACACAATGCACATATCATGCGTGCCTAATTAAAACATTTACCGCTATTTCCGACAAAACACGACTGACTTGCATATTTTGCACATCTAAAGTTCAGATGAAATACAGACTAAATGGGTGTCAAATCGGGGTATGCTACGATTGTTGACACTCGGTTATTAGCTTATCGAACGTTTGAACGAATATTAAGTAAGTGCATATCGGAGTTTGATCCTTTCAAACCTTGTAAGAAATAATCAATATATGAATACTAATTCTAATTTAGCTGAATTCTGTATTGTCAAAAAGGAACATTTTGATTATGCAAGAAGCTATATAATCAGATTTATATTAGTAAACAGGGCAGACACTGAACACACGGCTTTTTAATCGTCTGATATGAGTCCACTGTCTTGCCCAAAGCGTGGAGAAATACATCTATATTGAAGGAAAGGGTTATTCAGACATATTTACAGAGCGAGAGATGGGCTAACATTGCTTGAAACAACCAAGATAAATAAAATATATGAATTGATTTTATACCAAAACATTCAGCAGTTGATTTAACAATGTGAAATTGCAATCTTCAATTCAGACTTTGAACATAAACAGTGTTTATGGTTAACCTTTCTTTTGGATAACATATTTGTACGTTATGGGAATGCTATATACCGTCAGGTAATAGGTATTCCCATGGGTACGAATTGTGCACCACTTGTCGCAGATTTGTTTTTGTACTGCTATGAGAGAGATTTCATGTTGCGTTTGAATCCTCAATCACAAGAAGATGTTATAAAAGCCTTCAATGAAACCTGTCGATATTTGGATGATATTTTTAACTTAGATAACCCTTTCTTTGATGCTCTGATCCCTACAATTTATCCTAAAGAACTCAAATTGAATAAAGCTAACCCGTCCGACAATTATGCAGCGTTTCTTGATCTCGACCTTAAAATTTATAATGGAATTTCTTCTAAAATATATGACAAAAGAGATGATTTTGATTTTAATATTGTTAATTTTCCTCATCTTGACGGGGATGTTCCCCGTGCTCCATCTTACGGGGTTTATATATCTCAACTTATTCGTTTTGCTAGAGCTTGTTCATCTATTGACGATTTTAACAGTCGAAATCTCATTTTAACTGAGAAACTGCTTAAGCAAGGATATAGATACCATAAACTAAGAAAAACTTTCTCTAAATTTTACTATCGAAATCTCTCGCTTATTGGCAAGTACCAATGTAATCTCAAGGCGCTTCTGCGATACGGTATTTCACATCCTGAATTTTATGGTGATGTGATTTACAAACTTCGTAAAATTATTGGACATACGCATTTTCTCACTTTGTTCATCAAATATGTTAAAAAATTCATTAAAAAGGGATATGATCCTGTAGTACTACAACATACTACATGTTTGGTTGTGAACCCTTTTACAGTTGGCAATCACGCTGGCCTCTTTGCATGTACGCCGACAAGAAAGGTTTAGTACTCTATGAAGGCGACCTCTTAAATCCAGAAATGGAAGGAGAACGTCGGATATCTGTACTATTTCGTTTTTGTCGTACCCTTTATTACTTTTCTACAGTTACTCTGTTTGCAGCTCAATCATTGAGTACACTAGCGATAGGTAGATACAGTTTGTTCACTTAAATGTTTTCGTTATACATGCACTTTACCACTGTATTTGCCGTCGCGGTTGTTGTAGATTAGTCGGAGAGGGGATACGTTTATTTACACTGTTTGTCTTTTAGGGTGGGGATGGAATAAGTATGAGGTTGGGCGCCCATAAACCGGTTTAACCCCCCAGTGACTTTTGTCACTGACCGTTCCAAGGCGGTGCTTCCATCTTCCCCCTATTGTGTGTTTGTTTTGTCTTTGTGCGTCTCTTGTTGTTTTTTATAGTTATGTACATTTGCTGTTTCCTTGTGTTGCTGTTCGGGCGACTGTTTGTTCTGTATGTGGTGTTTCCTGCATGACTCATTTTTGTACTTTTAAATTACGATCAATTGACAGAAGGCATTTACTTCAGTAATACAAATTAAGTTTAACAGTGGGAGAAACGAAATGTGTTAAACGCATTAACATTATCCAATTACACGCTTACGGTTATTTAATATAAGTATGAAGCCGAGGAACACTCCTTTGTATTTTGAAATACAATAGACGTTATCTATAGCAGGCATTTACACTCTGCGTAATGTAAACGCATGTTCCCGCATTTGCAAACAGTTCTACAGGAGCTTCTGGAGATGTCGGACCGATGTCTGCTCTGTTTGCTTCTGGTGTTATGTGAATTTTAACTGATATAAACGCATGTTAACCTCGTTTTTGTCCTATCCTTTATTACTTTTCTACAGTTACGCTGGTTGCAGCTTAGTCATTGAGTACACTAGCAATAAGTGGATCCAGTTTATTTTACTTAAATATGTTTTCGCTCTACGTGCAATTTACCACTGTGTTTGCCATCGCCGTTGTTGTAGATTAGTCGTAGAGGAGATATTTACACTATTTGTCTTTTAGGGTTAAGGTAGAATAAGTGCGAGGGCGCCCCTAAAACCGGTTAAAACCCCCAGTGACGATCGTCACTGACCGTTCCAAGGCAGTACATCCATCTTCCCCCTGTTGTTTGTTTGTTTTGTCTTTGTGCGTATCTTTGTGTTTTGATAGATATGTACATTTGCTGTGTTTCTTGTTGTGGTGCTGTTCAGGCGGGTGGGTGTTTTGTATGTGGTGTTTCCTGCATAACTCATACTTGTACTTTTACAAACAGGAACAGTCTTATCAAGGTCTACTTTGTTTGCTTATGGTATTATGTAATATGTGATAACATTTTCTGACAAGGTCAAAACAATCCTTTGTTTATGTACAATTATTAAAATGCTTCTATTAAATATGCATGATGTCATTATTTCTTACATTAATATCCAACAGATAAAAGCTTAAATAGATTCCTCCTAAAACTATTGATTTATCTCAATACTTACCTTCTTCCGGGTTGGATACATGGTGACTGGTCTGGGTGTAAACTCATGCAATAGAATAAGACTCCTTTTACCAGGAAAGTGGCTTAGATAAAACGTCGACAAAGGCTCATAGAGAAGTGTATTCCTCTACATTTCAAGCAGGAAAATGGCTATTGTTCTAACCCTTATCCCGCTATAAATAGTATTTAACAGAAATGTAAAGAACAACTATTGCAACAGCCTTGGTACAGTTGAACAATCCCAATTCTGCTGCTAGTAATTGTACTATGTGGATTACAAATATTCACCACCTATGGCCTGAATATTTATGGAATGGAGTAATTACATGGAACGCTTTATAACCGAAAAACAAACAAAAAATAAATGGTTACCCATGGAATATGTTGTATTCCTTAAAGTATAAAAGTATGATTTGTTGTTACCATTTACTGAATGGTAATTTAGTGGCACCCGGAATACATATTTTCTGGTAGATGCAATCTGTATGAATTCGTATAAATAAAAACAAGCAATGAGTGATATACAATAAACTAATTATGTTAAGTGCATCAAGTTGTACTCAATACCAATTTACCACTGTATTTGCCATCGCGTTTGTTGTAGATCAGGCGGAGAGGGAATCCGTTTATTTACACTATGTGTCATTTAGGGTGGGGATGGAATAAGTGTGAGGTTGGGCGTCCTTACACCGGTTTAACCACCAGTGACTTGTGCCACTGACCGTTCCAAGGCGGTACTTCTATCTCCACCCTATTGTTTGTTTGTTTTTATTTGTGCGTCTCTTTGTGTTTTGTGTTGGGTGAAGGCCTTTCACTTGAGATACAATGATAAATTTAATCAGGTCAAGGTCATTTCCAAAAGTTTGCCGTTTTTAACCAACTTTAACATTGCTATAACTTCTGAACTACAAATGCTAGGCAATTCATCTTTGGTATACAGGTAGCTTGTGCAAAAGGCCTTTCACTTGATACAAACATATATGATTTCAAGTCAAGGTCAAGGTCACTATTTCCAACAGTTTGCCGTTGTTAACAAAACTTTAACATGCCTTATAACTTCTGAATTACTTAAGCTAGACCATTCATATTTGGTATTCAGATAGCTTGGGTGAACGCCTTTCACTTGATACAAGGTTATCTGTAATCAAGTCAAGGTCAAGGTCACTATTTCCAAAACATATCCATTTTAACAAAGTTTAACATTACTATAACTACTGAACTA
Source organism: Azorinus chamasolen (assembly GCA_963576725.1). Taxonomy (NCBI): domain Eukaryota; kingdom Metazoa; phylum Mollusca; class Bivalvia; order Cardiida; family Solecurtidae; genus Azorinus; species Azorinus chamasolen. The sequence goes on from OY755245.1 coordinate 80,725,218, forward strand.
CAAATGCTAGGTAAATCATCTTTGGTATACAGATAACTTGGGTAAAGGCCTTTCACTTGATACAAGGATACATGAAATCAGGTCAATGTCACTATTTCCCAAACTTTGCCATCAATAACAAAACTTTAACATTGCTATAACTTCTGAATTGCTTAAGCTAGATCATTCATATTTAGTATGCAGATAGCTTGTGTGAAGGCCGTTCACTTGAAATAAGGATGCATGAAAGCAGGTCAAGGTCAAGGTCACTTCGAAAAGTTTGCCGTTTTTAACCAACTTTAACATTCTGAACTATAAATGCTAGGCAAAATCATATTTGGTATATAGATAGCTTTGGTAAATGCCTTGCACTTGATACAAGGATACTTTAAATCAGGTCAGGGCAAAGGTTAACATTGCTGTAACTTAGGCAATTCATCTTTGGTATACACATTGCTTTGGTAAAGGCCTTTCTGTTGATATAAAGCTATTTGAAATTAGGTCAAGGTCAAGGTCACTATTTTGACAAGTTGGCCATCATTGGAAAACTTCAACATTTTTTCTTAACTGCTGAAACTCATATGCTAGACAATTCAGATATGGAATGGAGATAGCTTTGGTGAATGCGTTTCAAATGATACAAGGATACATGAAATAGGGTCAAGGTCAAGGTCACTGTTTTTAAAACTTGACGTTTTTAACAAATTTTAACGTCTTACTATAACTTCTGATCCACAATTGCTAGGCAATTCACCTTTGGTGTTCAGATATCTTTCATAAGGACCTTATGGATGACATAAATATACCTGAAATCAGGTCAAGGTCACTATTTTGAAACATTGTTTGTCATTAAAATGTTGTTATAACTTCTGAATTACATGGGCTCGACAATTTATATTTGGTATTCAGATAGCTTGGGTGAAGGTCGTTCTGTTGATACAAGTATACGTGAAATTGGTTCAAGGTCAACAAAAAGAATCCGGCTTTAATGCGGTTTCCGCATTTATTTTTGCTTGTTATAAATATATACATATGCTGTATTTTCTTGTTGTGGTGCTTTTGGGGCGACTGTTTGTTTTGTATGTGGTGTTTCGTGCATGCCTCATATTTGTACTTAATTATTTATCTTAATAACAGAATAGAGCGACGGGCCAAAAAGTTTTATTATTTTCATACTGGGCATGTTAACAAATTGAATGCAGGACAGTGTGTACTAGCATTTGCAAACAGAGTAGACCCAGATCAGAGTGTTCCGAGAGAAACGCTCTGATCAGAGTCTGTGCTGTTAATTTAAATTTATCTACCACGTTTAAGCCTTTCTTACAGAGTGGACATTGAGTTAAAGAGTGATGGGTTATTGCACTATGACAGTTCGGTGTTGTAAGGGTTAAGACACTAGTAAATATGGAAAAATAGTCAAACAGGGAGAGCCACACACGAAATGACACCGCACCAAACACCATCTAACAAGAAACGGTAAGGCCACAAGACAAAACATAACAGGACGCATATCAAGACGAAACACATTAAACATTAAGCATATTCAACAACAAAATTGACCGTAGGCTGAAAGCAGGAGTGCCGCCTTGGAACGGCCAGCAACCAAAATAAGCTACTGGGGGACTTAAACCTGGTTTACGGGTACCCCAGAAGAGCCTTTCATCCCGATCTTTCACTACCGAAGAGACCGGAAAGCGACTTACAGGGCTTTGTGAGTATGTGATTACCCTTTCAAACAGTTTGGCAACCAATGAGACACCGAGACAGTATTCCATCTAGATTCAAACTGATTGACTATCACGTGTGTTTGAGAGAAAATAATTGAAGGAAGATCCACAAAGATACATTTGTTTGCGGACGACAACTTTTATGCACATTTTACAATGATCTGAAAAGAGGTATTATTAACACCCATGACAAGGTATATGGAATTATTAAGACAAAAATACAAAAATGAGTCATGCAGGAAACACCACATACAGAACAAACAGTCGCCCGAACAGCAACACAAGGAAACAGCAAATGTACATAACTATAAAAACAACAAGAGACGCACAAAGACAAAACAAACATGCAATAGGGGGAAGATGGAAGTACCGCCTTGGAACGGTCAGTGACAAAAATCACTGGGGGTTTAAACCGGTTTATGGGCGCCCACCCTAAAAGACAAACAGTGTAAATAAACGTATCCCTTCTCCGACTAATCTACAACAACCGCGACGGCAAATACAGTGGTAAAGTGCATGTATAACGAAAACATTTAAGTGAACAAACTGTATCCACCTATCGCTAGTGTACTCAATGATTGAGCTGCAAACAGAGTAACTGTAGAAAAGTAATAAAGGGTACGACAAAAACGAAATAGTACAGATATCCGACGTTCTCCTTCCATTTCTGGATTTAAGAGGTCGCCTTCATAGAGTATTAAACCTTTCTTGTCGGCGTACATGCAAAGAGGCCAGCGTGATTGCCAACTGTAAAAGGGTTCACAACCAAACATGCAGTATGTTGTAGTACTACAGGATCATATCCCTTTTTAATGAATGTTTTAACATATTTGATGAACAAAGTGAGAAAATGCGTATGTCCAATAATTTTACGAAGTTTGTAAATCACATCACCATAAAATTCAGGATGTGAAATACCGTGTCGCAGAAGCGCCTTGAGATTACATTGGTACTTGCCAATAAGCGAGAGATTTCGATAGTAAAATTTAGAGAAAGTTTTTCTTAGTTTATGATATCTATATCCTTGCTTAAGCAGTTTCTCAGTTAAAATGAGATTTTGACTGTTAAAATCGTCAATAGATGAACAAGCTCTAGCAAAACGAATAAGTTGAGATATATAAACCCCGTAAGATGGAGCCCGGGGAACATCCCCGTCAAGATGAGGAAAATTAACAATATTAAAATCAAAATCATCTCTTTTGTCATATATTTTAGAAGAAATCATTCCATTATCAATTTTAAGGTCTAGATCAAGAAACGCTGCACAATTGTCGGACGGGTTAGCTTTATTCAATTTGAGTTCTTTAGGATAAATTGTAGGAATCAGAGCATCAAAGAAAGGGTTATCTAAGTTAAAAATATCAACCAAATATCGACAAGTTTTTTCGACTGTTAACATCGTCAATAGATGAACAAGCTCTAGCAAAACAAATAAGTTGAAATATATAAACCCCGTAAGATGGAGCCCGGGGAACATCCCCGTCAAGATGAGGATTATAAGGGTTATCTAAGTTAAAAATATCATCCAAATATCGACAAGGTTTTCGTACCCATAGGAATACCAATTACCTGACGGTATATAGCATTCCCATAACGTACAAATATGTTATCCAAAAGAAAGGTTAGTGATTCGCAAACTTCTGAGCAAGTCCAATTGGTGTAATATTTCATTTGCTCGTCAGTAAAGAAAGCTTTTTCAGTATTACATACCAAGAATGATGTTTTTTCCCGGGCAAATACTTTCTGGATTAAGTTAGTAAGCTTATCCTTAATTAAAATATGAGGGAGAGTTGTGTACAGAGTAGAAAAATCGTACGTGCTTACAGTGGATGCAAGATACCTTTTGTTCTTAAGTTTGTTTAAGACTTCTGAAGAGTTCTTAATAGACCAGAAGAGATTTATTCCAGAATTTTCATAAGTCTTATCACAGTATAATTTTACATGTTCCTTTACCTTCGTTAAACAAGAAGTCAAAAGTATAGACAATTTAGTAGTTGTACATGAACTAGAATTTGCAATGAAACGCGCTTTATATGGTTTTTTATGTATTTTTGGTAACCAATACATTGTAGGAATAAAAGTACAAAAATGAGTCATGCAGGAAATACCACATACAGAACAAACACTCGCCCGAACAGCAACACAAGGAAACAGCAAATATACATGGGTAGAAAAAACAACAAGAGACGCACAAAGACAAAACAAACATACAATAGGAGGAAGATGGAAGTACCGCCTTGGAACGGTCAGTGACAAAAGTCACCGGGGGTTTAAACCGGTTTATGGGCGCCCAACCTCACCCTTATTCCATCCCCATCCTAAAAGACAAACAGTGTAAATAAACGTATCCCCTCTCCGACTAATCTACAACAACCGCGATGGCGTGTAATTTTAATATTGGTTCCAAGTTGTTCGCACTTTTTGACATGGTCTGAAACGATGGTCTTTTCGTCAGCAGTAACTGAAATGTATGACTTGGTATTAATAATTTCCTGCTTCAAGACCTCGATATAATGTAATCGTCAAATAATAATCACATTATTCGATGCCTTATCAGCAGGAACAAAAACGTATTTAGAATGGAACTCCTGTAAACTCTTTTGAAGATGTCTAACAGAAATTCTAGGTTTAGGTGGAAGAAGGTGTTTATTAGAGCTATAAAAGGAAATGCGCTTATCAATTATATCAACAATTAGTTTTTTCCAACTAGAAAGAGCATTAGACTCAACATGTTCTCTTCGACACCATCTAATACTAAAATTTTGTAAAGCCTCCGCAATCTGAACTCGACAAGAGTTAAAATCTATCAAGGATGGTATTCTATATTTGGGACCTTTATTCAAAAGAGATCGTAGACGGTTATCTTTAATTATCTCAAAATTACCAGTAATCACATGACCAGCCGGAGAATAGCAAAATTTTGAGGTGGCGCAATCTCAATTATCAGGAATATTATCATTAATATTAAGGTCGGCCACAATTTTATTATAGTTGAAAATTGTATTTCTGATGGGTTTGTTATATTTGTAGCAGATGATAGGTGGTTCTGTATTTTTTAAGTATTTAGGAATAGTGTCAATTACATTTTTGTCTCTAAAATACTTTGGAGGTCAATAAAATCAATACCTTTATTAATAAAAGGAATTTTCAAGAAGAATCTTTGGTGTTCAGATAATTTGTCAATGTGCGGTCTGAGAACATGTAGAGTAAAGCTTTGTATCAAACTAGCCGTTCCTATGAGAGGATCTGATCTAAAAATAATTTTATCGACTTGCTCGTCAATATCTTTTAATGAACATATAGATAAGGAGCATGGCATGTTTACCAGAAGTTCGATGTAAAGTATGTAGATCAAGAAGAGTCATTTTCAAACGAGATTTTCGTTTAATATTACCATTTTTACGAATGCCATGTGATCGAGATTTGCGATTTCTTATAGAAAAATTGAAAAAATATCTATATCTGGTTCTTTAGAAATATTTCCAGTCTGGTAAATATTATCATTTTATCCAGTCACCAGGCTTCTCTAGTGACATAATAAAGGGGGTGCAAATAAACTTAGGTTTATTAGGTTACTTCCGGTAGTGGAAGGTTTATTAGGTTAGTAGATGGGCGTAATGATTCTATAACCATGGAACTATTTTAGTTTTCTGTAAATATTCATAAACATGTTGATGGAATAGATCTAACAGATCTATTTGGTCACCAGAAGAATTATTCAAATGAGAAAAAAAATTAATTGGCTACAGCTGGATTCGAACCCGCGCCTGATCCTACAAAAGCTAATTCTAATCTCTCTAGAAACGTCGCCCTTACCGATTACGCCACTGAGGCCACATACAAAATGACGTTGATTTATCACTTTTATTAATTTAATCCACCGCTGGCAAAACCCGTTTTGGATAAAATCAAACCTGGAAGCAAAGATTGACAGATAAATAGTAAATGTTTCCTTTTTACTCTCATGATTATTTGATTGATAAACTCTTACAGGGGCGGTGATAGTCATAAACCTAAATATAGCCTGTTCAGTTCCATCGATTTCTGAGTGACGTTAGGTAGAATCTAAAAATAGAAACCGAGACTACGTAACTCGAATTTGACCAAAGAATATAGATCATGTCTGTTTGAAATAACTTATCGACCCTCGATTCAAATCATCTTATTTTTCAAATTCAACCACGTTTCCCTTCTAGTAATACAAGTATCGAAACTATATTCCTCTGCGGTAGCTCATTAGATTTATTTACGTCTAAATGGAAGTGAAAAGGGAGGGATCCGTTGATCGACAAACTGCATTTTCAATGTAAATTATTTCAAGAGTGTTATGAGTCTATAAAAAAAGACATTTAACTATATTGACTGGATAAATCGAATAATAGGTTAGTGCCGTAGATGGGACGCCTTTATCCGACTCGGAGAGAAAACAGTTGAGGCTCGGCAAGCCTCGCCTCAACGTTTTCTCCCCTCGTCGGATAAAGCGTCCCATCTACGGCACTAACCTATTATTCTCTATCAGTCCTAAAGGAAAAGGTGTTTGCAATTTTTTTATCCAAATTAATTCAGATATAAATCTAGCTTTCGATTTAAAGCTACTAGTAGCCTCCTTATCATATGTTATATGCTCAACAATTTGTACTAAAACATCTTTAAAAGAATGGCCAGATTTCCGAAAGTGTTGGTATAAAAAATTGTTTAGTTTACGATTTCGACACTGATATGCATGCTCACGAAATCGAGTTTTCAAAGCACGTCCTGTTTGTCCTACGTACTGTATACCGCAACTAGGCGCGTTTCAAGTTAAAACATAAATAACATTAGTAGTAGTACAATCAACGTCTGAGTTTATCTTGACATTAAATGTTCTACCATTAACTGTAGAATTTATAGTGGAATTACAATAAATGTTACTACAACATATGCACCTCTTAGCAAAGCACTTTTGGATAATCAAGTTCATACGTGGTTTAATTAAATCCACTGTTTCACAACAATACACTTGCGGTTTAGTTTTAGCGAGGTAAGGAAAGGGAAATCATACTCATACGCTCTTGAATATTATATTCACTTTATGCAACGTGTATGCAAGGTCAGAATACTGTGATGTTTAAAAAAAATAGTAATCAAACAAATCCGTTTCAAACTAGCAAACAATAGCAATACCATACTTAAACATACCGACATTGATCTAACGTGTGTATATATTCGACAACATTACATTCGGACCCTTTACCTTATTTAGACGCCTTCCTTTTAACGCCTTTGCAATCCTAGATCTATAGGAGGCGTCAGATCAGGGTCTGTTCTGTGTACTTAATGAATAATAATACGATATTCTGCCACAGTACCAGCTCAACAGTCCAGTGTTCATTATGCCATAATGAAGTATATAAAAACCCTTTACAGTAGAACCGGCCTTAATCAACCTTATTTTGATTGCACGTGGGAATCTTAAAAAACAGATGGTTGTTTAATATAGGGCCAAGGTAATGTAGAAATATCTTATATTAGTGTTCTGTATTACTTTCGACCTGCATCTATTAGTTATCATCTGCATTAAGACCCTGAATTAATAATGGTCGCTTAAGACTGTTCTTCTTTTACTTTAACCACTTTTGTGAGTGTAATAGACAATGGTATCAATCCTGCAGCATATCCAAACATTTAAATGAAAGTTGACGGATTGGCGTAATCAGGTAATTAAACCGTCAGATGAAAACCGGCGAAGACTTATGTGAAGAGCAACAAAGCTAGGTAACGAACATAAATTCTGAGGAACTAGTCGTCACTTGATATTATGCAATTATTCACTGTTGTAATCTATATTGAAGGCAGATTTAACCAGTCCTCATTTAAAATTATTTTAAAAGCGTTATTTGACATGCCCAGAATGAATTCTATGAAGCTATTACGGTTTAAACCTAATGTAAACATGCATAATTGTAGCATTCCAGGTGATGACAGTCTAACATCTTCTTGTTCCTAATTAAGTGAAAATGAGATTTTCAAGACTACTTTTTAAGGCATTACCAAAGCTGTTTTAATGGATTTCTTCTTGTCAATTCAATCACAACTTTCCAATTGGTTTTCTGCTTGTCGAATTCAATGAAATAATTCATTTAACTAAGATATTTTGCCTTCTCAGAAGGACATTGGCAGACATAATTTGTATTAAGTAATCACTAAGTGCTTGTTTCAAAATTGTACAGTGGGATATTGAGATCTAATCATTCCAAGAAAGATTTGAACAATGCAAGTACACCATGGTTTAATCCTTTACTCCATATATACAGTAAAACCTGTCTCTTAATCAACCACAGAAAGAGGTCTCCGTTTGGGTTTGTAAGACAGGTAGGAGCTTAATTCAGATTGAATGTAATACAGAAAGCCCATTTCGCAGTTGTCAGCATTACGTTAGCGCCACTTGCTCCTATGTTGAACGACTCTTTCAACGCCTTTTGTAAACCATGCAGAACTAGATCAAATAGTTCTTAAGGAACTGTCAGATTAGAGTCTACGCTGCTGCTTTTACGCAGTATCATCCTGTCTTTTATAGAAATAATTGCCAATATAAACATGCAAATATACTATTCGAGATAAGAAAGGTTCCGAGAAGATGGAGCTTAATCGATTTTCAGCTGGGTAATAATTAGGCATATAAGGAAACGCCAGACTCTATATGTGTATGTTTTATATAACAAATTTCATGCCAATGGCTTATCCATGAGTACCTTCGCAAGCAATGTGGATTTGAATGAGACACTCAGTAATTCGTAGTCTCGTCAGAGTCCAAACGTGTCATGATGTAATTATAGTTTTGAAACTATTTTCCCGCTCTGCACGGTTAGACTGATATTTTCAAACCATTTTGCCGAGTTTGGCGAATTACTCGGCAACTCAACTGATATCAAAGCGGATTGACACTTGGTCGGTAGTTTCGCAAGGCTTGGTTGAATCGAAAGTAGGCCAAATTCGAACCGAATCCTAAACTAAACAGACAATGTTTTCTCTCACAGCGGGAGTTGATTGAGACACTGTTTGCCACACTGTTTGCAAATGCCAGTATTTGCATATCTCGCATTAATCCTTTCCCTGTTCTACGCTTATTACAAATTTCAATACCTACTGAATAATGATGGGCAAAATACTTATAATAAAATATGGAAGGTGGAACATTGTAGCCATTTTAGAAAGTATGGAAACAGATCTATCCAATTCTATTAGCAAACAGAGCAGACCCTGATCAGACGGTTCCTATAGGAGCCGTCTGATCTGGGTCTACTCTGTTTATAGATGCGTGAAAACAGGTTTGTATGAGGGTAGGGGTTAAATGGTTAGTGTGCAGTAGTGTATACAGTCAACCATCTCTAACTTACAACTCAAAACCTATCTAGGTTGCTTTAGACAGGCAGAAGTATAATGCAGGGTAAAAATAAATAGAAAAACCTGTAATTCTTTCGTTTTACAGTAACAATTGCCTGTTCTTATATCATTTTTATTCTTAAGCTGCATCCCATCTGCATATTCTGAAACAAAAACGAGTTTGGTTTTGCATTTAAGATAAAAGAGAACTCAAATGTGCAATTTTAGAACTTCGACGGTATTAACTATGTCTACCCAAAGTTTGATCAGGTGCAATTATAAGTAGTTTCGATTCGCTAAAGCTATTGAGATATTAAGCGAATAGTTAGGAACATTATGAGACGTCTCTGTGGCTCATTTGGGTGCAATCAGCTTGAAAATGTAAATCCGGTCTCGCATAACGAGATGCTTCTTAAATATTTGAATTAAATGAAGGTGATGTAATCACTACATGTCTTTGATATGAAAATGTCATTTTGCAGCAATTGTTACTTTAGGGATTGTCAATTGTTCTGAGGTTAATCATTTCGCAGGGTAATCGCCCGAGTGTGATTAATGGATCATTTAGTTCATTAAGTCCAGAATATTGTCTGTCACTGAATGGAAAAAGGTTGATGTTCGTTTGCATTTTAAAGTGTACTCGTGGATTGTCATTTGCCTCTTGGGCTCGAAAGCAATTGCGGAATTATTTCTGAAATAGTAACTTTCTATCCTTATGTCAAGTCGACTCTTGCACCGCTACATGTGGTTGCGTAATAACCTTTGCAAACAGTTTCGATCTAGATTAGACATTGACTATATCTACGACTCATCGGGATTCAAATTTCTTGTTAGTCTGAAGACGATGAAACTGCAGTCGAATATAATAACAGATAAAAGTTATTTGGCGCCGAAAGTGTTCACCGAATTAAACGTATTCAGACGATAAAAGCAGCTACGAAGCTTATCTGTTAACCTTTAGCCTGCTGGGCAAAAGTTTGATTGTAGAAAATGCTGCCGATTTCAGTTGTCACTGTTCATTTATCTTGCATTTCTTTTCAACATAACGGTCAGAGTATCAAACAGTTTGGATCCTGGTGAGACGCCGAGTTACTCGGTGTCTCATCTGGATCCAAACTGTTTGCAAATGTAATCACTCATCCGCCTGCAGCATGCTAAAGATTAAATACGCTAAAATTGCTTTGTCAGATCAATTTCAGTCAAGGAAAGAAAAGCAATCAAGTTTGCAAATATTCACCAAGCATGTTACACTTTTATACTTACACGAGTCTGTAACACAGTTGTTTCACATCTCATTGACGTGATCGTGGGCTTGATCAGTGGTTGTTCAACATCTCTACAATTGGCAGATGAAGATCTGTCCGGGTTATCTTCATTTTTAGTGGACTCTTTACAGTAAAAACGCTTTACAGAGGTCACTCGGTACACATAAATGGGTTTCTATAAGAGCAGGTGCTTGCTGAACCCTTTCGATTCTGACTTTTGAATTAGACTATTCCAAAATATTTAAAGTCGAACTGAACGCGAATATTCTGTGAAAAGGGTAACATAGCTAACAGTGCAGACCTACTAGAGTAGCCCTCTCATCTGGTTTATGCTGTTTGAAAATGGTATCAGTGACCAGTGACCCATGCTTAAAGGATTAATACGGAATAATATAATGCAGATCAGATAAGATATTCTTCATTTATCTAGAGTCAGTTTTCATCATATAATTAACTGTAGCCCTGAAGCTCTATCAAATACCAGATAACAATACAAACAAAGAACCTGTAAAGTTAGCAAATAAACAGCATATTATCACATATCATTTCCTTACAATTACCAAGGTATCACAATTTGCTAATATGACATCAAAACAGTCAGATAAGTGTAAAATGCCTGACTAAACACTAAGTCAAATCTAATAAAATCAGTCAATATAACCAATACTGCAGGTAGGAGTAACTAGGGGAAACATAAGAAAGCAGGCTGCATAAACTTCCGTCTGCACTAATATTAAATCTCAGAATTACACATCATTTGAGAGGTCGTAGAAGAGAGTTTCTATTGCAATTCGTTTAATTTATTCCCCAGTTGGTTATTTTTAGATACTACCTCTTTGAATTAATCTACCAATAGGAGCAAATGCTCTATTTATCACAATAGTCTTAGAAAGTGACTTTTACAGAGGCGTCAAAAAGCGTCACCCTTTTACCTAATGTATACTCGTGTAAGAAACAAAGACACGCTCAACATGTGTTAGATGAACGTTTATAATATTATATGAGCACAGGGATGTGTGGATAGACAGATATTGTAGAATCAAGTGTATATAATTCCATCATCAAGCAGATCAGGCCTTGAACAGACGGCTCAAACAGAAGCAGCCAGATTACAGTGTTACACATTGTATGCTATCGAATCGGCACTGTGTGATACTTTAATTGTGTCACGGTGCCGCGAAAAACAAAGCATTAAGTATAGATGATCTGAATAATTCACAAATATTACACGCCTCTAACAAAAAGAGGTCTAATTTTCAACGGCATGTGGTAGTTTAATGCAGATCGGAGCTTATGCTGAAAGCTCGTTCTGCATTTAAAGTACATGTATAAATCATGCAGGGAACACCACATACAAAATACAGCCACCTGATCAGCATCATGACAAAAATGTAAATGTATATGCATATTAAAAGACACAGAGACACACACGGACACCACTTGATTTTAAAAACATCTAGGGTAATTCATACAATGATCGCTTTAAAGTGAGTTTTGCTGTACGTAGACGAAATCGAATGAACTTTGTAGTCTAAACCTCGTAACCTAGTACCTGGTGAGCAGATTCCAAATATTGTTCAACTTCTATAGTAAAATTAATACGAAATGCATTGCCAAGGCAGACAATAGAACGTCACATCTGTAATATGTAAGAAGTAAACAAAGTACACTATGATCAGAGCGACCCTATTGGAGCTGTCTGAGTACACTGCTTGCAAAGGCTAAAACGGGTAATTACGGGGCTTAGATTGGCTTTTGCATTTCGTGCCATTAGTTTTCATCACGAAAGGATTTATTTGTGCACTATATACGACTTACTTTACGATGTGCAGTAATGAAATATCAATGTTGCGTTTGAATCCTCAATCACAAGAAGATGTTATAAAAGCCTTCAATGAAACTTGTCGATATTTGGATGATATTTTTAACTTAGATAACCCTTTCTTTGATGCTCTGATTCCTACAATTTATCCTAAAGAACTCAAATTGAATAAAGCTAACCCGTCCGACAATTATGCAGCGTTTCTTGATCTCGACCTTATAATTGATAATGGAATGATTTCTTCTAAAATATATGACAAAAGAGATGATTTTGATTTTAATATTGGTAATTTTCCTCATCTTGACGGGGATGTTCCCCGTGCTCCATCTTACGGGGTTTATTTATCTCATCTTATTCGTTTTGCTAGAGCTTGTTCATCTATTGACGATTTTAACAGTCGAAATCTCATTTTAACTGAGAAACTGTTTAAGCAAGGATATAGATACCATAAACTAAGAAAAACTTTTTCTAAATGGTACTATCGAAATCTCTCGCTTATTGGCAAGTACCAATCTAATCTCAAGGAGCTTCTGCGACACGGTGTTTCACATCCTGAATTTTATGGTGATGTGATTAACAAACTTCGTAAAATTATTGGACATACCCATTTTCTCACTTTGTTCATCAAATATGTTAAAAAATTCATTAAAAAGGGATATGATCCTGTAGTACTACAACATACTGTATGTTTGGTTGTCAACCCTTTTACAGTTGGCAATCACGCTGGCCTCTTTGCATGTACGCCGACAAGAAAGGTTTAGTACTCTATGAAGGCGACCTCTTAAATCCAGAAATGGAAGGAGAACGTCGGATGTCTGTACTATTTCGTTTTTGTCGTACCCTTTATTACTTTTCTACAGTTACTCTGTTTGCAGCTCAATCATTGAGTACACTAGCGATAGGTGGATACAGTTTGTTCACTTAAATGTTTTCGTTATACATGCACTTTACCACTGTATTTGCCGTCGCTGTTGTGGTAGATTAGTCGGAGAGGGGATACGTTTATTTACACTGTTTGTCTTTTAGGGTGGGGATGGAATAAGTGTGAGGTTGGGCGCCCATAAACCGGTTTAACCCTCCAGTGACTTTGGCACTGACCGTTCCAAGGCGGTGCTTCCATCTTCCCCCTATTGTGTGTTTGTTTTGTCTTTGTGCGTCTCTTGTTGTTTTTTATAGTTATGTACATTTGCTGTTTCCTTGTGTTGCTGTTCGAGCGACTATTTGTTCTGTATGTGGTGTTTCCTGCATGACTCATTTTTGTACTTTTAATGATGTAATCGTGATGCTTATCACAAAATGTAACGGTTTCCCTTTTAACAGTATGATATGATTACAAGTCGCCAAATTGTGTAAGACTGCTGCAGCCGTTTAGAATAGGCAGGGCCAAAACGTTTCATGCAATCTTCGAGATGATGTCCCAATCATCAACTGCCCGCACTGTCAGCGGACTTTCCGTGCGGAATATAGACATATATAGACATCTGCGCATCCACAAATAGATAAACGATTTTGCAATACAAATAACTGCTGGTGCATAACAATTGTGCAGCTCTAATACCGTTTTCACTTACAGCTTGGGATATCGAGGTTCCGGTATTTCCAATTACACGGGTTTCGAGTTACAGCCCGATTAATTTGCTGTCGTGACACCAGTCCATCTACATCGGTCCATCTACATCAATACATCTACACCGGCCCATCTACACTCGGTAAATGTGCGAATACCTCGAACGCAGCAAGGTTTATTTCAGATTACACATTCAAAACCAAACACGTTGTATAATCAGAACAGAGTCAAATGTTCTCAAATACATTAGCGTCCATATCTGAGATTAAATATTCAAACATACCAAGTAATGCATAATACTATTAATTCGAAATAAAGTATCATTGCCATGTTGATAATAATATTAATTATAGTTTGGTTCCATTTTAATAGCTAAGTTTCAAAATGACGTATCATCGAAAAAGGTCGAATTCATGTTTTCTGATATCGTCAGTTCTTTTCTTCAGCGTATCGAACTACGTCAGAGTTTTGAAATTCTTGAACTCTCCGGTGCGTTGAGTAATGACTACAATTTGGTTGAAATAATTGAATGCATCAAACATAAATATAAATATACTTTATGTCATTAGTTCTGACACTAACACCTCATTAAACAAAGGTTTAAGCTTATTCCTGTTACCTTAGTTATTCATTGTAGTTATTCTATACAGAAACACTGCTTTTATGTTAACATGGCAGATACATTAAAGGATACTAAGATCGTAATATCACTTACAATGCTGAGAAATATTCTGCTCAAACTCTGATTGGCAGCAGATGTTAATTAAACCTGGGTCCATGCTTATAAATATTTTTAGTTGAGTCTAAACAGCCTTTGGCTCAAATCTGACCAATCAAAAGCTTGAGAACTCAAATCTGACCAATTAAAAGCTTGATAACGAACTCAGACTCAACTTAAAATATTTATAAGCATGGACCCAGATGTGTCAATTACTAATCGAGTAGCAAGCAGTTATAATACCGATGAGACGCAATGTTCTGGATCTAAGCTGTTTGCAAACCTGCAGAAAGGTGGTGCTAAACATGAAACAAGTTAATTACGTTTATTGGACAGACTATGTTGTAAAACTTCTATTTCTGAGCATAGTACTGAGGAAACGTTGATATGGACTAAAGCGGTTTGTTGAAAACATGTCGATGCGAGTTTTAATTAAAATCGATACTGTTTTCCAAATAATCACTATTCTAGTCTCATAAACATTCTTAAGAGATTTATTTCTACTATTTATAGAACAAATATTTAAATGCATCTCTCGTATATATATTTAAACGACCTAACTATTGCTCTGGTATATTATACGAACGTCTTAATATTCAATCAAAACCTCTTACAGTCTTAATCCACATGATATATTTGAGCTTTGGCGGAATTGCCTAATTCCGTAAAGAACTAACAGTAGGAAATTGAGATTTAGTTTTCAAGAATTTAAAATGTGTTTTCAATCCTGATGAGTACACTTAATAATGGTCAATGAATCCTGTTGAGATATTCCATTATGCTGGTTCAAAATAGACTAATTCGAAGATGCTGCTACTTAACAAGCCTTTATTTGAGACAATTATTTGTAAAGACATTAAGAATACTAAGAGAGAGAACATTTATATTAAAGTTCTAGGATAAATGATTTAAATACATATGGTCTCTTATTCAACAGTGGTATCTTAATGGTGCTTTTATTTTAATGGTGACTGTTGGTCGGACGTTAAACCAAACTCACTCACACTCATATTAGATGGAAAACACTTTATTATCCTTGTTCTGCATTTTCATAGGAATATAAACCAACGTCATCTATAATGTTTTACACCTGGTGATTATTCATGTAAGACTGAAATGATGTATGCATATTTATTAGCTGTTTTTACAGAATCTGCTAACACATTTAACACGTTAGTACTGAATGGACTCTATCGCTAAACACTGTAATTAAATCAGATGATGCAATGTTGAAATGGTAAGATATGCAAAATGGATTAAATCAAATGGCGATAAACGCACTTTGTGTGCAGTTTAGCTTTACCTCCACTTAAGATCCAGATGCGACATTGTCCATCTCCGTATCTAATCAATGGCAGTTGATAGACATATACTCATGGGTTGGACATGCTATTGGGGTAAATACTAAAGGAATGGAATAAGGGCAGTATACAGACATGTGGTCTTTGCTGCCAACAAGCTGTTCCAATTTCAGTATCACCATTGACGACGGAGCGGTGGAGCGGTACTCAGCAATATGTTAATTGATTATAATTTAATTGCACAAAATCCAAACTGCGGGTTGCGTCGTTATTGAATATTTATTAAGTTGGGTTTCCTATGAAGCATGGAATTTAAATGCAATGAAACTCTATCCTCAAAATCGGGAATTAAATTGCAATTAAACTCTGTCCGTATAATCGGGTGATTATCTGCATGTTCAGCATTAAGGGTCGCATAGTCTTACGTTTTAAAATTACACTCACAGTCATGATGGATTATGTTAAACTGCTTAAACAGGCTGAGCTAACCCTCAACCTTATCATTCTAGGCGCGACCAAACGCGTTATTGCAAACATATTGTTTGTATATGAGACGCCGTATAACTCGGCGTCTCATCAGGATACAAGCTGTTTGACACTCGGTTAACAGTTCTCAAACGCTTGTACGAATCGTAGGTAAAGATGCAACAGATCAACATGTCGGTAGCCATTATTTTTGTCTGTACGACAAGGGTTAATGCATGGAAATAACTGCCAATATTACGTCCTTTAGCCCTTATACAGAGCGCAACCTAACTTGAACATATGTAAGACTCTAATCATAAATAATTTCGTATACCACTCGTTTACTCGTTTAAACGTTTCTTGAAATTTTAAAGGATTGGAAATAATCAACCACTGTAACGGACTGTTGAAACACATATCGTTTTACGGTAGAATAAGATTTCAAATTTGATTAAGGAGTGCTGGTATGGGCTTTAAGCAAGTTTAGCGTTATAAAAATCTTATTCCTGCATCAACGGAAGACTGTGCTTAAAGGGGTCTTGTGGAATTACATTTAAGAATATCAAATAGCGGAATTAGCACTTAATATCTCCCATTGGAGAAATTATTGTAGTAGGCTCATGGCTGTTCAGTTAATTGGAAGCCTTCTGTTAATGATAGGCACGTGTCGGTGTTTGTTCAAAAATTGCATTTTGACGAATCATGTCCTAATCTTACGATTTACCCAAATTGGTATTTGAAAAAAAGATCATCTAAATCAGCCATTTACTTCACAGAGACGACTTTAATGTCTTTGCAAACAGACTAGATCCAGACGGTTCTGAACCGTTCATGTATAATCAGTCGTATCAGGGTATATTTTCTTTGCTGGTGGAGTAATAATAATTCATAATACTTATCATATATAATACTAATAATCTGTTTTTACAATTTCTGCTATGGTTGATATTTCCTGTTTTTATATTCCATTATACATATTCTGAAAGTCGGAGATCCTTCGAAAGCAAAGAAGCAAAGTAAAAAGGGAAAAATGCAGACTCCGTCCATGAGTAGTAATTAAAGTTCAACACTACTCACGCCCTCTAGCGTCGGCCTCAGCAGTATTCAATTTTCAAAACTAATAACATCGAAACTAAAGATCCTGAAGTACAAGAAATTATATCAACATCTTATTAATATTCATGGTGTCAATATTTCTTACTCGAATAGTTATGAGGTAAAAGCTTAAAGTTTTATCCTTTACTTGAAATGCGCTGAAGAACACATCATATATATAATGAAGACCCCGATGTTATTCCCTGACCAATTAGTATTTATTCGGGTTTCGTTTTATTTCCATAATTGGTCGAAACAGGCACAACAAAAAATATTAGTATGGACATAAATTGATTTTCTGTAACACATCTGCATGTTTTAATATAAAAGTGATTGTACATATCTGAGTCATGCAGGGAACACCACATACAAAACACACATCCGGCCGTACAACACCATGACGTTAAGGCCAAATTAACCATCTTCATCATAAAAATGAAAATTGCTAACATCATCATGGTCCGTATTTTATATGTTAAAAATTCATTAAAAAGGGATATGATCATGTAGTACTACAACATACTGCATGTTTGATCGTCAACCCTTTTACAGCTGGCAATCACGCTGGCCTCTTTGCATGTACGCCGACAAGAAAGGTTTAGTACTCTATGAAGGCGACCTCTTAAATCCAGAAACGGAAGGAAAACGTCGGATATCTGTACTATTTCGTTTTTGTCGTACCCTTTATTACTTTTCTACAGTTACTCTGTTTGCAGCTCAATCATTGAGTACACTAGCGATAGGTGGATACAGTTTGTTCACTTAAATGTTTTCGTTATACATGCACTTTACTACTGTATTTGCCATCGCGGTTGTTGTAGATTAGTCAGAGAGGGGATACGTTTATTTACACTGTTTGTCTTTTAGGGTGGGGATGGAATAAGTGTGAGGTTGGGCGCCCATAAACCGGTTTAACCCCCAGTGACTTTTGTCATTGACCGTTCCAAGGCGGTACTTCCATCTCCCCCCTATTGTATGTTTGTTTGTCTTTGTGTGTCTCGATGTTTTTATAGTTATGTACATTTGCTGTTTCCTTGTGTTGCTGTTCGGACGACTGTTTGTTCTGTATGTGGTGTTTCCTGCATGACTCATTTTTGTACTTTTATAATTGTATTAATATGCGTTTATTGTATATATTACCACTTTATGAGTGGTAAGCATTTAAAGATTGATTCAATTGTAATTGTTGTTTTAAAAACGATACAATAACTAAAAGTTTTAATATATGCGTCCTGTTAAACTTTTTAAAAATATTATATACAGTATGCTATTGTGTTTGGTACTTATTTCATTCAGTGATGTTATGTCGCTTTCTTATTATTTGTCTCATATCGCGAAATCCAATAACAAGTAGAAGAAGACCCCAGACTGTTCAGTTTACAAAAAAAGACCCGGATAATAGAAACAAACCCCAGGTAGAGACGACCGTCAGTATCAGTAATCATGATTGGGGGTTGTTTACACCGAACAGAAGCATGGGATCCCATGCGTAATTTGATGTTCGCTTCTGGTAAATATGTAATTACCTTTACACACTATTTGATATTTGTCAACAATCAAACTCTGTCTTTCCACAAGAAAGTAATGCTCTTCTTGTATGGGAAACCCTACGTCAGTGTATATTATTCTTACACAGACAAGATGAATCAGTAATGATTTTCCCTAGCCAAGAAATGGTTTAGAATTGAAATGCGATTATTCATATTTCGATTCCTCTATTTTATTTCTAACCGCCATGTCTAAGCCGAACTCGAAACCGTCCAAGAGTATGAAGAAATGACTTGTTTTGCATGCATTGTTAATTCATAAAGGCAAATATCGGACTGGTTCCCACTGACTGTAGAAGACTGGCACATTTTGCTTGTTGAATAATTAGATACAGTCTTGTCAAACGAACCTTGAAAACAATCTGAAAATTAGATTTAAAATTGGTAATTTTAGTGAATTATTTCCCTCATTACATATAAAATTATGCACTGTTACAAATGTTACGTGCAATTTCGAGAATAATCTGAAGAGACAATTGAGTAGAAGCCTGTCGCAGCCCTCAAGACATTTTAATTGGTGATGCATACGGATGCATCTCCTGGTTTGTCGCTTACGCTGCCAGTGGCGAAATTGTCATGACCTATATAAATACTTTGGATCTATTCGGTCTCTCACCAGGATCCAATATGTTTGTTATTGTGGTAATATGTTTTAACGAAAATGGGAGAATTTAAACAACCAACACTGAAGCGGATGACAAATTTTGCCGACGATAAAATTTGCACGAGAAAGAGCTAAAACGTTACGATAACAGTTTGTGATTTTAATTTTGGTAATGCCTAGGTCACACATTCACGGATTTGACGTCGGAGTTGCTACCGATACGATCCGACATTATTCGTGGCAATCTGCACGGGTCCGTAGCTTTCTGTATTTTAGCCGTAGTCATGCGTATCAGTACTTACTGTTTGTTCTGTATGTGGTGTTTCCTGCATGACTCATTTTTGTACTTTTTGTATATCCGTAGATTTCCGTATTTTAGCCGTAGTCATACGTAGTAGTACTTGTATATCCGTGACAATTTTTGAACATGTTCAAAATTTGACCACGGGTCAAACAACTGTAGTGCATCCGTGCTATTCCGTTTTAGATCGTTCTTATTTGTACTAACTCTTACATATACTGTAGCAAACTGTTGTTTATCCGCAGTGCACACGCCCTGCCACGTGTCGCCTCGTATTAAACCGTATTATTTCAGTATTAAACCGTGTAATTTCCGTATTAATGCCTAGTTCACACATTCGCGGGCCACCTCGCCGGTTCCACTACAGATTAAATCTCACGGGTGACCCGGAGATGCCAATTTCCGTAGTCCGATATCACGGGTTTAGACGTACCTGTGGTAAGATAATGTAGGAATTGACCACGAGTGATACGGAATTTTACGGTACGACACTGTTTAAAAACGGAAATGTCACGGCTTAATCGGGACAATCATAACACGGTTTAATACGGAACGACACCTGTCAGGGCATGTACACTATAATAAGTACTGAGTAGTACGGTTATAGTGCGGACTAAAACGGATCCGTACGTTCTAATACGGTTTAGTAAGGATGTACTACGGTTGTTTGATCCGTGGTTCAATCTTTAACATGTTACAAAATTGTCACGGATATACAAGTACTGATACGCGTGACTACGGCTAAATACAGAAAGCTACGGACCAGTACAGATAGCCACGAATGATGTCGGATCGTATCCGTAGCTAATCCGGCGTCAAATCCGTGAATGTGTGACCGCAAGGTCCGTTGCAATAACATTGTATGCATCCGTAGCGCACTACGGAAATGGCATTTCCGGGGTCATCCGTGAGATTTAATCCGTAGTGGAACTTGCCAGGTTATCCGTGAATGTATGACCTTGGCATGACATTCGATGTGAGTATTACCAAACAAAAATAATTTAATATGTTTGTTTATTATATCTTTTGATAGACATGTGCACATACTGTATTTTTGTCATGGTGCAATTCGAGCGACTGTGAGTTTTGTATACAGGGTGTCCAAAAAGAAAGTTTACAGTTTCACTGTCTTTGTATACTATCTAAACGTTCTGCTATAACAATGAAAACGTGCATATGTATAGATCATAGATACAAGTTTTATCTGGTACCATTTTAAAGATTAACGCTCATATCTTTTTCAGATAAATGGCAATTTACTAAATTTTCCTTATTTTGTCTATGACGTCAATTCAGTAGTTTATGACGTTTTCGAGATGTCTGCCCATTTGCAGTCTCCATTCTCGCACTCTCTCTGTTTATTACCTTGGCACATGAGTCTATACTTATCTTCTTAACTTTTCTTCTAATGTTTCACTGGAGCTTAGATGTGTCCGTTAGTTTTGGGCTGTACACTAACGACTTCAGATAGCTCCACATAAAAATATCACAAGGATTGAGATCCTGGCTGTGGGCGGGTCATGTCACACCACAGTGCTTCACCTTTGGATATTTCCTGGAAATTACTCTATCACCAAACGTTTCATATAATGCATCCAACACCTTATTTGCAATGTGCTGTTTTGTATTTTGTATGGGAAAAGTTCTAAACACTTTCTTGTTATATTATGCCCAGGGCTTTATTGCAGCATGTCTTGGAGCACGCTAACATTTTTCGTTACTTCTACTGGTTTATGGTCAACCAGACCTTGGAGAATATTTTACTGCCCCACTTTATCAAACTTTCTTACTATATTGTAGATGTTCACTCTATTCACACTCATGCCTTTATATGAATATTGTAACTAGATCTACCTTTGCACACCAGTAACACTTTTAATATCATGATAACTTTTCACGATAGAAATACGCTGATTCGACGTCGGACGCCACATCGTGAAAATAAAATGTTTTTTAATGATGTCATAACGTCGCGACATTACAGATTAAAGCGCGTAAATTTTATGCATAATAAAAACTTGAGCATGTATGCTTTAAAATGATGTATTTTTCACTAATATAGTTCAATATTTGACAAACTTATAAGGGGATGAAACTGTAAACTTTCTTTTTGGACACCCTGTATGGTGCTAATTCGAGCGACTGTGAGTTTTGTATGTGGTGCTATTCGAGCGACTGTGTGTTTTGTATGTGGTGTTTCCTGCATGGCTCATACATTAACTTGTACCTCAAATTCGAAGATCGAACTATGAAAAAGAAGAATTTCCCAAAACCATCATCCCATTTGTCTAACAGTTTGAATCCATATTTAATACAGATTATTCCGAATTTTGACTGGTTGAGTATCTCACTTAACATTTAGCCTGCTATAGGCGGATGAGTAAGTACCCATGCAAACAGTTTGGACCCAGATGAGACGCCGAGTAACTCGGCGTCTCATCAGGATCCAAACTGTTTGACACCCTGATTGCAGTTTGGTTGACAAATTGATTATAGCTTGAATTTTGAAAATATAGTAAATGAAATCAATTGCTAAAATAATTTGTTCAGCAGGCCAAAAACTATTGGAATAAAGATAATGATGTATATTATTGTTTCGTTTAGCCTGCTGAGCCACATTATTGTTTGTAGAGGGTGTGGTCGACTTCAGTTGTTCACAGTTAAATTATCTTGCAGTTCATCACAACAACACGGTTAGAGTACCAAACAGTTTGAATCCAGATGAGACGTCGAGTAACCCTGCGTCTCATTTGAATGCAAATCGTTTGCATGGTTAATCACTCATCCGCCAACAACAGGCTAAAGCGTAATGCCTGGATCATATGCCAAAGTTGATACCGGTACTTGTAGAGCAAAGAAGCAAATTATGTGCCATCTGAACGGCATTGAAGGGTAAACACTAAATATGATGATATGTGTTTTATATTACAACAGAGATTAATATTAGATACAAGTGCTATAAAACATACTGGTACCGTTTTTGTATTTATGTAAGTTCCTCAAAATCATAACTTATGACATATTTTTTCCGCTTGAATCATTATGAATAGATCAGAATTAACCCATTTATTTATACCAATGCCTTTTAACCCATTTGCAACAGAGTAGATCCATATCAGATAGCCAATAGTATGCAAAGCTAGGAATTGATTGTCAACTGGTGAGTGCATTCGTTTGAATAATTACCAGGACTTCCTGTGTAGGATAACGAGTATACAAATAAAGCAACAAATTAGCACTATTACTAGACTGAACAGAAACAATTAGTTGAAATGTTGAAGTGCTCTTTAGCGTAGGAAGCTTAATTTTATCAGGCCGCTTGTCAATATCGGTTCAGTAGAGATCCTCAGTGATATCCATTAGGATTTAAGGGGCTTGATAACTCTATTTAATGTATGCTTTTAGTCGTTTGAGGGAAAATGACTTGAAATTAGTGTCATTTTCAATCTTGATACTGAATGCTAAAGCACTAGCATCCTTCTGATAAATGGCATTTACTCTGTTATTTGTCAGACAAATGCAGTTTAATTTTCCCGTGGCATGTACAACTAAGGAAACTAGATTTGCTTCGATGTTTACAGATACTGCCATTTTAGTTGAGATATCAATATAACGTAATGCTTTTGACAATGATCAATATTGCCACATGTATAAATAACAATTATAGTAAATGTGAAGAAAAAATTAAAAAGAAATTGAATACCGCTTAAGCCGGTGCTAGGGGGCGTGAACAGTGTTGCACTTTCAATTACTGCTCATTAACAGACTCAATAAAACCGAGTCTGCAATTTTCTCTTTTTGTGTTGCAATATTTGCTTTCGGGGGATCACCACCCTTCAGAATTTTTAACCGTGTTGTGTAATTATATATGTTTGTTACTCTCTTTTGCCGACAAAATAGTTCTATCCTAAAGGCTTTGTCTGATGAAATAAATCTATCCACTAAAGTATGTACATAGACATTCAGTCACACTACAAAGCATCCGTGTTTCCCGTTCTTGTAACTAATATACAGCTTTGCAAATATATAATATATGTTTTAACCATCCTACATAACAAAGCGTATGCAAACACTCATTTTATTACATATATTATTTTGTACTCGTCGCCAATGACTTAATATTTCTGTCAGGATGGATCATTCCCTCTCAGGCCAACACTTTACATCATTACTTAAAATTGAATGCACAAACTCGGTTCCATTATTGACATATAAATAGTTACAACAGTGTTGGATGATAACCCCGCTGATCCGAAACGGATCCAACATAATTCCACGACGACGAAGCTGAACAAGACAAATCAAACAGGTTACGGGATCATTGCTGGGTGAACTCTTTGTTTCATCATTTAATGAATTACGTGATGCACATTCATATAAACTTCTGTATATCATACGTATTGAACCAAATATATCACTCCTGACACATAATAGTCAATCAATAATTACAAACATGAGTAATAAGTTTCATAACACTATCCCTTGTTTTTTTGTTGTCATTTTTTTAAAAAAAAACCTGTAACTATAAAGGGGGATATTTTGTTAAAATTCATAGAAGAGTTAAGGCTGCTGCCACACAATGACATCGATCAGTTATTCAAAACCTAGGTACCTGTTCGTAAATAATTCAAGTTCAAGGACCGTAAATCTGACGAAAAACTATTCGACCGCACTGAGATGTAAAGTTAAGCTTTAACTCATCTAGATGTAGCTTTATACATAACATAAAGCTGATATCTCGAACAATTGAAAATATTACGAAATATGTCAAGTCAAAGGGCCATTACTCTAGTAACAAATATTATTCCACCAGATTGAGATTCGAACTTAAGTTGTAACTGATTTAGATTTAGTTATGTAAGTGTAAATAGAATTACAATTACATGTGAAAATCAAAATTTACTGATCAATCTAACATAATGAACAGAGTTGGTTTGGCAAATACCATTTGTCGAGTGTATTGGCCAATCTATTTAAATAGAATCAAAACAATAAACTATTCTCATGCTAAGCGCGTCTTGACTGGCAATATCTAACAACCTGCATTCAGACGAGACGCTAATTGACCCAGCGTCTCATCAGGATCAAAGCTGTTTGACACTTAAATCGAATAGAATCGAAAGTAAGAGAAAATTACAGCAGTTCCGATCCTGAGTAGACGTTACTACTTCGAGAGGTTCGAATCATCCGATGTTTAATCTGACCAATTTCTCACATTTACATATTAATTCAGGTCGAAAGTAATGATGAAAGCTCCTTTAAAAGCTTATACCATTACTTTAGACCTGCATTAAGCTGTCACATGTGTTTCTGGATATGCGTATTGATATTCTGAATTGTACATGTTGGAAGGACCGAACTTTTACTCCGAGTTATCCCGAAGTTCGGGTTATCCGAGTTCGAGATATCAAAGTTCAACTGTCCTTTAATTAAGAACATCACCAATTAACCTTTCTTATGCTGAAAATGTCGTCTGCTCAATTTCTGACTTTCTGAAATATTTACTGACTTGATTTGTTTTTGTACTGCTATGAGAGAGATTTCATGTTACGTTTGAATCCGAAATCACAAGCAGATGTTATAAAAGCCTTCAATGAAAGTTCACGTTATTTGGATGGCATTTTAACTTAGATAACCCTTTCTTTGATTCTCTGATTCCTACAGTTTATCCTAAAGAACTCAAATTGAATAAAGCTAACCCGTCCGACAATTGTGCAGCTTTTCTTGGTCTCAGCTTTTCTTGATCTAGACCTTAAAATTGATAATGGAATTATTTCTTCTAAAATATATGACAAAAGAGATGATTTTGATTTTAATATTGTAAAGTTCTCTCATCTTACATGTATATCTCAACTTAAGGGTTTTGCTAGAGCTTGTTCATCTTTGACGATTTTAACAGTCGAAATCTCATTTTAACTGAAAAGCTGCTTAAGCAAGGATATAGATACCTTAAACTAAGAAAGACTTTCTCTAAATTTTACTATCGAAATCTCTCACTTAATGGCAGGTACCAATGTAATCTCAAGGCACTTCTGCGACACGGTATTTCACATCCTGAATTTTATGGTGATGTGATTTACAAACTTCGTAAAATTATTGGACATACCCATTTTCTCACTTTGATCATCAAATATGTTACAAAATTCATTAAAAAGGGATATGACCCTATAGTACTACAACATACTGCTTGTTTGGTTATTTTACAGTTGGCAATCACGCTGGCCTTTTTGCATACGAAAGGGTAACCCTTGATCTAAACTTACAGCATCCAAAGCTAGAAAACAGAAACAACTGAGCTATCTGCGTGGCCTGAAAGTAATCCAGGTATCTGCCGAAACGTTTTTAGTGAGATGGGTAAACGTGAAGAAGGAAGAAATATGTCTTCTCACATGGTCTAGTGCTTTAGAATGCCATTGGCGTTGTGTAATTAGTCATTCTATGTATAGTACTATTTTTGATAAGTACTTTCTGTTCGCCCCCCCCCATCCCCCGAAATAATTTTCGCTTTGAAATTATCATCAGTATACCATTACTGTGACTTTCTGTATTATATGGCGTTTTGACTGAACTCTGAGAAATTTATAGAATTTTGTGTATAGCAGAAGACCTTACAGTTGATGTGGTTAGATTAATATGGATCGATTGCATTGATTTCAACTTGTGAAGATGAAGCAGCAAATTATCATAAAACCTGGTGTTTGGAAATAACTACTAGGTCGTAAGAATGACCCCAGGATTTCATCACGTTAGCAGGCAGTATATCTGGAAGTTACATCTAGTTTGGCCATATGTAGAGACTTTATAAAAAGTATGTATGCCAGTGTAGGTATTAACTAATGAAAATAGAGTTTACTATTAAATACTAGTGGGTCATATTGAAATTACAATGTAACACAGTTTCTGATTGGTGGAAAACTAAAACAAGAATGAAAATAGACAGCTAGCCGCTGAAAAAAATGTTGATCAAAGTCGAACAACAATGTTTCAAACGGTGTTCACACACCGGGTTTCACCACGTATCCCTGCTGAATGACAATGGCCCTGCGCTGTTGTAACATCGAGTTCTTCCGCATGCACCCTTAGGTCCATATTCCCCAGACCTAGCCCCAGGTAACTGATTTATATATCCTAGACAGAAAAAGCATTTGGCTGGTAGACATTATAGATCTAGACAGGTCCTGGGATCCGCTTTTGATCAGTGTATGCTGGGTATACCGAACATGATTATGAAAATGCGTTTAAAATAGATCAAACGTTTGAAACTGAGTGTACGTTGCAAGTACGATTATTTTGAAGGTATGACACGTAAATAAATTAAAATATAATACCCCAGTTGCATTACGTTTAAGATGGCCCTCGTATATTTGCAAAGAAAGGAAGTATTTTTATGATAAGAATTTCAGCAAAAGACAATAGTTCCAGACGAAATATTATTTAGCTTGCAAGAGTTAAATATATACTGTTCCCGTATGATTAAACATATTACCCCCCCCACCTTACACACACACACACACACACACACGCGCGCGCGCGCGCGCACACACGCACACACGCACACTCAGAATAAGTATCCTTCCCAACCCTAATTATAAAATGATTATATTTAGTGCACAATGCATTGTATTAAATTTTGAACCCTACTATTGCACAATGCTTGATTCTAATCGTGTTCAATAAAAGAGACCGGTGTAGATCGGTTAACAAATAGTGTTTACAATAAACTTATTGAATGCGGGACACCCTTGCACTGTCACTTGCAAACAGTGTTGATCCAGATCTTAGGGCTCCTAGAGGGTTTGAACTGTGTTTCATGCAAAATCTTCAAGCATGTATTTATCTAACCATTTACTCCATTCATACGCCTTTCTATGCCGTTGCAAACAAAGAAGACCCATATAAGACAGTTTCTTCGTAATATATAACTGAGATATGATTCCATAGTGTCTGCAACGCTAAAGCTTTCTGTGTACATGTGCTATTATAACATTTAATCTAATTACTATTCATGACGCCATTATTTCTTACATGAATCTTCATTGAGTGAAAGGTCCTGTCATCATACTGAGTGGGCTCTACAGATACAAAGTGATGGGATAATCAACTTCGAACATTCTGCATCGAAAGGGTTTACACCAAACCGTCATGACAAATTATTATGAAACAATGTAAACGGACCACAATGGATATAAGGAAAACGTTTATTTTCCTTTTTCGTGTTATCCTTAGTTTTAGTGCGTATTTCATGGCCTTTTTATTCAAAGATGTATACTGCGCAAATTTCCGTAAATTTTGCGTTTCGAACTGACTTCAGAATTGGAATCTATGTACCTTAACAATTATTTAACGCTAAACAGCACGGTCAGTAAATGGTTGTTTGTGTCGAAAGAACTAGAACAAGAGCACCGCGAGACGGGGCAATATACGCCCGAAGGCTGTTCTATTTACACAATGTGTGAACCTTCAGAAGTTGCGCATATGAGGTCTATTAGGGCTAAGGCAATAGCAAGGAGAGTAAAACTGCTTATTGTAATAGTAATCTTTTATTTGTCTTTGGGCCTACTGAAAGCTATTTTATATGAGTCCATCAAAGGGCAATAACTCCAGAATGAAGGATGACATCGAGTTATCTGAGAGTTATCTGAAAGTTATCTCACTGATATGCACAACTACACATCAATATCTATCATTCCTGAAAGTTTGAAGAAATTATGTTGAAAAATAAAGGAGGAGTTAGTTGCACAAGAAATTGCTACCCGAAACTATCAAAGGGCAATAACTCCAGAATGAAAAATGATATGAGAGTTATCTTACTGATATGCACAACTACACATCAATATCTATCATTCCTGAAAGTTTGAAGAAATTATGTTGAAAAAATAAAGGAGGAGTTAGTTGCACAAGAAATTGCTACCCGAAACTATCAAAGGGCAATAACTCCAGAATGAAAAATGATATGAGAGTTATCTCACTGATATGCACAACTACACATCAGTATCTATCATTCCTGAAAGTTTGAAGAAATTATGTTGAAAAATAAAGGAGGAGTTAGTTGCACAAGAAATTGCTACCCGAAACTATCAAAGGGCAATAACTCCAGAATGAAAAATGATATGAGAGTTATCTTACTGATATGCACAACTACACATCAGTATCTATCATTCCTGAAAGTTTGAAGAAATTATGTTGACAAATAAAGGAGGAGTTAGTTGCACAAGAAATTGCTACCCGAAACTATCAAAGGGCAATAACTCCAGAATGAAAAATGATATGAGAGTTATCTCACTGATATGCACAACTACACATCATTATCTATCATTCCTGAAAGTTTGAAGAAATTATGTTGAAAAATAAAGGAGGAGTTAGTTGCACAAGAAATTGCTAACGGACGGACGGACAGACGGACGGACGGACGACATGCGCCATACCATAATACGTCCCTTCGGGCGTATACAAATGGATTTCTACGGAAACGAACGGAACAGCCTTCGCCATTGGCCGGAATCTGTCGTAAGATTCAAATTTACATACCGGAAATAATCATTCGATGTATGTGTATTATGTAGGCCAACAACCAGTGTCAGTCATTGTCATGTGATGTACACTTTTTACCAAAATAAATATATCTATCTATCTAACGGATCAACGTTTATAGGGCGCATACGAAAGTATTTGTCAAAAGGTTTACTAAGTATGATACAAGGTATCTGATACAAGGTCTGATACAAAAATAGAAGGTTTCATTTCAATAATAAAGTATCATTATACACCGTCAATGATACAGGAGGAAAATGTAAAGGTTTGTTGGTATGGAGTATATGAGTTTCTAAAACTCGCTGGAATTTAATGTGGCTATCTTAACCATTTAGCCGGTTTGTTAGTTTCTGTTCAAGCATTTTGTTTGGTAGCGATACCCTTACCTTAAAAACGGGTAATTATTTATTGAAAAAATGTGATCGATTTCTGTAGTATCACAGGACTCACTCAATAATGCTACACGCAATGAAATAATTATGTCATTGCTTGCAACATATTAAACAAAAAGTTCCGTATGCCTAATAGTTCGTTCACCTTTTATTCAATAAGTAAAGATGTTTACACATTTGCAAACAGATTAGACCAAGAATAGAATATTCATGTACTTAAACACGTGCTGGAAATAAGTAATTAATGTCATTGTCAAATAATGTAGACCGAGATGAGAATATCCTAAAGAATCCGTCTCATCAGGGTATGCACTTTTTGTTAAAAGTACATATGAGTCATGCAGGAAACACCACATACAAAAACACACATCCGCCCGAACAGCACGACAAAGAAATAAATGTACTTGCATATCAACAGATACAAAGAGACGCGCAATGACATAACAATGGGAAGATGGAAGTACTGCCTTGAAACGGTCAGGGACAATAGTCACTGGGGGTTCAACCCGGTTTAGGGGCGTCCAACCTCACATTTATTCCGTCCATACCCTAAAAGACAGTGTAAACAAACGTATCCACTCTCCGACTAATCCACATCAACCGCGATAGCAAATACGGACAGTGGTACATTGCATGCAAAACGAAAACATATTTAAGTGAAGCAAACTGGTCCCACCTATAGCTAGTGTACTCAACGATTGATATGCAAACAGATAAACTGTAGAAAAGTAATAAAGAGTACGACAATAACGAGAGACCCGACGTCCTCCTTCCGTTTCCGGATTTAAGAGGTCGTCCTTGTAGGGTACTAAGCCTTTCCTGTCGGCGAACATGTAAAGAGGACAGCGTTATTGCCAACTGTAAAAAGGTTGACAACGAAACATGCAGTATGTTGTAGTACTATAATATCATATCAGTTTAATGTTTTAACACATTTGATGAAAAAAGTGAGAAAATGGATATGTCCAATAATGTTACGAACTTTGTAAATCACATCACCATAAAATTGAGGATGTGATGTACCGTGCCGCATGAGCGCCTTTAGATTACATTTGTACTTAACAAAAGTACAAAAAAATGAGTCATGCAGGAAACACCACATACATAACAAACAGTCGCCCAAACAGCAACACAAGGAAACAGCAAATGTACATAGCTATGAAAACATCAAGAGACGCACAAAGACAAAACAAACATACAATAGGGGGAAGACGGAAGTACCGCCTTGGAACGGTCAGTGACAAAAATCACTGGGAGGTTAATCCGGTTAATGGGCGCCCAGCATCACTTATTCCATCCCCACCCTAAGAAGCCAAACAGTGTAAATAAACGTACCCCCTCTCCGACTAATCTACAACAACCGCGATGGCAAATACAGTGGTAAAGTGCATGTATAACAAAAACATTTAAGTGAACAAACTGTATCCACCTATCGCTAGTGTACTCAATGATTGGGCTGCAAACAGAGTAACTGTAGAACAGTAATAAAGGGTACGACAAAAACGAAATAGTACAGATATCCGACGTTCTCCTTCGGATTCTGGATTTAAGAGGTCGCCTTCAAAGAGTACTAAACCTTTCTTGTCGGCGTTCATGCAAAGAGGCCAGCGTGATTTCCAACTGTAAAAGGGTTGACAACCAAACATGCAGTATGTTGTAGTACTACAGGATCATATCCCTTGTTAATGATTTTTAACATATTTGATGAACAAAGTGAGAAAATGGGTATGTCAAATAATTTTACGAATTTTGTAAATCACATCACCATAAAATTCAGGACGTGAAACACGGTGTCGCAGAAGCGCCTTGTGATTACATCGGTACTTGCCAATGAGCGAGAAATTTCGATAGTAAAATTTAGAGCAAAGTTTTTCTTTGTTTATGGTATCTATATCCTTGCTTAAGCAGTTTTTCAGTTAAAATGAGATTTCGACTGTTAAAATCGTCAATAGATGAACAAGCTCTAGCAAAACGAATAAGTTGAGATATATAAACCCCGTAAGATGGAGCACGGGGAACATCCCCGTAAATATGAGGAAAATTTACAATATTAAAATCAAAATCATCTCTTTTGTCATATATATTAGAAGAAATCATTCCAATATCAATTTTAAGGTCTAGATCAAGAAACGCTGCATAATTGTCGGACGGGTTCGCTTTATTCAATTTGAGATCTTTAGGATAAATTGTAGGAATCAGAGCATTAAAAAAGGGTTATCTAAGTTAAACGGCGGGGATACCTTTATTTACAATGTTTGCTTAGCTAGGGTGACTTTGAGATAAGTGTGAGGTTAGAACGTCCGTAAACCGGTTTAAACCCCAAGTGGTGATTTTGCTAATGACCGTGCAAAGGCGGTTCTCTCTTTGTCATCCTTACGTTTGTTTGTCTTGTGAATTTGTGCTTGTGTTTTGTTCATGTTTGTCTCTGGTGCTCGTGTATTTGTTGGTGTTTTCTGTGTTCTTCTAGTGTGTTTGCGTGTGTTTGGTTGTGTGTGTGTGACATGCTGTCTGTTGGTGTGTTGGTGGTGGTTGCTTCTTGTATGTGACTTTCTACTGTATGTGTGTGTATGAGTATAAATTGGTATGCTTTCTGTAGGTGTTTTGGTGATGGTGGCGTTTTGTGTGTGGCTTTTCCTGCTTGACTTTACTACTTTTTCATTATCTAAGTACAAAAATGAGTCATGCAGGAAACACCACATACAGAACACACACTCGCCCGAACAGCAACACAAGGAAACAGCAAAGCAAATGTACATAACTAGAAAAAACAACAAGAGATGCACAAAGACAAAACAAACATACAATAGGAGGAAGATGGAAGTACCGCCTTGGAACGGTCAGTGACAAAAGTCACTGGGGGGTTAAACCGGTTTATGGGCGCCCAACCTCACTCTTATTCCATCCCCACCCTAAAAGACAAACAGTGTAAATAAACGTATCCCCTCTCCGACTAATCTACAACAACCGCGACGGCAAATACAATGGTAAAGTGCATGTATAACGGAAAAACATTTAATTGAACATACTGTATCCACCTATCGCTAGTGTACTCAATGATTGAGCTGCAAACAGAGTAACTGTAGAAATGTAATAAAGGGTACGACAAAAATGAAATAGTACAGATATCCGACGTTCTCCTTCCATTTCTGGATTTAAGAGGTCGCCTTCATAGAGTACTAAACCTTAAAAATATCATCCAAATATCGACAAGTTTCATTGAAGGCTTTTATAACATCTTCTTGTGATTGAGGATTTAAACGCAACATGAAATCTCTCTCATAGCAGTACAAAAACAAATCTGCAAGTGGTGCACAATTCTCGTCAGTAACAAAAAGCTTTTTCAGCATTACATGCGAGGAACTATTTTTTCCCGGGCAAATACTTTCTGGATTAAGTTAGTAAGCTTATACTAAATTAAAATATGAGGAAGAGTTGTGTACAGAGTAGAAAAATCGTACGTGCTTACATTGGATGCAAGATACCTTTTGTTCTTAAGTTTGTTTACGACTTCTGAAGAGTTCTTTATAGACCAGAAGAGATTTATTCCAGAATTTTCATTAGTCTTATCACAGTAGAATTTTACATGACTGTTCCTTTACCTTCGTTAAACAAAAAGTCAAAAGTATAGACAATTTAGTAGTTTTACATGAACTATAATTTGCAATGATACGCGCTTTATATGGTTTTATATGTAGTTTTGGTAACCAATACATTGTAGGAAGTTTATGTTGTGTAATTTTAATATCGGTTCCAAGTTGTTCACACTTTTTGACATGGTCTGAAACGATGGTCTTTTCGTCAGTAGTAACTGAAATTTATGACTTTGTATTAATAATTGCCTGCTTCAAGACATCGATATAATGTAATCGTTAAATAATAATCACATTATTCGATGCCTTATCAGCAGGAACAAAAACGTATTTTAATGGAAATCCTGTAAACCCATTTTAAGATGTCTAAAAGAAGTTCTAGGTTTAGGTGGAAGAAGGTGTTTATTAGAGCTTTAAAAAGGAAACGCGTTTGTCTATTATCAAAAATTAGTTTTTTCCAACTAGAAAGAGCATGTGAGGTTAGGACGTTCGTAAACCGGTTTAAACCCCCAGTGGGGTTTTTTTCTACTGACCGTGCCAAGGCGGTTCTCTCTTTGTCACCCTTACTTTTGTTTGTCTTGTGTATTTGTGCTTGTGTTTTGTTCATGGAAAAGTAGTAAAGTCAAGCAGGCAAAGCCACATGCAAGACGCAACCACCACCAAAACACCGATAGACAGCATGACACACACACACAACCACACACCCAAACGCACACGCACACACACACACACACACGAAATGAACACAGAAAACACCAAAAGACACACAAGAACCAGGGACAAACGTTCCACAACATGAACAAACCACAAGCACAAAGACGCAATGCAAACAAAAGGAAGGGTGACAAAGAGAGTACCGCCTTGGCACGGTCAGCAGCAAAAACACAACTGGGGGTTTAAACCGGTTTACGGACGTCCTAATGTTTGTCTCTGGTGCTCGTGTATTTGTTGGTGTTTTCTGTGTTCTTCTCGTGTGTTTGCGTGTGTTTGGTTGTGTGTGTGACATGCTGTCTATTGATGTGTTGGTGGTGATTGCGTCTTGTATGTGACTTTCTACTGTATGTGTGTGTATGAGTATAAATTGGTATGCTTTCTGTAGGTGTTTTGGTGATGGTGCCGTTTTGTGTGTGACTTTTCCTGCTTAACTTTACTACTTTTTCATTAGAATCAACATGTTCTCTTCGACACCATTTAATGCTAAAATTTTGTAAAGTCTCCGCAATCTGAACTCGACAATAGTTAAAATCTATCAAGAATGGTATTCTATATTTGGGATCTTTATTCAAAAGAGATCGTAGACGTTTATCTTTAATTATCTCAAAATTACCAGTAATCACATGGCCGGCCGGGGAATAGCAAAATTTTGAGGTGGCGCAATCTCAATTATCAGGAATATTATCATACAGTTCAATTGCTACTGACAAAAAGACCATTCTTTCAGACTATATCATAAAGTGTGGATAACTGGGATGTCAGATAATTCATTTGGATGTTAAAGGTTTAAAGCCCATGTAAATACATTTGCCAGTTTGTCTGAGTAAAAAGTGTTAGCTCAGGAAAGTTTCCTTACCAGATACTCTTAAACAATGGGCAAGCCAATCTCAGGGACAATTGCTAATATGTAACTCAAAATTCGGAGAGTTTGCATGTGTGGATAATAAGCTTTTTGAGTGTTGTGTATGTGGTGTTTCCTGCATGACTTTTGGTGGTGGTTGCGTATTGCATGTGGCTTTGCCTGCTTGACTTTACTACTTTTCCATTTATACATGTACTGTTGGTATTAATAAATTCTTGCTTCAAGACATCAATATAATGTAATCGTCAAATGATAATGACAATTTTCGATGCCTTATCAGCAGGAACAAAGACCTATTTTGAATGGAAATCCTCTAAACCAGGTTTAAGATATTTAAAATAAATTCTAGTTTTAGGTGGAAGAATGTGCTCTTTTGAGCTATAAGATGAAATGCGTTTGTCAGTTATATCGAAAATTTGTTTTTTCTAATTTGAAAGAGTATATGACTCAATATGTTGCAACACTATTTAATGCTAAAATTTTGTAAAGCATCAGCAATCTTTGATTATCTCGAAGTTACCAGTAATCACGTGGCAAGCCGGAGAACAGTAAAATTTTGAGGTGGCACGATCTGAATTATAAGGAATATTATCATTATTATTAAGGTTGGCACCTATATTTAAAAATTGTATTTCTGATTGGTTTGTTATACTTGTAGCAGATAATCGTTGGTTCTGTATTTCTAAACTATATAGTTATAGTGTCAATTACATTTTTGTCTCTGAATATATTTTGGAAGTCAATAAGATCAATACCTTCATTAATGAAAGAAATTCTCAAGAAGAATATTTGGTGCTCAGTAGTTACACTGTACAAAAAGTCACGGTAAGTTTGATCTTGAATTTTGGAATGTTTCATTTGACAATTCAGCGTTGACGGGTTAAGCATTTCGCTTATGACTATGTAAATCATTGTTTACCATCTGACACTTTGATTTAGTAGACTTATCCCCTGTGCTCTGTTAACCCTTTATCCGACAGAGATGTCTGGACAAAGTAGACTAGAGGTATACTCTGTTTGCTTATAGAATTATAAAGATCAGATTCTATAGTTTATGAAATAGCAAAAATACATCCTGTTTTTCATTGGCTATCATAAAACAAAAAGGTTGTGAATATTATCATGGCGTCTAGATTTTTTAAATAAGTATTACTACGGTCGTCAGATGTCAACCGAACATGTAAAGACATTATCAAAAGCAAGTACTGTGATATAATGGTAACCCTCTGTACTCCACACTGTGGGTTTTAAAGATTTTGCCGTCCTAATGCTTTATAGAATCAACTCTTTCGCTGCCCTATATGTTATTTGCAAACATTTGAATGCTGACGCGAGATACCGGGCTAATCGGCGTCTCATCCGGATTCAAATTACTTGCATACGGGGCCACATACTCATCAATGACAGCGAAATATTGAACCCTTTCCCTGTTCTATGTTCATTTCAAATTTCAATACCTACTGAATATTCATGGACAAAATAATTATACAGATGTATAGAAGGTGGAACAGTTTAGCCATTTAAAAAAATGGGTTTATTCTGTTTGTTTATGCGTTAAAATGCGTTTATACGTAGGGAATGGTTAAGTATTATAGAATTGCAGAAATAAAGCTAAATCCAGTTCAAAACTAGCGCTGATTACAATTTGTAAAAATACACGGTGTGCATTTGGATATCACATTAATGCCACAAGGAAATTAATCAAGACAGACATTGTGTTTAAATCTTAACTCTAAGGCTGGCTTTGTCTGTAGGATTATTTTGTTATATTTAAAAAACAAAAACAAATAACGAATCTGTTACTTAACGTTTATCCTTCTAATGCTTCCTTTGCTTACAGTCTTGGCCTAGATGAGACACCGAGTCAGTTGGCATCTCATCTGGAGCTAAGCTGTTTACACCCCGTCATTATGTTTCAAAAGTGTCAACAAAGTGTTGGTAAAATTGCAATGGTACGGCGTTTAAAGAGTCGTTTTGGTACTGCAGAATAATTGTTAAAACTCACTAGAGAATTAATATCGTGTTACTCCTACGGCATTCTGTCAAATTCCAATCCTCCGATCCAATGTTATCACGTGCTGATTTCCAATTCACAAGTCTAGTTTAAAGCTCTAATGTTACTTGAAGCAAATTTAATTTAGAAAAAGATGATCTTTTTTTCTGTTTTATTGAAAACGTAAATCTGCTAGGGATTGGTTAATTTCTACGTGAAACCATAAATCATTAATATTACCCAATACAACTAGTCTTAACCGTTAATTCGTTGTGAAAAATTATGTCAATTTTGTATCTCGTGCAAGTTTGAATTAATCCTATTTGATCAAGTTTTTTAGAAACCATTTACCGAGTGTCGATAAATTTGGATCCTAATGAGAAGCCGAGTTACCCGGCATTTCATCTGGATCCAATATGTTTGCAAATGAGATCCACGTCGCGAATAGATAAGGGTTACGGGGAAAACGCGCATTTCGTGATGTTGCAAACATTGCTAATTGACTTGTTTTTATCGTTTCTATCTCTAATCAGCCTATGCGTGTATTGTTTTGCACTGACAGTATTGAAATTACGGCTTTCTGTGAGTATTCTGTTCCATATGTTCTTAAATCCGTTGCTTATATATCAGGCATACCGAGGCCCCGTCGAACCATTATAGTACTGCTGTTCAGAAAGCTCTGATTTGAATTGTATTACATGCCAGAGACACAATCCAGTCAGAAACCGAGAACTACCAAGAATGCAAAAAAGGGTGAGTAACAGTGGGTTAAATCATAGCATGGTAAATTCATATATAATACGCCATTATTATCTAACGTCACGAAACCCTTCATAAAAGGAAAAGGTATATATCAGTAGAGCTTGGTTTAGGGCACTGCAACGCTAAATATGGTATTTTAGAGTTTAGGGCACTATAACACTAAATATGGTATTTTGGAGTTAAGGGCACTACAACACCAAAAATATAGTATTTTGGAGTTTAGGGCACTACAACACTAAATATGGTATTTTGGAGTTTAGGGCACTGTGATACTAAACAGGTCAAGTAGCGCAAACGGCTGTTGAACATAGATGAACTCTACAATCACCGATTCACAGAAAATGAAGAGCGCTCATACACACATATTACACACATACACTTAGAAGTCAGAGCTCAACCACACATATACCACACATATAAATTTAGAACTATTCCTTGCCTACTCACCACCGACAACATATTAGGAGCGCCGCTAAATCAAATCTCAAACTCGTCGCAAACAAAAGGCAAGATGTGATGCCATAACATATGTAAGATTGTGATACTCAATAACCAGAAAACAAACGCGTTAATCCAAATTTGCCAGTTACAAGGGTTTTGTTTTCGTAGACATGATCGGAGTCCAAGCTCTATTCTAATGCAACATTTTTGTAACACGCATTCTGATTGGTCCACGCAACACAATTTGAAGCATATAAACCACCGATATACTGTCGGGAAAATGAATATACTGTCGGAAACCGAATCACTAGAAAATTTACTACGAAATACTCATACGCGCATTCATAGTAAAATTGAATGAATGGGTCTGAATGAACGAAGACACTGGCTGAATGAAATGTCAAATGTTTTCAATTTGCTTGTTGTTGTTTTTTTTTCAACATAATTTATGGTTGTAGTCAATGTGGGTCTGGCGATTCTACTCAAATATCTATCGCAAAATCCCACAAGTTGATCATGAGTCCATTTATTTCACATGTTGATCTAATTCACTGTCCTTAAACAAACGTTTCTCTTCCTCTATTCTGTTTTGAGGTGTATGTGGCACCTGCACCCTGTAAATATAAGATTTAAGGTATATAACCATGTAGCTGTGAGATTTATATCCATGCTGAAACTATTTAAGAAGGATCTGACAACAATTAAACATTACGATCCGATCACAGAAAATGATCTGAAAACACTATCTGCCTCTCTTTCCTTCTTTCCTCTCTGCCATAAATCACAAATCTTTCCAAAGAAAAGTGGTTTGACATAACCTTGAATTTCGCTCTTCGTGGTATACATAGAAAACCTAAGATCTTTGACAAAAGTACAATTTATGAGTCATGCAGGAAACATGTCCTGTAAATCTCTGAAAACATACCTGATAAAACTGCACCCGTGATCATACCATTTCATTCAGTAACCCAAACGTTCAGTCGATTATGAAAAATCATATACACATCCAGGCCTGTTGGTGAGCGTGTGCTGAATGAAATGACGAAAACAATTTCTGCTGAAGCTTGTTTCGTCAAAAGTTTTAAAACACAAATCACTGTGTCCGAGAGACCGCAATCATGCACTAGCCAGCTGTTGGCCTATGCTGGTGTCAAAACCAGGGAAATAATGAAAACGTCCTGTCATCAGAATGAAGCCAGTGTCCGAAGCTATAATGCCGACTCGTCCGACAATCAGAAGCGGCAGTATTCTTCAATTCTTCAAGGACAGTCCCATAATGAGAATTCGCCCCACCCACTCTAGACCACTCGAGGGCTCTTTGCGAATTCCAAACATGCCTGTAGATTGTCGCTCCTGATAATTTCCATTTGCACGTCAACTTGGTCTATCATCATTCTCATCAAATATACCTATCAGCCAAAGTATCTTGAATATGCAACCAGTTCCACATTGCAAACAATTTAAAAATAAATAATTCCGTTGTCCATGTGCACAATTATTGTGGAATTTCGAGCAATGTCGAGACCAACTTTGATTCATATTTCGTAGTAGTTGGGAATCCGAGGTGTAAAAAGTCGCTTATTTGTCGAGGTCCATGGCTTTTTTTAGTAGAAATGTTTGAATACCATAATTGTGTTGCCAGATATTAATCATTTATGGTTTTGGCCCATGCCACTGCCAAAACCCTCTTTGAAGGTCAGAAACTAGGTCAAAGGTCAAATGAGTGCAAAATATAATAAAATCTCTATATAGTATAACATAGCCGTACTTTTGACAATTTCAATACTTTTTTGCATTTAAAATTTTAGCAATGTCTCCACAGTACGTATAGAAATATGTATGGCCCATTTCAGGAAGTTTTGAGTGACCTGTGATGATTGCAATTTCGGAAAATATCGTTATAAATACATGTACGGTACATTATCATATAATATATACTGTATATACATTTGTATACATAACTTTGATGCAAATCTGTGCAAGTTATGGTACCTCTTCACACAGATGTATCATTTAGAGATGATAGTGAAACGCCAGAAGATTAGTCTCTTATTTCCATAATCTAAGTGTAATATTGGTAATATTGGTATGTTTTATTGTACACTATGTCTAATATTAGATGTCTGTTTCACTAACGATTGAAACACCATAGCTCCTGGTGAGTATGGCGATGATTTTACATAATGAATTGAAATATTTTACCTATACCAGCAGTACCCATGACAAAACGCTTTCTAGAGGGGACATGAATATTCCGGATATTGATTGGCCAGTTTAACAGTTACTGGCCATAGGTACCCACTCTAACTCAACAATGAACTCATATGCATATTCAGTGCCGCTGGCTATGAGTAACCTTTCCTATCCGTGATGACAAAATCACTAGTTATGAGATATACCTCAATACCTGGAATAAGTGAGTATGTCATAGTTCTGTCAAACATATATTTCCTTCACGAAGGAAGCCTACCCCACATCTTGTCCCTCCTTCGAAAGAGGCTAACACATGTTCTATGGCCATCAAAATGGCTGAGTTTGCAGCACACTTGGAAAATCAGTCCCTTTACGAATCTGTATTCTATGTGATATATTCAGTGGTCCCTTCTAAGTTGACATCCACCAGGTTCAGCCAGCCATGGTGCAACTCAATCACCCGCCGTTTCTCACGAAAGAAGAAATGTGCGTACAAATAGTGCTGAGGACCCAGGTACAGAAGGACTGGCGCATATACAAGGGGCTACAGAAAATTGCAAAGAAGTGCAAGGAAGCTCAAGCTGTGATTGACTTAGTGACAGATACCAGCTGTAATAATTCTCAGTGTTGCTATATTTTCTGGTCCTTCGGAATCATACGTATTGATGTTATTAGTTTTGAAAATTGAATACTGCTTAAGCCGGTGCTAGGGGGCGTGAGTAGTGTTGCACTTTTAATTACTACTCATGAACAAACTCAATAAAACCGAGTCTGCAATTTTCTCTTTTTGCATTTCTACTTTTGCTTTCGAAGGATCACCCATTTTCAGATTACACTTTTGTTAGGAGCAAGGCAAGAAATATGACAGCTCGGGAATAGCACCACTCAAGAATGGTGCCATTAACAATGTTGATACACAAATCAAAGTTAAAATACTGAACCAGTAGTTCTCTGTCTTTACACATGAGGACCTATTACTCATTTGTGCCGTTTGAGAGTATCCTTATTCGAATGCCCTTCCTATTCATGTCACGATAACTGGTGTCTGCAAGCTTCTTAATGGCCTTAATCTCCACAAAGCTACCTGTCCAGACACCATCTAATCAAGGTTCTTGAAAGAGATGGCACATTCACTAGCTACTGCTCTTGTTCTGATCTTCCAGGCCTTACGACCAGGATAAAGTCTCCAGTGATTGGAAGATTTCATGTTAATCCTATATACAAGACAATGGTCAAGAATAACCCCTTCAAACTATTGGCATGTGTCCATACATTCTGTCACATGTAAGATTCTGGAATACATCATACACAGTAACCTGGTTTTACCATTACATCATCAACCCATGCCAGCATGGACTCCGAAAGCAGCGCTTCTGTGAGACACAACTAATCAACATGGTCAATGACCTTGTGTCAGGTCTGGACCAGTTCTATCAGATTGACGCAAACGTTTGACAAAGTGTCTTACAGACACATTCTTCTTAAGCTCCAACACTATGATGTGTATTACAAAATGCTTGATTGTATCCAACAGCCAACCAGGCACGTTTCCTCTCAGTCAGTACCGATAGCATCCAGTGTTCATCAATGTGCTGTTCTCAGTCCTTTACTTTCCCTCGCATGCAATGATGACCACACAGACCACACTCTTCATGTCGACTCTTTGCTGATGCCTCACTTTTGTGCCGAGTCAATAGAAGACGCAGACGTCTTCCAGAATGATATCGGCAGTCTGTAGAAAAGGGAAGAGACTGGGTTCAATGCAGAGAAGTGCCAGGTCCTGCTTATCACCAACAAGACCAGTTATACTGTCCATAGCATGAAACAGAAGACATCAAAGAAGGCAAAATAACTTGGGACGGTAACTATCTTTTAAATTGTCCTGAAAATCCCGAGTCGATATGGTCATAAAGGAGGCAAATTGATCCACATCCGTTCTAAGCAGGAACCTTGGATCCTCCCAAAAGTCAACCAAGGAGGCATGTTACAAACTCCCGATCAGTTTGCAGGTTAAGTGCACATCTTTTGTATTGGATCCACACACCAAGGCCATGACAAAACATGTGGAGATGGTCCAACGTAGAACTACCATATTTGTAATTTTGCATTATTGCAAAACAAGTGCTCAGCGTTGGTGCCATGCTCAATACGATTTGCTCAAACAGAGGCAGAAACAAGTAAAGGCCGTAATGTTCTATAGGTTTGTAAATGATTTTGTTGCAGCTGACGCCCTACCTTCTGACGTCCTTACGGTGCACCTACAAGAGGCCATTCCTTACGATTCGTTCCAAGGTTTTGCAGGACAGTGATAGCTCCCAAATTTCCAGGTTAAGATTTTAGCCGTCATGTACTCTTCTTCTGTTTGCAATGTTTTAACCTGTTTTTTTAACTTGCACGTTGGACCCTCCCTCACAATGGTGCGAGTATGCCTGCTTTAAAGCGGCCAAGCATGACAAAATAAGAAGCAGAAGACACAAACACAGAGTTGGTGTAGTATACTAGTATTGTGGTATTCAACAGATGCATTTGAATATCGTCATTAAGACAAGTGCAGACATGAATTGTCCCATCTGCCATCAAATCATGATGAGGTGAATACATGGCTTGGATGTTGCTAGAAAGGGGCCAAGGCTGGATAGTTGTCAAATGCCAACTTTTGATGTACTGCTTGTACTGATACATGTATACCATCTTTGACCTTTAGGCACTGACGTCTGAATGGTGGCTGGGAAAAACAAAATTGTATTTTCCGCAAGTTATCTCAAGATGTCTGCCGGAACATTCCAGGGTATCATGCAATAACTGGATGCAACATAACCCTTGCTCACACTGGAATCGGAAAGAAGACATGTTGGAAGAAATATTTCACATGTCCGATCTGCTTTCAGATATTTGAAGAGATGCACTGTCAGACAAGACACAAACGATTGATGTTTGATGTATGGTGTCTTAATGTAGAACCCATTGATAATGCAAGAATTTCACAATATGGTTAACGTAGAGAAAACACTTGAACTGGTTCCACCAACAAAGGATTACTAGAACTGAAAATTTCAAGAGCAAACTATCAAGCTGCTATATAGATC
Source organism: Azorinus chamasolen (assembly GCA_963576725.1). Lineage (NCBI taxonomy): Eukaryota > Metazoa > Mollusca > Bivalvia > Cardiida > Solecurtidae > Azorinus > Azorinus chamasolen. Next base: position 80,768,535 of record OY755245.1, read on the forward strand.
TGAGCTGATGGATACAGACATTAATGCTATTGATACTAACACATAGCACGATGGTGCTGAACCTTTATAAGTGATTTGGAAATGTACCAACTGCACTTGACGCTTGCATTGAACAAGTTATGGGTGTAAAACCAAGTGCAAACCTATTCACTGTAAATGTAAAGTAGCTTAAAAACACACTAACATGTGTTTGCGATGGTGTTAATTGTACCAACCAAGAAAATATCCATACAAATATAGTGAATTAATTAGTTACTTTAAACAGAGCTGAAAGTTTTGTTTAGGTGTTCATTTACCCCACCCACTTTACTTTAAGAAGTATGTGTGCATAATATATAGCTGGTATAACTGCAAAGTTGTTTGTCAGCAGCAGTCTGTCTCACCTTTATTTTAACGTAATTTATTTTTTGTTAAAAACCAATAATGACGAAGACATGATATCATGTATCATCGTTATATGTTGGTTTTAATGATTTTGTACCGTGTTTTGATGTTCTCATTAATATTCATGAATATTCAAACAATATATTTTACAAAAGTAAGTGCGAATTAAAGGCCGATGTTTATTCTTTATTTTGGTACCATGTTTATTATTTTACACCTAAGATTGATAAAGATATATTAAATTCTCAAATAACGTATATAAAATATGCACTTAGTTGACCTTTGACCTAATAAAAAGAAACAAGGGCAAATTTTCAGGTGGCATGGGGCAGTTTCTGATTACTCAGACATCAACCATTACATATCCAGTGCGATGGTGTAAATTGTACCAACCAAGAAAATATCCATAAAAATATAGTGACTTAATTAGTTACTTTTAACAGAACTGAAAGTTTTGTTTAGGTGTTCATTTACCCCACCCACTTTACTTTTAGAAGTATGTGTGCATAATATATAGCTGGTATGACTGCATACATTTTGTTTTCAGTAGCAGTCTGTCTAACCTTTATTTTAACGTAATTTATATTTGTTAAATAGCAATAATGACGAAGACATGACATAATGTATCATCGTTATATGTTGGTTTTAATGATTTTTTACTGTTTTTTGATGTTCTCATTAATATTCATGAATATTCAAACAATATATTTTACACAAAGGCAGTGCAAATTAAAGGCCAATGTTTAACCTTCATTTTGGTACCATGTTTGTTATTCTACACCTAAAATTGATAAAGATATAATGATTTCTCAAATAACATATATAAAATATGCACTTAGTTGACCTTTGACCTAATTAAGAGAAACAAGGGCAAACTTTCAGGTGGCATGGGGCAGTGTCTGATTACTCAGACATCAAACATTACATATCCAGTGCATGCCAATTTCTACTATTTCATGCCATGCCTCGACACATTTTCCTCAGTTGGATGCCCAACTATAGTTATGAAAGGGACCAATCATCAGAAATTCAAAGGACCATGACTTAACGGTTTTCATTTGTGAAAATCAAAGTATTAAGTGAAAACACCAGTTCTTGGTATATTAAATATAAGCGCAATTGCTAGGTTTCCGGGAAAACTATTTTCTATATGCGTAATGCGGAGATATCCGGTGTTTCAAAGGACGTAAAGTATTGTTTGTTTTTTACCATCTGGATCTATGGTTTCATTAGAATAGGGATAACCGTTGCGTATTTGAAGATTTGCATATATATATATATGTCGCATGTAAAACTAAATTACTGCTGCAAATCTTCAAATACGCAACGGTTATCCCCTAAATGTATCAAGCTGCCACTTGTACATTTTGAAAAGATGAAAAAACATGTTTTACAGAAGACAGTTTTGTTGATAGTTTAATGGTTAATCCACATGAACATCTAAACGTTTAACCTTTAAATACTTCTGTGATTTATCAGGATACAATAGTCAACGACAGTCTGAAACAGTCTTTAACTGCCTTAAAATCGGCATTCAATATGTAGGTCAGACAGGACGTTCTTTAAAAACTAGGTTTCGTGAACACAGTTACCATTGCCGGATCAAAAAAGTACGCAATTTTCTTTACCAGCATTTTCGTCATACAGGACATTCTTTCAAATATGTTTCGGTTCAACCAGTAGAACAAATTTATTATGATTCTAAAACTACTGGTAGTTTAAAATCTAAAGCTCGTTTTATCACAGAGCTAGACTGGATAAAGAAATTACAAACACCTTTTCCTTTAGGCCTTAATGATAACATTTTCCAAAGCGGCAACATTTCTAAAGATCCAAGTATCGATATTTTCTCTATATTTTCTATTCGAAAACGTAAAAGTAGATCACATGGCAGACGTAGAAATGGTAATATTAAGCGTAAATTACGTCGTAATATGTCTATTCATGATTTACATACTATTCTAAAACAAACTGGTAAACATTCTATGTTATCTTGTTTATCGTCTTTACCCTTTTCCTGTCTTAAGTCAATAGACGAAGAGGCTGATAAAATCTATATGCGTACAGATCCGTTAATTAATACTGCCTCACTTATACAAAGTTACACACAGCATGTTCTTCGTCCACGTATTGATAAAGAATCTGAACATAAAAGACATTTTCTGAAACTTCAGTTCCTAAATAAAGGTATCGATTTTATTGATATTCAAAGTATATTTCGTGATAAGAATGTAATCGATGCTATTCCCAAATATTTCATCAACTCTGAATCACCTATCATCTGTTATAAATATAATAAACCTATTAGAAATGTTATTTTTAACTACAATAAAATTGTCTCTGACTTAAATATTGATGTTAATACCCCTATTTCTTGAGATTGTAGCATTTCTAGCTTTTGCTATAAACCAGTTGGTCATGTCATTACTGGTAATTTTGATATCATTAAGGATAAACGTCTCAGGACCCTCCTAACTAAAGGACCTAAATATAGATTACCTTCCCTTATTGATTTTGACGCTTGTCGAACTCATATTGCGGAAGCTATTCAAGAATTCTGCATCAAATGGTGTCGACGAGAACATGCTGATGTTAATGCCCTTTCGGATTGGAAGAAATGTATTTTCGATATTATTGATACGCGAATAACTTTTTACAAATCTAATTACCATCTTTTACCACCTCGACCTAGAGTTACATTTCGCTACTTGAAGAAAAACATTTCTAATTTTCATTCAGATTATGTTCTTGTTCCTGCTGACAAGGCATCAAACAATGTAATCATTATTTGAAGATTGTATTATGTTGATGTTTTAAAGAAGGAGCTAACTGATTCAAAAACTTATATAACAGTTCAAACACCTGAAAAAGATATAGTCTCGGAACATGTAAAAATGTGCAATAATTTTAAGTCTGGTCCTAACATAAAACAACATAAACTTTCTACTTTGTACTGGATTCCGAAACTACATAAAAACCCTTATAAGGCGCGTTTTATTGCCAACTCTAGCAGTTGTACCACTACTAAATTATCTATACTTTTGACCTCCTGTCTTACTACGATCAAAGAACATGTTAAACGCTACTGTGATAAAATATATGAAAATTCTGGTATTAATGTTTTTTGGTCCATAAAAATTCAAATGATGTTTTAACAAAACTTGAAAATGAACAGTATAACATTTCTTTACTGAGCTCTTATGATTTCTCTACACTCTATACTACTCTACCTCACCATCTTATAAAGGACAAACTTATTAAATTAATAGAAAAAACCTTTGCCAGAGAAAACAAAATGTTCATTGCTTGTAATGTTCAACGTTCATTCTTTTCGAATTCAGAAGTTGAACATTACACAATGTGGACTTGCCTTGATGTTTGTCTTACCTTTCTTTTAGATAATATATTTGTGCGTTATGGGGATACCATATATCGTCAAGTTGTTGGTATACCCATGGGTACAAATTGTGCCCCTCTTGTTGCAGATTTGTTTTTGTATTGCTACGAGAGGGATTTTATGCTTAGCTTAAAACCTGATACACAGACCGATATTGTTAATGCTTTTAATAAAACTTCAAGGTATTTAGACGATATTTTGAATTTAGATAATCCTTATTTTGATGCTATGGTTTCTTCAATCTACCCAAAAGAACTGTCTTTAAACAAAGCTAATCAATCTGACATTAATGCTTCATTTTTAGATTTGAATCTTTCAATTACAAATGATAAAGTTTCGTCCAAAGTATACGATAAAAGAGAAGATTTTAATTTTAAAATTGTTAATTATCCTTTTCTAGATGGGGATGTGCCATGTTCTACATCTTATGGGGTTTATATTTCTCAACTTATTAGGTTTGCCCGAGCCTGTTCTTTGCTTGAAGATTTTAACAGACGTAATTTAGTTATAACTGATAAACTTCTTAAGCAAGGTTACAGATATCACAAACTTCGGAAAACCTTTTCTAAATTTTATTATCGAAATTTACCTCTCATTAGTAAATATAATTGCAATCTACGGACGTTACTGCGACAAGGCATTTCTCAACCAGAATTTTATGGGGATGTTATCTACAAACTTAGGAAAATTCGGGGTCATATCCATTTTCATGATTTGTTTATTAAACGCATTAAAACATTTAAAAAGAAAGGTTATGATCCTATTATATTGCAACACACTGCATGTTTGGTTATCGACCCTTTTACAGTCGGTAGCTACGCTTCCCTCTTTGCTTGCGCGATGACAGGCCGAGGGTAGTACTCTATGATGGTATACTCTTAAACTTGGATACAGGAGGAGCTTACCAGACTCATGTATTACTTTTTCCCTGTCGTGCCCTTAACGGCTTACCTGCAGGTGCTCTGACTTCAGCAAAGTCATTGAGTACATATTTGACGGATTGTCACAGTTATTATGCTATGTTTTACATGTTGTCCTGTGTTCACCGTCGTCTATGTTGTGGGTAAGTCCAGCGGGGATACCTTTATTTACAATATTTGTAAAGCTAGGGTGACTTTGAGAGAAGTGTGAGGTTAGGACGTCCGTAAACCGGTTTAAACCCCCAATGGTGTTTTTGCTGCTGACCGTGCCAAGGCGGTACTCTCTTTGTCACCCTTCCTTTTGTTTGCCTTGCGTCTTTGTGCTTGTTGTTTGTTCATGTTGTGGAACGTTTGTCCCTGTTTCTTGTGTGTATTTTGGTGTTTTCTGTGTTTATTTCGTGTGTGTGTGTGTGCGTTTGGGTGTGTGGTTGTGTGTGTGTGTGTGTGTCATGCTGTCTATCGGTGTTTTGGTGGTGGTTGCGTCTTGCATGTGGCTTTGCCTGCTTGACTTTACTACTTTTCCATTAGAAGGGATTATATATCACAGAAAAAACAAACAGCATTATCTTGTCATGCTAAAATTTACAATGCTAAAATTGCAAAAGCTTCATAAACGCTCTTATGAAAACTTTCACATTTTAATCATACAATAAATTTTTGGTAGGATTTGTGTTTTGTTTTAAATAATTTACTTGCTACATATTAAGCTTGACCCGACTGTTATCTGTAAGCTTTGAAGCATGAATCCAGATAAGACACAGAGAAGATAAGGGTCTTGTCAGGATCCAGGCTTATTGGTACTCGGAACGAGTTTGTATTGATTTGACATTAAACTGAATAATGTTGTACAAATAAGGTAATTAGATTTCGTATATTTAATTACCTAAAAGCATTAAATGCATACTATATTAAGAGCTGGTATCAGGATTATTATATAATTATCGTGTAATTAAATAATTATATAGCATTATACATTTATTATATACAATTAGTATTTCCAAAATAAGTGTGAGAATAGGCATTAATTAACCCTTCGCTTGCTATTCACGTCAATATACCTACTTGTAAATAGTGAAGACCCAGATGAGACAGCTCATCAGAGTCTGCACTATTTACAAGTTGATTGTGCAACCAGTGCACACCGCAGCAGTGATTGCACAGCGAAATACTTGTACACAGTGAAGATGTATGTAATTATACAACAGGGCATGGGTAAAGAAGGGAAATGTATTTCAAAATTCAGCAAGCGAAGGGTTAAAAAAGAAGTGTAATGACTCTTGGCACCAAATAATTTTCGTATGCGCACAATGTCATCTGTTCGTAGTGTCAGAAACGACTTCCATCCAATTTCTCCTCAAACAATTAGTGGTGTGTCACACAGTCTTGTTCTTAATGAGACGACAATTACTCGGCATCTCATCTGGATCTAAATTGTTTGCAGACAGACAGACAGGCAGACATACAGACAATAATGTATTTATGTCTCACTTCCATACATGTTTTACAAATACACAAAGATATACACAGTACATTTACAATAAATAACATGCATAGAACTACTACACGTCGAGTTATGAGGGACAAAATATAATAAAAGTGGATTACTTTGTTATGTAATATCTAATTAAAATATATCAATTCAAAATCAGAATCAATTAAATATTATGTAACACACGTCAATCTGCTTCATAAAAAGTCAATTATATAAAATAGCGTGTCGTTTACTGATTTTATCATGACAGGTGCACCAGCATAATTATCTTATGATTTCAACATCTGATAAAAGAGTTAGTGAAAGAAAAGTGCTTTTAATGCCAGCTCTTTTCGTAAAGGGGCGTTTCTCTATCGTAATTGTACAAAGGACACGGACGGCATAAGTACATGCATCTCATCTTCAATTCCATTTTCGCAGTTCTTCTCGTAATGCTATTCCTTAATAACGTCCAGTGTCAACCTTCAGAGGGGCTACACCACTACGAAACTTTGCTAATGCACTTCTATGGGTCTTTGGTAAAATATTAAATTAAACAGTGTTCTGGCTCATACCGTTCTTTGAACTATTAGGGTCTATTGGTTTGTTGCCGTTAGTTTTGTTTCGACCAGTATCTGCATGTATAGTTATGTTTGCATATCGAGGGATTGGTGCAAAACTATTCTAACTCCTTCACTTTGTGAAGGAGTTAGAATAGTTTTGCGCCAAGCCCTCGATATGTAATCATAGAGTTGCCCATTGCAGCAATCCCTGTGAGTATCTCTTTGTGGAAAGCTCACTCATAAGAGTATCAGTACGACCCGTAGGCTTAGTCCATTCCAACCAGAGCAGTTTGCAAAAGTTCTTGATCTAATGTATAGTCATCGAAAAAAAGTTTTATAACGGAGCATGGACAGGGGGTTATTTTGGATAACGACATATCCATCAAATACCACTAGCAAACAGAGCAGACCCTAATCAGACAGATTCTTCTGGAGATGCCTGAGCCGGGTCTACTCTGTTTGAAAAAGCGTAAACCGGCGTTTATAAATGGGAAGAGGTTAATACTAAGATGTGCATCTGCTCAAAACTGCTTTTTAATGTTTAGTATTTATTTTCAGCATTTAAGAGTTTGGTAAATATAATCAAATTCCGAGTTGCCTGACTCATTTAATTGTTTCTTTTATGTTTTCTTATATTCTAAGTGATATTGATTACTGTATTTCGTTCATATTAAGATGGATATCTTTTAATATTTAGGAAAGCGATGTCCCTTTGCAAATAACCTGACTCAAGACGAGACGGTGCCCCATGAAGAACCATTCTGTTTGCAAAATCTAGTCAGTGGTAGACAAGATGATGGAGAAAAGTCAAGTTTAAGGATTGATGTATTTTGCAATTTCTGTTGATAGCAATTTTCGCAACATGCTAAAATCGTACAAACTCCTTTCCATAAAACGTGCATTAGGAAGGCGAATTCCTGAATAAAATAACGTAACACATGGTATGCATTTCTGAAAGTCCGAACTATATTCTATTAGATACGAGCTCGTAGCTGCTGATAATGCAAAATGTACACACCCTTTTACAAGGACAATAAATCCCATATTTGTGAATTGTTATGTGAACCATTATTTGCGACTCGCCGCCATATTAAATGGACCAAACACGTAGTATAACGGAATCTCAAACGAAAATGGACACTCTAAATATAAGATGGTATAGAAACAAGGAAGATTACTCATTACACAAGCTATAGGTGGATATAGTTGTTTCACTTAAATATGTTTTCGTTTTACATGTACTTTACCACTGTATTTGCCATCGCGGTTGTTGTAAATTAGTCGGAGAGGGGTGCGTTTATTTACGCTGTTTGTCTTTTACGATGGGGATGGAATAAGTGTGAGGTTAAGCGCCCCTTAACCGGTTTAACCCCCAGTGACATTTGTCACTGACCGTTCCAAGGCGGTACTTCCATCTTTCCCCTATTGTTTGTTTGTTATGTCTCTGTGAGTCTCTTCTGTCTCTTATATATATATATATGTACATTTACCGTTTTCCGTCGTGGTGCTGTTTAGGCGGTTGGGTGTTTTGTATGCAGTGTTTCCTGGATGACTCATACAAGTTCTTTCATGTAATGGCAATTTATGTGCTGTTCGTAAACATCATTGGTAGAACTTATGTTCCAACAATTACCGAACAATTGCACAACGGCAATATCAACTGAACGGCGATGACCGGACAGACGGATGGACGCACAGTAGCATAGTCCCATGTTTTTTAAACAAGGCAGGTCTTCTGAAGATTTCTAAAACACAATAGTACGATATATAACGACGCAGATAACAACAGGGATTTAAACCACACTCTGCTAAACGCGGCATGAATCGTGTTTACAAATAGATTTGATCCAGATCTAGTAATAGTAACGCGTTACTCGGTTTCTTTTTGACACTAGGTCAAAAGTTTGGGAAAATTGGATAAAGTAACATCTGGAAGTTATGCACGTTAGTGCATTGCTGTATAAGGGGTTAAAGTTTAAATGGATTTAAATCAACTCATTTGGAAGGCTACAAGAAAAGTCAGTTGAAAGACAGTATGTTCCGTTTCTTCTCATATAACGATGACACATTCTAACGAACGAATACCAAGACGATGACAATGTCGACCTTCAATAAGTGCACTTATACAGTTATTTATACAATAATGTTGAAATAATGAACTTCACTTTAAGTTTAATGCTAGTGTTGAAAGTCTGATTAGAACCGAACACATGGTTATTACTTTGAATCACTTCTGTTAATGAAAGTGCGTTTTATTGATTTAAACTGTTCGAATGTGCGAAACGAGTGCACTAGCATTTGCAATCGGTGTAGACCCAGATAAGAGAACTTCTAGATGAGTCCTCTGGTCATTGTCTGCACCGTTTTATAATTATATAAATCATCTCGAAAACTACACATCTCCACACACACACACACACACACACACACACACACGCACGCACGCACGCACGCGCACACACGCACGCACGCACGCACGCACGCACTCACGCACGCACGCACGCACGCACGCACACACACACACACATTCTACTTAAAAATACTGATGGGACAGTGCACTTTAAACATTCAGAATTCAAAGGGTTAAAATCATTAGCCGACGAATTGACTGGAAAGAGACTCACAGAGCCTGCTGCAATGGGCGAATCTGTTATTACATTCGCAAACAGTTGGAATCCAGATTTGACACACCGCCTATGTTATAGGGAAGAAATGGAAGGAAACGGTCCACTCTGAAACTCAAAGAAGACGACATTGTTTGCGGAAGAAAGACATTCGATGCCAATATATCTAACGTTTCAAAGGCCAAACGATTATTTTAAAGCTACGTGACATTGTCGTTTTTGAGAACGAATGAAACAGAAATTGGATTGATATTATGTTTGAGAATTCTCTAGTAAGTGGTATAATTACCATTATTTGTAAACCAATTATAGGTTAATTTTCTTTGATACGGTCATTAAGACTTAGTATGATTAAAAATTCAAAGGTAATGCCATTGTTTTCTGTATGCAAGCACTTGTGTTGATACATTTTACCCGCGTAGTGTTTACTGCTGCCGGATATATGATTCGAAAAGGAGATTAAAAGACCTTGAAGCATATTGCATATGTGGCAAACGACAATTGACTGATAGTTTGAAATACAGTAAAAACTCTTTATATCGCAATTCTAATAGAGAAGAAGTTAAATACTTTTAGGCGGATGTATTCTTAATGCTGGGTGAACGTCATGCAGAAAGCTCCTAGAGGAACTGTCTGCATGATTTGACTTCCACTCTGCATTAAACCGCCACCTGTCTCCAAGACCGATTTACCGAATTTAACGTCCGGTTTAGGGAGGTTGTATTGTATGAAAAGTTGATTTTCAAATATCATATTTTACAATAATTGTGAGAATTCCTTATTTATAGTTCAATTGCATACCGGGGGATTCTATTGCTACACAGGGGCTAATCTGTTATTGTTTTAAAATTTTAATGCGAATGACCCTTTGAATGTCGGAACCAGGTGTTCTGATGGTAAACGGTTGATACCTAACTTTAGGTCTCATAGAAATGATCATATACATACAATGATCATATACATACAATGGTCATATACATACAATGGTCATATACACACAATTGTCATATACATACAATGATCATATACATACACACAATGATCACATACATAATATGATCATATACATACAATGATCATATACATACAATGGTCATATACATACAATGATCAAATACACACAATGATCACATACATACAATGGTCATATACATACAATGGTCATATACACACACTGGTCATATACATACAATGGTCATATACACACAATGGTCATATACATACAATGATCATATACACACAATGGTCATATACATGTACATACAATGGTCATATACATACAATGATCACATACATAAAATGACCATATACATACAGTGATCATATACACACAATGGTCATATACATACAATGATCATATACACACAATGATCATATACATACAATGATCATATACATACAATGATCATATACACACAATGGTCATATACATACAATGGTCATATACATACAATGATCATATACACACAATGGTCATATACATACAATGGTCATATACACACAATGGTCATATACATACAATGATCATATACACACAATGGTCATATACATACGATGATCATATACATACAATGATCATATACACACAATGATCACATTACGGGTATTAAAGTGTTTATCTATTTTATTATAAATGGTGTGACGTCCGGTTTAGAAAGGTTTTACTGTATTTGCTAAATGCCTCTATTCTAAGACGAAAGAGCATTTCCTTTCATAGCAGGGTACCAGGGGTTCGATTCTCAGTCGGGCATGTGCTGGCATTTGCAAACTCTTTATAGACCAATATCAGAGGGGTCCTACAGGAGTTTTCTTACCAAGGTCTGCACTAGTTTTATTCCAAATCCTCTCACAAACTGTACCTTTTCATACTAAATGGACTGAACAATGAAGCATTTATAGATCATTCTTCTTTGAATAGTCATTATATCCAAAAGGTTACATCTCTGTTTAAACGTCAAAGAAGGAACAAGGAATGTCAAAGAGCAGTGGAACTTTGTAAGAGCTCTTTGATATACAAACATCCTTTTATTATTGTTAGAAGGCGTGTATATATATATATATATATATGCTTATATACGCAAACAGAACAGACCCTGATAGGGCGGACCATATGGTCTGGATCTACTGTTTGCAAAGACACCAAAATGTGCCCCCGTTAGGTAAGATTAGAGCAGACTAGCCTATATGTGTTTATTAACAATTTGGGTTTTAATATGAGACTCGAATTGTAAAGAGTTGATCGTAACAATTGATCATGTTGAGTTTGTTTCTGTAGCTACTAATAATGTAAGTAGAATCTGTCTTAACCCTTCGCGTGCTATTCATGTCAATATACCATAGTGAAGACCCAGATGAGACAGTTCCTGTAGGAGCTGTTTCATCAGGGTATGCACTATTTACAAGTTGACTGTGCAACCAATGAACTCCACAGCAATGATTGCACAGCGAAATACTTGTACACAGTGAAGATATATGTAATTATACGACAGGACATGGGTAAAGGAGGAGAAATGTGTTTTAAAATTCAGCAAGAGAAGGGTTAAGCGACAATCAAAATGATGTCTAATTGATGATCAATAGTAGTCCAATGCAGATCAAAGGTAATGCAGGAAGCTCCTAATGTGTACATAGCCAGTTCTAACCCTTAACTATATTATATATATACGTATTGTAAACAGAGTAGACTCCGATCAAACAGCTCATCAAAGAAGTTTGCTAATGGGATTATATAGGTTTTATTCTACTTTTTGTTTCATGGCTTAACATGTCCTATACCACTAATACAGCAGCTGGTGAATATTCATTAGTCATTATTTATTACATGAGTATTCATACAGTAAAGAGTTAATAGGACAACTTTAATAAAGGTGAAATAACTAGTATGTAATTTGCAGTATATTGTGAAATGATACTGTTGGTCCACTTCAAGCATGTGAGTTAATTGAATGGAGTTTAATACAATGTATTCTGTCGAAGAAGTAGAACCACAAAAACATGTACAGCTTAAATGGTCTGAAATACCAATTATATTACTAAACATGCACAGTAATAGACTTAATATAATGCATGTTACAGGATTTATATTTTGATACCATATATTTGTTAATTCATTGATTAAAGGTAAATTAAATAAACAAACTTAAATATGAAGCATTTAACTCTTTACTCCATGAAAATCCATATGAGAAATAATGACATCGTGAATATTAATAACTATAGATTATATTCAAATGGCATATTAACACATGCCAAAGCAGAACATGTAGAGTCAGATTTATATTACATCATAGGCAAACACAGCAGACCCTAATCATAGGGCTCCTATAAGAGCAGTTCGATCTCGGTCTAATCTGTGTACGAAGTCATAGAAAAGTGTATGTACGGAGTAAAGGGCTAAATAAATGTGTTAACCCATTCCCTCTTAGGCTATTTTTAGATACAACCTCTTTGAATTAATCTACCGAAAAGGAGCATTAATTAGAGAAAAGGATTTATTTTAGATTTGTTTAGTTTGAAATCATTGTGATAAATACAGCATTTGCTCCTATAGGAGCAAATGCTCTATTTATCACAATGGTTTCACAAAGTGACTTTTACAGAGTCGTAAAAAGTCGTCAATATGAGGGAATTGGTTAATTGTACAAACATCTATAACATGAGTTACAAAAATAACAGTTACTGTATAGATCATTCATATAGCTTTAACCCATTCCCTCAAATTGACGCCTTTTGACGCATCTGTAAGAAACCATTGTGATCAATAGAGCATTTGCTCCATAGGACTAAATACTATTTATCACAATGGTTTCAATAATACAAAATTCTAAGTTTTGCCTTTTCTCTTTTATTGAAAGAGGATGGGTCTAAAATATCCAATGAAGGAATGGGTAAAACCATTTGCTCCGCGACCCCATGGAATATGGGCAAATAGTTTAGACCCAGATCAAAGTTATAATGAAGGAGCCCTCTGGTGACGGCCTATCCTAGCACTGGGCCATATTAGTGGCACATATCGGTATCATTAAATTATATTTTCTATGTCGCCTTAATGCGAAATTCCAACAATTCAGCAAGGGCGAACTGTGTATACTAGGGGAGTAAACATGGTTTAATAATGACTGTAGTGGCTCTCTGGCTTAGTACTCCACAAAACAGGACAGTACTAGGACTGTTGGCACTGCGACTAGTTAACACGTTACTCAGCATCAAAGCGGGGAACATTTGGGAGGGTGCTATGTACTGCTTGCAAGACAGTAAGACATTTGGTTTACATAACACTCGTGTATTAGAGTTGGAGAAATTGTAAATATATCCCACAATCCCCCACCTGACTCGCATTTGTAAACATATCCCACAATCCCCCACCTGACTCGCATTTGCAGACATATCCAACAAACCTCCACCTGACTCGCATTTGTAAACCTATCCCAGAATCCCCCACCTGACTTGCATTTGTAAACATACCCCACAATCCCCCACCTGACTCGCATTTGTAAACATATCCCACAATCCTCCACCTGCCTCGTATTTGTAAACAGTCGGATCCTGATGAGAGGTCGAATAATAGTGTCTCAAACGCTTGATCGAACTGGAAATAGTCAATTGCAGTTAAAATACACATTTATCTTTACACCGGTTGCAATATTGCTATATTATATATAATATGTGTTGCTGCAGATGGGATTGCGTCATATGTAAAGAGTTCTGTCTTTAAAACGTTCGAAAACAAATCGATTACACTGTTTATCAGTTAACCATATATCTCATGAATATTTATGTAAGAGATAGTTACGTCATGAATATCTAATAGCTGATCTATGGTACATGTATAAAATCTAGAATGAGATCTACATGATCCAATCAGCAAACAGGGCAGATCCTGACCAGACAGCTCCCATAGGAGGCTCTACTCTGTTAGAAAAGTCGTCTCTATCAGAATGTCAAAGATGTTAGCAGTTTCAAATGACGAGGGCAACTATTTAAGCCTTTTCCTTATTTTACCGCTAGTATCCTCGGCGCCGTTCAATATTTAACTTGTGGGGTAACTCTTGATCCGTAGTAACTCAAACCCTGACCTGTTACGTATTAAGCTATAAGCTTTCTTCAAATATATAATTAGTATTAAACAGTTTCGATCTTGATGAGATGGCGCGCCACTGTCATTCGTCTGAATTCAAACTGTTTATAAATGCTATCATAAAGGTAGCCTTTGTGTACTAACGGTTAATATGGTTAAAACAGATTCCTTCATGTCAAACGACTGATAGAAACATTTGGAAATTAGATTTTGAATCGGGTGCGCTTCAATTTGAATAAAATGATTATCTAAATTTGTGGATAATTGCAGTAAATGCTCTTTAATGAATGGTAATTGAAGAGATTATTTCATTGCAATTTTCAGAAGGTGTAAAAATGAGTTCTTACGGACTTGTTCGTTAATCATTTTCCTCAGCCTTTTCCAGGCAAATAGCTTTTTTATGCTAAGAAATGTAGTCTGCCTCATATTTCTGACTAAAAGCATAAAACTGCATAAAGGCCCTATGGTAGTGTAACATGATGAAAGAGTTGTGACCCGACTGGGACTCGAACCTATGGTATTTGACTTACCATGCCAACACTCTACCGACTGAGCTACCAAGCCGCACAGTCTAACGCCTATAAACTGTTTCACCTCACTCTCTACTCGGCTACAGTAGACTTCCGTATGTCCTTCACCTGCATTAGACTGCCACCTGCCTTACAGGCCGATATGGATACTAATTTGAACGGCCGGTTTAGAGGAGTTTAATTATGCGAGGATCATTCAATTAATAGTGAGCATTGGCCTATAAAAAATAACAAACAAACCAATCTGCAAACAGCTTTCTTTATTCCTTCAAAGTATTCCCCTTTTACACAAATTTCAGCTGTGGAATCCATCCCTGGAATGCTTTGTTGAAGTCAGATTTGGGTATACTGTTCATATACTAATAGATGGCAGACCGAATGGCTGTTCTTGTCCGAAATCGACGCCCCTGGAGGAACTTCTTCATGTTTGGAAATATCCAGATGTCGCACGGGGCCAAGTCTGGACTGTAAGGGGCAAGCAATTCGATGACTTTCCTTTCCAGAAACGTGGTCACAAGTGTGGACTTGTTTGCAGGAACATTTATAATCCGAACGTTTTTCGACATTTATTTACAAACTTTACATTTTTTTCTTTACAATGTCTCTATAAATAGTCCCGTTAACAGTTCAACCCCGTGGTACCATAATTTGTATTGTCTCTACTCTTGCATTAAATAAAATTGCATACATAATCTTTTTTACACTTAGTGTTCTTTTAGCAACTGATGGTCTCCTCATATCTCGACGTGCCCATATCTTGTTATTGAGTTTTCTAGTAGGTTCACAGTAATGTACCCATGTTTCGTGAACTGTATAGAAGTCGGGAACTGTCCGTGGTGTAAGTGTAAAGTGTGGGTATTTCGTCAGTAGTTTACGGGCATTTTAACACGTGTCTTCTTTTACTTATCAGTTCAGTTATACGCCTGACGCTAAATCGTGTCTTTAAAATAGTAAAGACTGATCCAACAGACCTCCCAAATCTATTAGCTATCTGCTGTGTGGTGATTCGGGCATCAGACTGAAATAAGCCATTGACTTGCTTAATGGTTTTAGAATTAACGATTTACTGGGCGTGGCTTGTCTCTAAGAGTCAGATCTCCACTTTTGAACCTCTTCACCCAGCGTTTAACGGTAGCATAAGAAACACTATTACATCCAAATGCTTCACAAACTTCATAACAATAGACTTACAATGAACACATGTTTTCATTTGAAAAGCATGTATGTATACATCCAAGTATATATACTAACGATGTATAATCTCTTTTTCTCCCTCTAAATCACACATTAGTGAGGAATGTTTGATCTTTTTAGGCAGGTTGGTGCCTAATGCAGGGTAAAAGGCATGCAGAAACTCCTTTGAAAGCTTTCTGCATGACTTTCAACCTGCATTAAGCTGCCAACTGACTAAAAGACCAGTATTGATGTCAATGTTAACGTCCGGTTTAGACGGGTTTCACTGTACTATTATAGTAATTACCATTTACGCTGTGAATATTCATATCAGAAATAATGGCATACCGAGTGTAACTTATAACAGCATATGAACTTGGAAACTTTAGCTCTGGTAGAACAAAATGTACATATGCATCTTACTTCTTAACCCTTTGTTTCATGAATATTTATGTAATAAATAATAACATCGTATAATACTTAATTATATACATATTTATAGTGAAATATGAACGTTAATCTTGGCCATGGTAGACACTATAGAATCATTATCTATATTATTTCATAAGCAAACAGAGCATACGCTGAATACACGGGTCTGATCTGGGTGTGCTCTGTTGGCAAAAGCGTTACAAAGCGTATCTAAGGAGGAATGGGTTAAGCAAACAGAGCAGATCCTCACCAGTCGACTCCTGCAGGGACCTCTGGTCTGGATCTTATCTGTTTGCAAAGGCGTACAAATAGTGCCATTGTAACTGAATGAGTGTTTGAAACGGCTTCAACACTCTCGAATAGGAGCTATTGACATATAAAGGTGAGTTAATGGCCTATCAAAAGGCAACTTGCCGAACAACTTCAGCTACAACACTGGCCTGTTATGAATTAGACTTACAGTAGAATCTGTCCATGAAACAGGGTCCAATTATGGGTCTGTACGGCAGATGGTAGTTTAATAATGCAAGTCAAAAGTAATGCAAAATATAGGAGCTTTCGGCATTTCCCTTGCCCTGAATTAAGAAATCACATGCTTTAAGACTCCTTCTCTTGTATCTTCCGCCATATGAGCAAATCAATGTGCTTAACTCTTTACCGAGAGAATATTCATGCCAGAAATACGAATATTGACTGGCTGATTTTCATAGTTTCATTATGGACACGTATATGTTTGTCCATGAAAGAAACGGTAGATACGAGAGAATTTATAAGCAAACAGAACAGGAGTCGTCTGGGTCCATGCTTATAAAACTTTTAGTTGAGTCGTTCTCAAGTTTTTGATTGGTCAGATTTGAGCCTTTGGCTCACATCTGACCAATCAAAAGCTTGAGAACTCAAATCTGACCAATCAAAAGCTTGAGAACGAACTCAGACTCAGACTGTAATACTTTTCTTCTAATTCGTTTCCGACACAGCGGCATAATTTCAAACAGGTTGAGTTACCGATATACTGGGCATGTTATCTGGATCAACGTTAACGCTCTAACTCGGAAATATAATAAAGAACAATCTAGACAGATAGCTGCTTAATGCAGGGTGAAAGGCATTAAGTTGTCATCTGTCCGAAACACGGACATCAATACCACTTTTAATGTCCAGTTTAGAAAGGTTTCACTGTATCAGCTAGGTCAAAATCGACAGGATAAGGGTAAAACATTACACTTGAAATTAGCTTTGCTAACAGTTTGAAAGTAGATGAGTCTTTGAGTAATTTGACGTCGCATCATGATGCAAAATGATAGATGCACTGATCGTTTTTAACCACAATTGGAGAAGACAACTTAATTCAATCATTGATACAGGTTTATGTTCTGCTAACGAGACTTTACCCAGCAAGCCAAACGTTAACCCTTATAACGCTGATTTTTCAAATGGACTATTCTAAAATTCAATTCAAACAGTTCAAGCTTATGGTGAATATTTAGGGACTTTGCTACAGACAAGTGTAACATGACAAACAGTGCAGACCCCGATGAGAGGGCTCATCTAGGATCTTGGTCTACACTGCTGGCAAATGACAAAAATGACTCATGTGCCGCACTGTAAGTGGTATTAAGCAGGCGATATTACAGCGCTCTGGGGGATCGGTGGGTCTGATTATATAGGAAATGAGGTTTCAAAGTCGATTTTAGTAAAGTATTATCAACCGTTTGCATACGGAAAACGAGTGTGATGGCATTTGCACATAGTGTAGAACCAGATCAGAGGACACCTATAAGAACCCTCCAGAAAGGGTCTGCAATGTTTGTCATTCAAAATTCCCAAACAAATGTTGAGTGTTCCATATTGTATGGGCTCTACAGTTACACACTGACTAAAACCCTACTTTGAATATTCAGCATTCAAAGGATTTAAAGCTGTCGCTTCATTTTATCCTGCCATTCTAAATCAAAGCGTGTTACTTAACATGGCTTGAAGTTCCTTTCAAAATCATAGCACATTAGCAGATGTAATGTGTATTAACCGTTTAAATGCTGAATATTTAACGTGGAATCATTCAACGATTTTTAACTACATTGTCCATTCATTCAAAATGCTTACCTTTGCTAGATTGCTTTATGAATAGCAATGCAGCCTTTGATCAGAGTATTCATCTAGGAGCCGGCTGATCTGACTCTACACTGTATAGTGCCAGAATACTCTTTCTTGCATTATAAAAGTTAAATGTAATAGAGTTATATAATATTGGGTTTCGGATTTATTGGTTTGACCCCAATTTAAAATTTATCTAAGTTCATGAACAGAATCGAATATTTAGAACAATTTAGGCATTCCGGTGTTCATTTTATTGAAGAGCTACTTGTTATACCTTATAAAAGATTTTAAATGCCAGTCATATTCCAGAGTATTAGGATGAAAGTGAATTATGTTTCATATGGTTTATTGAGTTCAGGAAATTAGCTTTGACTAAAAAAGGCTTACGCGCATTTGCATTTTAAAGTGTAATCTTGCATTTCCCGTGTGAGTTAGGCTGATTATGATTTCGATCTCGACAAAAAGCACATTTCCATCAAAATAGCATTAAGTTCGGCAAAAACTCAATTGTCCTATGCAGCTTTGAATCCTATTTAGCAAACTCAATTAATGCATTTTTAGGGCTGTAATAATTTTGCCTGGTTTAAAATCAATCAACAGTAATATGGCAACAGTGCTTAAATAATCATTGTCAATTTTTGCCCATTTTCATCATGGTAACATCGTTGCATTCTGAAGTATAAAAAATACCAACCAGCTCTTGAAACTGTTTGTCACAAGACAGCTAAACCTCTCTACAGTGATGACCAAAAAGAGATGTACAGTCAAACCTCTCTATAACGACCACTAAATTACATCAAGTATTTTGTATTAAAGGCAGATGGCTGCTTAAAGCAAGGTGAAAGTAAAACAGAACCAGTTAACACAATGTAGTGGTCGTTATAGAGAGGTTTTACTGTAATTATGAAACTAAGAATAGGTTCATGTCATACACATTACACGCAACTTACTGAAAGTACTTCAGGTAAACCCTGAACATTTATTGTGGAAAAAAACAGCAGAAACGATGCAAAACTATCCCTAATATAAACACATTTCAATCCTTTGCAAACAGAGTAGACCCAGATCAGACGGCTGCTATTGGCGCCAACTGATCAAGTTTTGCTTTGTTTGTTTATGGAATAATCCTATATTTTCCGTTGGTCATGGTGTAATAATAAAACTCGAGAAATTAATTCATGAATATTCATGAGGAAAAGAGTTAATTTATGAGTAATTAATAATAACGAGTTTCTTTAAAACAGGTGGTAGCTTAATGCAAGACGAATGGTTTAACGAAATCCAGCTCCAATAGCTTTCTTCATGACAGCCCTTATCTTGCTGTAAATATTGCTGTTTGCCCAGTGCTTGATCTGTTCTATCTTTCTTTCACATGGTTCCTCCAGGTGTTTTGTCTAAGTGTCATGTCATCCAGATTATCTTGTTCATCCGAACCCCTTTACAAATGTAGATTGAGAATAAAGCAGCGTGGCAAGAAAACGTTCGGTAACGCCTGCTTCGGCGACCTACTTAAGCGACTACTTAAAGGTAACGGCTTACTTAGAACAATGTAAAGCAAAGTATCGGCATGTAAAACAAAGTTAGCCCACTCCCTCGTAAATGATTGTGTATGTAAGAAAAACATGAATTTGTAATTAGATTAATATTGATATTGTGACATATTTACAAGGAAACTGTAGAATTGTATCTATGTTATCCCATAACAAACAGAGTAGACCCTGGTCAGATGGCTGATACAGAAACCGTCTGATCTATGCCTGCTCTGTACAGAAGTGAAGGGGGTTATATGAGGGAAAGGGTTAATTGAAAATATTTAATATATTGGTCCGTCTTTTCCAGGGAAACTATATTTTCACACAGAATGTTAATAGGCGACTTAGGTCATTATAAACACCAATATATATTGAATAAATAGTAGGTATTACTAGTATTCAAATACAGATAAACTTGCTGGACATTTGTCATTCTTGAGGCGATGTCATGGTAATGCCTAGTTGATATTTCTCTCCAAAATACTAATGCATTTGCAAAAGGCTGTTTGATCTGAATCAGATGACAATATTACAGATGACAAATCATTCAAGAAATAAGGTCCAGTGCATGTCTATCATTCTCTATTGGATGGCCTTAACCTGTTGTTAAAATATGCCTGCACAAACACTGAGCTTCTGCAATTTTCCTTTCTATTATGATATACGCCTTTCACGGATTTTCAAACACAGTTGACCCACATCAGACGGCTCCTGTAAAAACCGTCAGATCAGGGTCTGGTCTGTTTGTTTGTAAATTTATAACAATCTGACTAAACAGTGTATACCTATACAAAACGGTCCTGTGTACACGTGCCAATATAAAACGTCAGGTAAAACATATTCATGATGTAATTATTTCTTACAGGAATATGCAACAGGAAAATGGTTAAGCTTTGCATGAATAGTGCCAAACTGTTCGTAAAAGCAATTATGGCACAATTAGCAGGATGGGCACCAAGACAATGTTCACGAACACACTAACTTTTAATATCAACTTAGATTTATATGTGTCAGCATTTTACTTGATTAATGTTCTTGCAAAGTTCAACCCATAATGAATAATTGTATTAAATACTATCTGAGCTGTAATATCCAACCAAACAGAGCAGATTCTGATTAGATGACTCGTACAGATGTTGTCAGACCTGGGTTTCATATGTTTGCAAAGGCGTATAATGGTGGTATTATCAGATAAAGAGTT
Source organism: Azorinus chamasolen (assembly GCA_963576725.1). NCBI lineage: Eukaryota > Metazoa > Mollusca > Bivalvia > Cardiida > Solecurtidae > Azorinus > Azorinus chamasolen. The sequence goes on from OY755245.1 coordinate 80,789,936, forward strand.
CATAACGTTGTCGCCTCCCATTCATATGAATCGTCTTTTTCTCTCACAATAAACCAGACACCGGAGAGGAGCTGTATTACTCGTGTCTGCACCCAATCTATTTAAATTGATTATCATAGAACCACTGCCGCCGTACAGACATTTAAGAATTAATACATTCTATACATGCATATGGCCATTTGCTATCTATCGATGTGTTGATGGTGGTTGCGTCTTACATGTGACTTTGCCTTAATGACTGTACTACTTTTTCATTTCCTTCCGTCACTTATCTTGGCCATATTCATAAAAATCTATTTAGATATTGAATTAGAACATGATGTATAATCAAATAATTACAACTGAATGTAATGTACTTAGATTTGAGTAAATGTCAAATCTCATAACAGTGCTCGTTAATACCCAATGTGTGTAAAGGTATTTGATAATATTATATTCCACAATATGTTTTCAAGATTTGTTTGTTAAACGCTAAATGTAATTTCAACACATTTCCCCCGTTGTATTGACATAACGTATATTAAAAAGGTCGCTATGTGCATGTTTTGTTTTGGATCCTGTTTGTATGCTTTACTGAACTGTAAAAATACTTATATAATATATGTGTAAACTAATATATTACAGGGAAGATTGCAATGCGCTCATGTAAATATCAGGGTCCATGTTTCCTAAATTGCTGCAACGACTAAACATGTTTCAGCATAATGTGCAAAGTTCATAAAGTTGAGTTTCTCTAAAGCGTCCAAACATAAATTGATATGAAACATTTGGCTGCTTAATGCAGATCGGAAGTAATACAGAAAGCTCCGCTGCCACATAAATGTCCATCCGTGTTAAGTTATGACCTTACCCAGACCCAGAACCCAGACCTAAATGTATTTTGAGTATATATATTACAACGTTAATAACTGTATTCAAATGTACATCCTTACAATGTTTGAAAATGAATTCAGAAGGAGAAAGTAAGATCATGGTAGATATCAATGTAGAATATGAAGTATACAATATGAGTTATGTTATATGTAAGGACAAACATTACCTAAATGCGTGCCACAGTTACATGCACCGATAACACGGTTGTTTCTCGGCACTGCCAGGACACTCGGGTATGGAGGACGATTAACGCTAGTATGTCATTTCGGTTTGCTTCATGTTAAATGCATCATGCATTGTGGCATTTCAGTTTGCTTCATGATCATGCATCATGCATTGTGGTATTGAACAGTTTGCTAAACGATTCTTGCATGTCAAGATGTACTTTCGTCTTTCATTGAAGTTTCTTGCTAGATCCTACATTCAACGAAAATTCATCGTGCATCGTGCCTTATCACAAGAGCGTATTCGAAATTGCGCGCTGGGTAGTGCTTTTGTTAAGAATTAAAATTCTTTCTTTATCCGTCGTTCGTCATTATGCCTGTTGTTAACCTCCCTTCGGCTTGTTTGTAGTCTTTTAATTCATTCTACAATGACACATGACCAAATGCGACCATAATGTGCTAAAGAAGAGGCAATATGTCCCGAATGTCAAGTACATGTGTTGAGCGGAAAACCGTGGGTGAAACCCCCGCCTGTGCATAGCGAGAATGTGTATTTTGAGACGCTCTCTGATGGTGATATTGCACCCACAGCAGTGTAGATCATGATGAGACATCCAGTCTATGACAGTGTGCTTGTAATAGCACCATATGACTGATACACATCTATGATATTACTTAGTTCTTGCACTGACATCCGTGTAATTATCGTTTTCTTGGCAAATCCCGACCATTACTCTTTCTCTCTTCAATGAGTACTATTTCGATAATCGTTTTGTGCACATACTGATATGACAACGCCTGGATTCTTACTAAGTACAAACGTATTTCTACTAAATTTATTTCTTTTCAGATCCTGGCTGACTTTAGTCAAAACGACACGCAATTGTAATGAATATAAATTTACAGTAGTCTCGTTCATGCCTCAAGTATTAGTTTTTCAGATGGCTATAATATAGTCAGGCCAATTCGTCTACACAACTTTATGTTATATCTCATGACTAATGCTATTATTAATATTTATGACCCGATTGTTTATAACGGCAATGAGCACATCTTATTTTAGCAATAGTAGAAATTGTACAATCATATCTAAATAATTTCATCAGCAAACACAACAGACCCTGCATAAGCCGTCTGATCTGGGTCTACTTTGTTTGCATATGCGGGGAAATGCATATCTATTAGGGTTAAAGGATTAAATGGATTAAATGGGCCTGGTGCATGCCTATCTGTGTTCCACGATATCATCATGATTCTTCTAAACGTACACTTAAAATTTAGCCTACAACAAACAATGGAGCGTGTAAACCATGTCCCGCATAGAATAACCAGCCACTAAAAATCGGGCGGAAATCCTGTTAGGAATTGCCTTATTATCTTTCATAGTAATGGTTGACAAAATATCATTACCATGAACTAAATATTGAATATCAATACTTTGAGAAATACAACAATAGATGCTTGGTAACCTTTAGCCTGCTGAGGAATTTTTGTTAGTAGAAGGTAATGCCTCTTCAGTTTTCAACATTGGTTTATCTTACCTTTCTGTTCAAAATACTATCAGAGTGTCAAACAGTTTGAACCCTGACAGGACGCCGGGTAACTTGGCATCTCATCTGAATCTAGCTGTTTGTCGAGATAATCACTGATCCGCGCACAGCAAGCTAAGTGTTATTAACCCTTTCCCTGTTCTACGTTTATTCCAAATTTCAATACCTACTGAACAGTCATTAACAAAATAATTATAAAAAATATTGAAGGTGGAACACTGTAGACATTTTAGAAAGCAAAGTAACAGAACTATCAAACTCCATTAGCAAACAGAGCAGACTCTGATCAGACTGCAAATGCGTCATAAAGGCGTTAATATATAAGGGAAAGGGTGAAAATACTTTTGGTATGGCCAGTCAGGCTTGTAATTTTACATAGATATCAAATGTTTCAAAAGTTTAAGACATCGATATTTGTTGTCTATATGTTTAGATGCATTTCTCACGTGTATTTGAAATATGACCTCTTCGCACGCAAGCTGTGAATAACCTATGCAAACTATCTGGAACCAGACTAACTCGACAACCAGACGAGAAACCCACAAACTCGGCAACTTAACCGTTTCATAGTCCGATTGTGCTTTTTGAGAAAATAACAACTGGAGACAATCTACTTTAAGAGCGTGTAGCAGACGCCACTGTTCACCATTAACAATGATACACTCACAGCATGTGAAGAGTAGAACACTTAATGTGTGGGAACCGAATAAGAATCAAATCAGGACCAATGCAAACAGTGTAGACCCACATCAGAGGGCTTCGACGGAAGCCCTTTGATCAGGGTATGTACTGTTTGTCATAAAAATCATTTTCTTCAGTGTTAAAGTTTGATACAGTATTTTTTGTAATTTATATTCAGACAATGAGCGGCTAGTTTGAATTATTCACCAGACCAAGGTTTAAATGTACCGATGTATTGTTACATAGTTACAGCGAGTGTAAAATACAGTAAACAGCACTAATCCGGTCACATAATGGTTCTGTAAAAGCAGATGGTTGCTTAAATGTACGGTAAACGTAATGCTACAGGTGCTGTCGGCAGAACTTTTGTCCTGTATTAAACTAACTCCTGTGTTAAATACCCACCAGACTTTTACTACTATTGAGTGGTCGTGTTAGCGAGACTTTACTGTACAAATAACCTGCCTTGACACTGACACTTGGATAGTGTGAAGTGTTGACTGCATCCAATCGATCAAGCTATTGCGAATCTATTGACCGACTGTGAGAATCTATTGACCGACTGTGAGAATCTATTGACCGACTGTGAGAATCTATTGACGCCAGCGTCTTATCTTGACCCTAGCTGCTTGCAAATGTCACGATAAACGGTAAACGTTTAGCTGACCACTAAGGCAGGTCAAAAGTACCTCTCTATAGGTAAAAAAAACTCTCTATAACGGCCAGTTAATTACACCAAGTATTTTGTGTTAAAGGCAGGTGGATGCTTAAAGCAAAGTGAAAGTAAAACAAAACGCTCCTATTGGAGCGTTCTGTTTTACTTTCACCTTGCTTTAAGCAAACACCTCCCAAAATACCAACTAATGAACACAATTTAGTGTCCGTTATAGAGAGGTTCTACTGTAAGACAGAATCCTCCATTATGCGCTGTCTGTATTACTTATGTCTTGTATCAAACAACCATTATTATACAGGTTCTATGGTATAACATACGTAAAACCTCTTAGTATAGAAGAATATTGTCTGTATAAGATCTAAACACTCTATGCCATTAGTTGTATTGCTTACTGTTTTGGCTGGATGTTTAAATGTCTTGTAAGAGATCAGCAATCAATCAGCATATTGCCTGTGTTACTATTACACGCATTCAGTACCAACTATGTATATACTCCAGTGAATAGGTTCCTAACAAGATATTAACCCTTTACAAGAGAATGACGCATTTTGACCCCTTTGCTAACAGTGTATACTCAGGTCAGTTACTGTAGAAGCCATCTGATCAGGACCTGCTCGCTTTGCATATGGAATAAATCTGATTCATTCTGCAGTTTCCGCCAAGGCAAAACTTTCCAATGCATATGTCATTATAAAATCTAATCAATGTTCACAAAGTTTTTATTCCTTATATGGATATTCATCAGATAAAGGTTCACGATGTTTTCAGACAGACATGATTTATGTTTTAGACGTTGTCAAGAAGCTTTTATAGTAAACGATAATGTTGTTTAAACGGACTGTAAAGACGATATAAAAGAAATGTTAAATTGTCCCAAGACAAATACATGTAAATGTACATGTAAATCTACATACATGTATTAGCAAGTAGGAGTGACCTGTCGTTTTTATTTATAGATTTGTTTTTTTTCCAAACTATTCCATTATATACAAAAGGGTTTTGCTTAAATTGACTAGCCAATTTCTCGTGAAGCTCGTGCAGTTAGTTAGACCCGAAGTCCGATTGACTATACATTGTAGTGATTAAATCAAATAGTGCAATGCTTATCCGAATCTACGGGTCACTTATAAATAAAAACGACAGGTCACTCCTTCTTGCTAATACAAAACAACCGATGTATTTTCGAAATATTCCGAGGAAGCTGCGAATTATGTTAGCTTATGATATTTGAATGTTTGCAAATTTAATTGTTATGAATAGGATTACACAACCATTTACACAATCAAACCGGCGGACGTGGTCGTGTGGCTAACGCGCTCGACTGCAATACCAGGGGACACGGGTTCGATCCCCCGCCGGACCAAGTCCTTCGGACGAGACTAAACCGAGGTCCGATGTATCAGTGCTTTACTCTGGGCATCGAAAAGAACCAGAGAAACTCAGTCGGTAATAAGAGTATGACATCGCGCCCGGGTTTCTCTGTATCCTCTCCCCTCTCTCCGGGGCGTTTAATTAGCCCATAGTGAGCAGAAACGGGCGGTAATCAACACAAACAAACAAACACAATCATGTATTGTATAATTTCCAATAACTATTCGTCAGTTAATGGCCCATTGCGTGATAACATATGCAACCAGTTTGGATTTAGATTTGGATTTCGATGTTTCATCAGGATATAAATAGTTTGCCACTCTGACGGCATGTTTTAAGAGAAGTGATTGGAAATTAATCCTTACAGCTAGGTTCCCACTGCCGATCAGATCAACTTGGTCAAACCGGATCAAATGATTGGGGACTGGTCTGGCTCGCTCGGCAGGAGTGATCGGGGAGGTCTACCTTGGTCGACATCGCTCGGACTCCCTACTCGATTATTTTGGGCATGTCTAAAAAAATACGAGTAGAGATCGCGTAGCCACGCGCTCGTGAAGCGATCGGGAAGCGGTCGAGTATTGATCGAGCAGAAGGTCGAGTTGATCGGGAAACAATCGTGTAGAGATATAGTGCGGTCGGGATGAAGTCAGTTACTCGATCTGTACCCGATAATCTCGTCCTCTACTCGAGTAATACCAGATCGACCCAAGTACGACCTTGTCGGGTAGAGATCGAGCAGTGGTCCAGTTAGTCGGGTAATATCGTGTAGGGATCTGGGCCGAGATGATCGAGCAGAGATCGGAGTGGTTGTTGAGTTGACGTCGAGAAGAAGTCGTGAATGATCGCGAGGGGATCGTGTATGATCGAGTAGAGGTCCGGAAGAACTCGTGTACATGCCTACGGTCGAGCTTGGTCGGGGAAATTGGGTGATCGGAATGATGGAGTTTATCTGATCGGCAGTGGGAACCTATCTTAAGCATTGCAGCAGGTGAACGTTTCTTGCAAACAACAAGGAGTTAATGTATCTGGTATGGATGATTATTGTTTGTCGAAGGTTTAGGGCAAGTTGTCGTAACTATACTCGTAAATGATTTTTGCAAATAGTTTACACTCAGATGAGATGCACAGTAACTCACACAATTTATGACATAAAATAATCACCTTTTCGTTTATCGATGTGGTTTTGTTTCAAGACAAAACCAATTTTAGATTATTGACCATAACTGTGGGTAAATAATATATCCATTACACTTACCCTACTGTGAAAATATTGGATCTGGTACAAGTGTGACTACATCCGAGTTGATCAAACTCTTGAGAAATATTGATTGCGTGTCAAACATCTTGGCTCCTGATGAGACGCCGAGTTACTCAGCGTCTCCTTTGGACGAACACCGTTTGCATACGTGAGTCTGTTTGCATCTGTTTGCATACGTGAGTCTGTTTGCATACGTGAGTCTGGTTGCATACTGGTTGCATACGTGAGTCTGTTTGCATACGTGAGTCTGTTTGCATACGTGAGTCTGGTTGCATACGTGAGTCTGTTTGCATTGATATTCATTAACCACTATCTCGCCATGAGGTTTCTGCTCAAGTTTGGATCTAGGGCAGTTTTGATTACTAACAGTTCGATCAAACGTCTGATGAAATATAGGCCAAGTGTCAAATAGATTGGATTCTGATGAAGCGCCGAGTTATTCGGTGTCTCATCTGGACCCTGGTTGTTTGCACATGCCTGTCTGTTCACGGATAGCGAGCATGGTTTAGACAGACATATGATATAAGTACAAAGATAATCTCAACTTTAGAATTACTGAATAGAAGATTGAACGAGCCAGCTAAGAAGATGCAACGGCAGATTGGGAAGTACGTGTTATTTTCAATTATGTGTTAGTAAAGATCCGACACTATAGGAAGACCTAGCTTCGTGTAGTTCTGGTGTGCGCCAAAATGTCACAAACTATTGACCACTGTCCAACCCTTGTGTGTATGGGTTTTAAGAAATGGAATGTCTTAATCTTTAGTATCCATAACCCGTATATGTTATCACGATGCAAATATGCCATGGGTCCAACATTTCATTTCCCATATGCGTTATAGCATGTGCGTTGGAACACATGCTTTATTATCAGCTTTCATTAAGCCATTCTCCAAATATGTTCAAGCAATTGTTAGACAGCTATTATATTTTAACCCGTCTCTTGCTGAATTTTAAAATACATTTCTCCTTCTTTATCCATGCCCTGTTGTATAATTACATATATATTCACTGTGTACAAGTATTTCGCTGTGCAATCACTGCTGTGGAGTGCGCTGGTTGCACAATCAACTAGTAAATAGTGCAGATCCTGATGAGACAGCTCCTGCAGGAGCTGTCCCATCTGGGTCTTCTCTATTTACAGGTAGGTATATTGACGTGAATAGCAAGCGAAGGGTTAACTGTTGTCAAGATGCCTTCTGTGGGGGATTTAAAATCAAACAAAGAAATGACAGGTTTGTATTTTCTGATTAAGTGTCTGTAATAAGAAATAAGCAGATGTTTAGTATTCCTTAAAGTATACTATATCGGTGCATTTCCTAGAGACAATGGCAAACCTGGCATGTTTATGTGTTGACTTTATCTGTGTAGCATATAATGCGATCTACGTAAAAGATAACGTTTGGTTTACTTTACTACCATATTCAATCGTTGTAATCTGCTGTCTCTGATCTAGATCCAACGGTAGTTAAACTATCTGTAACAACGAAACAAATATGAGGTTGTTTAACCGATATCAGAACAAGGATGTAATGATTGTTTTTATATTCGACAGTATTTCGAGGGAGTATCTGTTTTTGATGAAAGGGACATTATTATTTATGGAAATGTTAAGTCAGTTTTGATACACCTGCGCCGTGTTCTATACGAACACATAAGCACGCGCGCGCAGGCACGCACGCACACGCGCGCGCGCATACGAACACACACAATCCCTTTTTGTGGGAGTGTAATTATTATAAGGTAAACACAGATTTGTGTTTACCTGTTAAGTGTAAAATATTAAAACTAACTCGTATGTTTTAACGTACTCCGTAGGGAATATTTTATCGCTACGTTTCCTTTTTAGGACAATGATAACCATGTGATTTGTGATACGGTGCGCGTTGGACGTGTTCTAACAAGTAAAACGACTTTTCTTTCATTTGGATCCCAATTAGTTTAAATGTACTAACAGTAAAATAAAACGTCAGTTTGTAGGAACCGGGAATTAACGTTTTCTAAGTATTTCTTAAATTCGAGTCTATGTCAAGGGAGTAAAAACTATTTTAGGTGAACCTTTCGCATTGCGATTTATGCTTTGGAAAGAACTCCCCTTTATAGAATTTAGGAATGACCATAAAGAAAATTGAATGTAGTCAGCTATGTAGATACACATACACCTGCACATTCAGAATACAAGTCTATTAAACATATATTCCTTCAGAACATTATACACATAAGTCTGTTTTTAAAGAATAAATTATTGCATTTCTGTATCAAAATTATGTTGTAAACAGCCCGCAGTATGAGACAGTGCTGAGGCTGAGACTTGAGAAAAATGATTACATACCCGAGGTGTCTTCGAAGCTACTAATGTGTTCATCATATCTCAGAGCTTTTGTCCAAATGTTCCTGTCCCGTCTGATTCTACAAACTGTTGATTAACGTAGATACGCCGAACTAATTGTATCTGTTCAGTTATTGTACAAAAAATGTTTTAGGCCCCTTGGTTATTTTGGTAGTCAGTACGTACCGTGTCTGCAGGCGGGTTCATTTTTCTCAGTGTCATTATACTGTGTCCAAACCCCCTATGCCACTGTGGTATTGTTTCAGTGATCACCAAGGCATTGTTGGAAACATAGTTACAAATTCCATTAAAATAATGTGGCATTTGTGTGGATACTGTTATTTGTTTTGCTTGGGGAGCGGGGGGAGCCGGTATTTCACGACAATCTTCCCAAACACTGTCCTTTGGGATGACAGATCTCTAATGTCCCTAAGCCAATAATTTTCAACTGTCATCTGATTTTTAAGGCGTCTTTGTTGTTTAACTCTTTCCCTGCGTCGTGGAAACAAATGTCTGCTCCAGTTTGGATTCGGTGCCGGCTTGACTATGTTTGATTTGACCAAGCTTTTGATAAAATATTGACCGAATGTCAAATAGCTTGGATCTTGGTGAGACGCCGAGTTACTGTGCGTCTAATCTCAATCCAATCTGTTTGCTGATCACGGATAGCGGATTAAGAATTAATGAAAAATAGCAAAGTCCAGCAGGAAAAGCCACACATAAAGTTTACTTTTTTAAAAATAATCTTTGATGTAATGTTTTTCGATTGTGATGTTTTCCTTTTAGCAAGTTTATTGGGATTGGTCGCGAATCCTATCAAACACTTTCCAGCGGGTGGAATAACATGAATGCTGTTGTCGTCTTGGGAACAAAACAAGTGTTATCATCATTCACTGTTAGCATAATAGTTAAATACTACGAGCCATTCAACGTTACATTGAATATTACAGTTTTGGGACTGTCTCTCTTGGGTTTAACACTCTATACGCTAAGTAACGGCCATCTGTTGCAATTCTAAGAAAAAGCCTATTTTCTTCAGTTCTATTATAAGTACGAGATGTCAAACAGTTTAGACCCTGAAGAGATGTAGAGTAACGCTGTCGGTCACGTTAACGGCCATATCACGGTTTACCGGTTGTGTAACTAATATATATCGAGTTATACAAAAACTCTGATAGGAGTTTTCCGCATTATGTAACCACGTGCTTTTAAAGATTCATACTGTCCCCGTTTGACTGTTTGTTTCACTTTTGATAACTTATGTGGTAAGATTAGTAAGATAACTCGGTCTGTGACTCAAAATTAGGAAATAGCTTGAACATTGGAGAAAATATGCCATTTCAACATTTTGGCCTTTGAAAGTATATTTTAGAATTTAACGGAAAATATGCACACTATATTTTCACTTTGGCAAGGATTATACTGTCGGAAGTACGTTTATCACTGAGATACGTAAACAGTTTGTTCTGTTTAGAAGCAATTACGTCAGTTTTATAATAGATGTTCTGCAGTTCAAAAACATAATCAGCGCGTCAAACAGTTAAGGCACTAAGCTACGTGGACTGTCATATGAATCCAAACTATTAACATATGTAAACATATATTCGCTTGTTGTATGCTAAATGTTAAACATAAGTATGACAAGCGTCACCTTACTGCAATTTGCAAACAGCTTGTATCCATATGGGACGCGGAGTAACTCACTATGATCAATGCTGTATGGCATTCGGTCAATGATTTTTAAAAGGGCTGCTGAATCGGAAGTTAGTAAGGTTTGCTCCAGTTCAGAGTTTTAGCAGACATTCAGTTGTATGGTCCGATACGTTTTAAAGTACTCTTTCATCAGATATGTTTAGTAACAATGACTCTGACTAAAGCTTATTGTCCACGGGGGGTTAATTTGTCCAGCAAAATTCCTTAGCATTATTAGGATTTAAATTGGTCCTTTTGTTTTTATTAAACAATGTTCTACTTTATCCCAGTCTTATAGTGTACCTAATATGTTGACGGGTATCAGTTTGTGTAGGCGTCAACGAATCCAAACATGATGGCATCCGACAAACGTACGGTCAGCATACAACCAATTGTTGATTGTTCATCGAAATAACTTTTGCTGCTAACTAGCTGTTGTTTCGCCATGAAGACAACACGTAACATATTTTGTTTTGTTATTGTCATCATGTGTAAGTTTCATCCTCTGTGATCTCTTTTGCAAACAGACTGGAACCAGATAATGTTCTGGCACTGCGGTTATTATATTCTTGAAATAACTAAGAAGACATTCCATCAATGAGATATGAATTAGACGACACATTTTATTTGCGACATTTTTCAAACAACAATACGAGGTCAGAGGTCGTAGTATTGCATTGTCTTAATGTCGTGGTGGTTGTGTAGACTTACTTGTTGACGTCACTGTATGTTTTGTCACACTGTACAATGTTTTATTGATATACAAAAACCCCGCTAATGCGACCACCTAAAGGAGGTATAAATATGGGTGCTAGAGGCAGGTGGTAGCATAATGCAGGACAAAAGTAATGCAGAAAGCTCCTAGAGGAGCTTTCTGCATTACTTTTGTCCTGCATTAAGCAACCACTTGCTTATAAAACACCCATGTTTATTCATTAAGTGGTCGCATTAGAGGGGTTCTACTGTACATATGCCTTCAATCAGATGTCAGAGAAGACTATCGTGTATTTCTTTCCAAAGACGTTAATATCAGAGAATTGAACAGTTAGGTCCGGATAAGACGTCGAGTGAATGCGGTTTGACCAGGAGCAAGCACACACTTCTATAAAGCTATAGTGAAATACCGGCGTGTGGATGACGAGAAGATTCGTTGTTAATTTTCACTTCAGCCACACATAGCCCACCTGATATTTGATAATTTTTAATGGTTAAAGCAAGTTTGGTACGGGATCACGTAATTTGATTAAAGTTTGTCATTGTGTCAATAGAAGAAGGTCATTGCGGGTTTTCCGCTTAGTTACGACGGAATGGTACGAGATTTAATTACTTGAACTCCAAAAAAAAGCAGACTTCACCAGAATCATTTCTACGGAGTTTGATTAAAATTGATTCAGATGTTTGGTGAGATGTAATATGAAATAAATTACGAACGGGGACAACGGATAACGACACATTGACACGTGGCCTAGTGTCCACCGGTTGTGCTCCACGGAGTCTCGTGGCAGGAACGATTCTATATCACCTATATCACTTTCTTGTATTAGACCATTGCGTTAGCTTGTTCCCTGATTTGAAGATATGTGCAAAATTAGTATAACACAACTATATATATGCAGTAACAGCTACTTGAAAAGGGCTTTGTTATAATTTTACACAGCATACAGAGAACGCCCGAACATGCTTTTGGAAGTACTACCCTTTGAAAACGGGTTCAATGTCTATTACAATAGTTCAACCTGATACCTTATGCTCAGATGAGCTAAAAGTAGTGTTCGATGTGATTGTTTTTGCCAGTCAAGATGCTATGTACACGTCATACTTTCCTATCATATGCAACCGACATAATGTTATTGGCATTAATGAGTTACTTGGTATATCATGTTGTATCTGTTAATGCGTTAAATATCGTACTTTAAGATAATTATTGCGACACAATATTTAATAAAAGTGATGTTTATTATTCTAATTATCTCTATAATGATGACCTACATTAATATTCAGTTTGGTAATAGTAAAGTCCGTCTACCCCCGAGTATTGAGGACTATTAACGTCAAAAATGTATCATGCTTTGTGGCATTTTAGTTTGCGTCATGTTAAATGAATCATGCTTAGTATCTGTAGCTTAGCATCAGTATCTGTAAAAATACCCCCCAATTCTATGTGTATTGGCTCATGTGTTGGTGACAAAAAAGATATACAAGACAACGTACAAGCCCACAAGAGTTACTTAGTGTTGAAGGGGTTAAAACGCAACCAGTGTTGGTTACTGCACACACATTCTAACGCAGCTCAGGACTTCATGCATGAAGACTTTTGTTATCATGGTGTTTTCCAATTCATTGCTGAACTTTTCCAATAAAGGTTTTACACAAAAGGCATCTACCTTGTTCCTTTTTCATTCTTCTACTTAGAGTTCAGGATAAGCATGCCTTACAAAATTATTATTCAAATAAATCAATAACTTATTCAACAATCTCTATAGTGTAACCAATTGAACAAACATTTATACCAGTTATCACATCATAGCAAGGGTTTGGTGCAAATATATTGTAACATCTTCACTTTAGTGAAGACGTTATAACAGTTTTGCACCAAACCTGCAAAAGACATACTTGGAAAAAATGCAGAGAACTTTGTAACACCAATACATAACATTCTTTGCTAAAAGCTCATTGCTAACAGTACTTTCAGTGCTTTGATTTTCGTTGCTGTTTTGTTGTTGATGTTTTTTGTTTGTATGTGTGTGTATGTGCGTGCGTGTATGTGTGTTTTGTTTCTTCTTAAGCGACGATGTTTTCACACGTATATTATTTATGCAAACGTTTGGGATTGAGATCAGGCACCAGAGAGTCGTCTTTGGTATGCTCTTTGGGTGTTCGTAGGATAAGAAATAAGAGGGAGTGTAATGGCTTTATCTAAAATAAAATAATTTGCCATCCAGGCTATTATTTGTGTGAAATTAGAATAGTTAAAAAAGAAAGCTTGTTACATTCAAAGTTAATATCTATTGTGATTACAGTCATTATCAGCAATTGTGTGCTAGCTATATTACTGTTAATTTCGACATTCCTCTGTAAATTGCCTGATTGCAGATTATTTATTGGCCATATTCAGACTGAGAAAATTAAAGACAAAACACAACGAGTTTAAAAACGGAATAATTGCAACATCTTATTCCAGTATCCTCTTCTGTCAATGTTCCTGCCTGACTTTCTTTTTTCTAGTTTAGCACATACGATGTACGTATGTAGGACAAAAATATATTTAAGTGGTGAGCAAACTTGGAACAAATCTGCGAAGTATGCGTGCGTAAATGCGTACATGTATGTGCGTGTGTGTGCGCATGGTGTGTGTGTGGGGGGGGGGGGGGGGGACTCGTCGAGTGGCAGTGTGTGTGCGCACTGAAGTTGTGTTTCGGGGCCGGCTGTGCGTTTTTGTTGCATCTGCTATATTTATATGATTTTATTTTTACCATTAAGAATAGGGCAGTAAATATGCTCTATACTAAACACGAGTGTCTCGTGTTGTAAATATCATATAGAAATTGCACATAAATGTACATGTAAAGTCTCTCTAATACAACCACTGAAAATTAGTCCAGTTCTAGATTAGTTTTCAAAACAGGTGGTTGCTTAGTGCGGGACAGAAATTACTTTTGCACCGCTTGATTTATACTGACTTTGTGGTTGCATTAGCGAGATTACTGTAGCACGACAACAAATGGTATTAGATCAACATACATTTACAACTACAACTATTACTCTTTTTCTCCCTACATGCAGGATGTAAAAATGAGAAACTAACACAATATAAATAGTAATGCCTTTCATTGTTCTATATGTATTCCAAATTTCAATACCTAGATTGAATATCCATCGACAAAATAGTTTTAATGAAATATGGAAGGTGGAACGTTGTAGCCATTTTAGAAAGTAAAGAAACAGAACTATCACATTGAATTAGCAAACAGAGCATACCCTGGTCAGAAGGCTCCTATAGGAGCCGTCCGATCTGGGTCTACTCTGTGGGCAAATGCGTGAAAACGCGGTTCTGTGAGGGAAAGGGCTATATATCAAAACATTCACCACAACTACTGCCAGTCATGGACAATAATTCCTGCAATTTCTGATGATCTTGGACGAATATAACGCCAAACGGTCCCGATATGTTTGAGTCATCGAAACACTCGGTTGTTTATCCATATCCGAACAAACATTCTTCGCCAGTCAGGCTGACATATGGAGAGAGAGCATCGCTATCATAAACCCAACGATCTTTGTATTTGTTGAAATTGTTCGTTTCAGTATTATAGGTAAAGCATTTCTTCCTGAACGAAAAACAAAAATCAATGGATTGAGTAGAGAGTATTGATTAAATATCAACTACCCGCGTATCTATGATGGAGACGGGATTATATCAACTAGTTACTCATACAGGTAAACTATTATTTGCAGTTTAATACGTTTAGTTGTCGACTGTATTTGGCTGCAAATGCAACACCAACAACATTTATAACAGCTGACAACAAACAGTTACAACCTGGCAATATATGTAAAACAAATTCAAAAAATGGTGTACCACAAATGTAACTTTTTCGGTAACGTGTTATCCGTGCAACATATGTAACCAAAGTCCGCAACAGGTGGGAAAAAATCCTACGTGTTGTTGCACAATAAATTATGAAAACGTAATAAGCGCAAATTAAACCTATTTGCAATGTTTTCATTCATTCATACAATCAAATACCATTTGGTTTAGGAGACTGTAGTTATATAATATGTATACGTACTCGTATATTCATAGCAGGAATGTGCATATTTCTGAAGCAAATATATCATACATTCCATTTCCAAAAAGCTCAAATGATAATCCAAATGAAGTCAGACCAAAAGGATTTGATGATAAAGTGTATTTTGTTTCTAGTCTTCTGGCACTTTATTTTGAGATAGAGAGAAAACAGGGAGAACGGAGAGATAAGAGAGAGGGGGTATCAGAGCATAAAATATTCATGAAGAGTGAAAGAGAGAGATACGGAGGGATAAAGATAAAGAGATAGAGATATATGAAATAGAGAGAAATGGAAAAGAGCATCAAATATATATGTAGATACAGAGACAGATCGGGCCAGAAGAAGACAGAAAAAGATACAGATAGAGAGATAAGGACGTATATAGTAATATATACAACATGAATATAGATATAGTGATAAATAGAGAGATACATATAGAGATAAATATAGATAGATATACAGAGAGGGGCAGGTTGGAGAGTGAGAGATGGAAAGAGAAGAGAAGAGATCAAAATATTGAGCTAAAGACAGGGAGAGTGTGGGAGAGGGAGAGGACAGACCGATAGAAAACAGAGAAGAGACAGTCACAGAGCAGAGAAAAACAAAGACAGGGAGAGAGAGAGAGAGAGAGAGAGAGAGAGAGAGAGAGAGAGAGAGAGAGAGAGAGAGAGAGAGAGAGAGAGAGAGAGAGAGAGAGAGAGAGAGAGAGAGAGAGAGAGAGAGAGAGAGAGAGAGAGAGAGAGAGAGAGAGAGAGAGAGAGGGGGGGGAAATAGAGGTTCTACGTGGTATATGTACGTTTTAAATGTTAGGAAGTGACTTCAAAAACAAATTTCATAAAAATGCTCTTTTAAAGGACTTAATGTTACTCATAAAATGAAACAGTTATTAAAACTAATGCTTTGACTAATGTAACTCATAAAACGAAACCTATAATTATTAGCACTAATGCCTGTTAATAACATGTATCCTGTAAATGAAAAACATGTATTAAATTTTGTTTTGTTACATGATAAGCGACTACATAGCATAACTATTTCCATTAAAATAAGGCTTCTGTAATTCGGAGAATGTGTACCGTTTTCTCCCTAATAAACTCCCACATTCTAATAAACGCCCCCTTACTTCTAAGGATGGGGACTAACCATCAATAAACAAACAAACCCTATAGAATAACCGTTAAATAAAGACACATAGGTCTTCAAAAGACAGATGGTAACTTAATGAAAGCAATGTAGCAAACCCTCACGCGAGCTTTCTGCATTGCTTTCATTCGTCATAAAGCATCCACTTGTATACAATATGCAAGAGGCTCCTCCTTTTTAGATATGTAACTCTGACCCGGTAGCGTTTATCAGAGATACTGTAGAACCCTTCTATATCGACAACTTAATTGATATCTATACTGATATTTAGCAGCAGGTTGTTGCTTAATGCAGAGCGAATGTTATACAAAAAGTTCCTATATAAGCTTTTTGTATAACTTTCGTCCTGCGTGAAGCTACCACCTGTACCCATGATCCAGAATTTTTGATGGTCGCATTAGAGGGGTTTTACTGTAATACGGTATTTAATGAACACATTAACAGCATCCCACGCGCTAACCCTTATACCACTATGCATGACCTGGGTCGCAGGTCTCATCAGGGTCCAAACTGATTGACAATCAGTCAAAAGTGTCTCAAAAGCATGCTTGAATTGGAAGTACATGTAGTCGAAATTGCTCCCGATCCAAATTTGTGCAGTGATTATTTGTTTCACAGCGAGGGTAGGGATTAATGTTCATTTTACCATGATAAAGATCCATATACTGACAAACTCCAAATCTTAGTGATGTTACGTATAACAACCCACACTGTTCGAAAAGTAAAATAAATACATTGTAAAATATAACGCAAAACAGTAAAAGTACAAAATTATGTTCATTTTACGGTATTAAATTATAAGTATGTATATTGTGAACCTGCACGTACGTCATTCGTCTCAGAATATTACGAATAACAGAGAAATCAATTACTGTATGAGCATTACTTAACCATTTCCATCATATGAACGCTTTTTAGCGCCTCTGAAAACAGAGCAGACCCAGATCAGGATATGTTATGTTTGCTTATTGAATCATATAGATCTGTTACAGCTTTTTAGGGAAGCAAAACATTCCCATGAAATATATATATACATGCATAATCTTTATTTCAGTCTCATCATGGTACACATTATTTATATACACATGAAATCGTAAACCAGATTTAACAATGCAATTCAAAAGAGAATTATAAGGGACTAATAAGTATATTTATCACAACACTGTTTCTCGATAATTATACATCAAATTTCGGGAAACCAAACTAGAACATAAAAATTAAAACCATGTAAATAATGCTAATCTCATTACCAAAACATGCCATATAATTTATAGTTAAAAACTGAATGTCAAGACTGCACAAATGTGCCATATTACGAAATGTACGTAAAATATCCATTATTACCATTGATCAGATCTAGCACAATTTACATGGACGAAATGACATAAAGTATGGGATTTAAATACTTATAACAAGCATGTATACACATAAGATGAACCACAACAGTATTCCATATTTACATAGGTAAAGGTTTACACTATAAAAAATGTCAAATATGTTGAATATTCATGAAGTGACCAATTCAAGCATAAATGTTCATTAATTAGAGTGTTGAGCATTGTACGCGCCAATGGTCATATCTGGTGTTCGTATGTAATTGACTTTTTCATACAAATATCAACAGATTCTGTGAAATACTAAGTACTTTCCACAAATTAACTCTAATTGGCTTGACACAATGACATGGGCAGGGAATATTGATTACGTTATTCAAGCATGACATTCAGAAGAAAACATGAGTGTAAGCCAAACAAAGTGACGGCTTGGTTTTATTATATTTCGAAACTGCACTTTGCAGTCAGAAAACAAAGCTTTTTTATTATTATAATTTACATAATCCCTTCATAAATGTATTTAATTGAAGGCTGGCAATAATTAACCTTCATAAAACAAGGAAAGTGCATGCCTTACGCACTAAAATTATATTCACCGAAATTAGAACCCAGTTTCATTGAAATCTAACATTCGACGAAGTCGATATTCTGATGCCATTGTTTACCGTTCCCTGTTCACTAGTCATGTAAGAAATAAGGACAGCGTGAATATCTAGTAGCTGAATGTTTATAATGGAACGTGAATACATAACTGTGTTTACATTGGCAGAAACGCTACAATCACAGCTATGTTATTCCATGAGCAAACAGAGCAGACCCTGATCAGACAGCTCCTACAGGATATTAAAAGGCGTTTTAATGAAAGAAATGATTAGACCGATGCTTGCTTAACAAGTTTAACTCCAAGCTTTTGGAACAAATAAACACCTTGGTCCTGATGTAGCCCGAATTCCTTGACGTCTCATCTGAATCAAAGTTGTTTGCAAATGCAGGCCGGGTCTCGTATAACAGGATAATATGTAAGGAAATGCGCTGGTAGCATTTTAATGTAAGGGCCCGTACAACAGGAACATGTGTAAGGAAATGCGCTGGTAGCATTCTAATGTCAGGTCCCGTATAACAGGATATTGTGTAAGGAAATACGCTGGTATCATTTTAATGTGAGGGCCCGTATAACAGGAACATGTGTAAGTAAATGTGCTGGTGGCATTCTAATGTCGGATCAGGTATAACAGGATAATAATTATTTAATGCAATGTGTTGTCAGATCACGTATAACAGGATAATGTGCAACGGCAATGCGCTGTCAGATCACGTATTGCAGGATAAAAAAGTAAAGTACCTAGTTATAGTCTACTTTCAGTCAGAATGACCGCTCAGCCGACTGTACATTTACTCCCCTGGTCATTGAGTCATTGGCCTACAATATTGAGCACTGCTAACATATGGCACAATCATGCAGCCGCAGTACCGGCGAGTGACCCTCACAGGTACCCATTTTAACCCCTGGGTGGAGAGGATGTGCGGGTGGGAGACACGGAAAAGCATCTCTGAAATTTCCGGGTGGGACCGGGATTTGAACCCCGGACCTCCGGACTGATAGCCAAGCGCGTTACCACTAGACCACCACCATCTGCAAACAAGGATAACGTGTAACGCAATGCGTTGTCAGAGCACGTATATATATAACAGGATAATGTGCAAAGGCAATGCGCTGTCAGATCACGTATAACAGACTAATTGTAAGGCAATGCGTTGTCAGGTCACGTATAACAGACTAATTTGTAAGGCAGTGCGATGTCAGGTCACGTATAACAGACTAATTTGTAAGGCAATGCGCTGTCAGATCACGTATAACAGACTAATTGTAAGGCAATGCGTTGTCAGGTCACGTATAACAGACTAATTTGTAAGGCAGTGCGATGTCAGGTCACGTATAACAGACTAATTTGTAAGGCAATGTGTTGTCAGGTCACGTATAACAGACTAATTTGTAAGGCAATGCGTTGTCAGGTCACGTATAACAGACTAATTTGTAAGGCAATGCGTTGTCAGGTCACGTATAACAGACTAATTTGTAAGGCAATGCGTTGTCAGGTCACGTATAACAGACTAATTTGTAAGGCAATGTGTTGTCAGGTCACGTATAACAGACTAATTTGTAAGGCAATGCGTTGTCAGGTCACGTATAACAGGATAACGTGTAAGGCAGCATCCATGTGTTTTTATTATCTCAACAACAATAGGACAATATTTTTGAATGCATGATCATTACCAAATACTTTTGGAAGCTGAGGAGAGGCCAAGTTACTCTCTTTCGTCTCTATGCTGTCACAGTCTATTTAAAATGGTTATCACTCTCCGTGTGCTAAATGTACAGAACAAATTTGAAATGTTGATTACTTCTACAAATGAAGGCGACTGATTGAATTTTACCATTGCATTATAGCAAAAAAAATAACACAATATTCGTTACTACATGCAATTATTTTCTACTAGATTCCCAAACTACATGATTGGTGCGCTCTCAGGAGACATTAAACATTTGTTTCAATAAAATGCTTCTAGAAATAATTACCATTTGTTCTAAATGAAACATAAATTTGATGTTTTCAGTTATTAACTGTGTTATGAATTTGACATAACCATACTAAAATAGTCATTTTCTCTTATCACTCTATACAAATAATATCTGCATGAACCCCAGTCTATAATTACAATGTTTACTTATTTTCGATTCCTTCAAACTTTTGAGAATGTTCTAACAGATTGCAATTAGCTTAGATCATGAAGAGACGCCCAGTTACTCGACATCCCAGCTGAATCCAAGTTAATTACAAAAGCAAGTCACCTTGGCATGGTAAGTGTAAACGTTTCATGAACAAACTATAGATAGATAGATAGATATATAGATCGATTTATTTATTTCAATATTTTGCAAGTAACATGGTTACAATAGCAATACACTGAAAATAAAAAAGCAATGCATACAATAAACATCATGAAATAATTAATGAACCATATCAGTCACATCAATATCAAGGATGACACAAAAAACGAAAATATACAGAGGTCCAGATAAGATGCGTACATTATTAGTTATACAGATCATTGGCGGGGTATCTGACTTTTTGTTTCCTGCTGAGAAAAATCATGTTGCCCGAGCCGTTAGGCGAGGGCTACATGTATTTTCCTCAGCAGGAAATAAAAAGTCAGATATCCCGCCAATGATCTGTATAACGATTTTATTATACTGCAAAGTTTAATATTTGTAGCAGTTAATTAGTGTTGTTAATGTAGGCGTCGTTTTGCTTCCCCTCAGGGGCCTCTTACTGTAAGGTAAGGGCTTATATATCACTCTGCAACCCTAGTTCACCGTGTATAATAACCAGTCCATTATATTTGTGAATAGAAAGGGATCTTCATAATTGGCGCAATTCCGACGTCATTTGGATGACGTCAAAATGACGGTTTTATAATATTCAAACAAATGGGCGTTGGAAGAAGCGGCTCTACTGCAATTTACAGGTACGTGTACTGTGTGCATGTGCATAAATGAAATCTGAATTGAATTGGTTGTGGTATGTTTTTGTAAAAGCGGGGGTTTGGGGGCTTATCGGTACGTGCACAAGCACTTTGACAACATGTGCAGCATCAGAGCAGAATAAGGCATTCGTCACGTATCGGGTTCATTTACATTATTATACAACAACTATAACAAAAATGTTTCTCAATGGATAACTTTATTCCGCCCAAAACTCTTGTTATTTCGTTTGAGAACGGTTGTTTGGATCGAATCGACGAAGTGAAGCTAGTCGGCCATTTTTAGTTTGTTGTAGCAATGAGCGAGGCCCTCGACAGGGGAAATTCCATTGTTGCTCATGAATCCGTATATACATCAGAATTTAGAGGGATACACGGCTTTTATACATGGCTAATTGACCAATCAAAATCGAGGATTTTACTTTGCAGTATAATAACTAAACATATTCAAGAATAGCTACTTCATTCTCCATCAAACCCTTTTCTCTTCGAGACGATTCTAAAGAGAAGCCACAGTAAAAGGGTTTGGTGGAGAATTGACGGTTTTAGTATTTGGCTACTCACGATTATCTGTAGCTCTGATTACTAGTATGACGTCATTTATGCTAATTCTTCGAAGATACTTCAGTGAAGATGATTGCGATTCACTCTTAAACGCCAATGCTTATTTTCTAACAAGATGATCCTGATTGATGACGTGCATACAAAGTGTAAATGGGATTATTTTCATGTCTTGTACAGATACCTCTGATGTATAGCCCGAGTCCCAAAGAAAGGGTATAGTTCAGCTGCTGAAGTCCTGTTCCTTCACCTTACCCCATATTGTGTCTGGTCACTTGAATAAACCCGTACTGATCATTGTAGCGGTCAGTCACAAAATATGTAGTTGATCCCCATTTATCTGGAGCTCTGAGGTCACCCTTTTAACAGAGGTCACCTAGATAAGAAGCAAAGGGAGTTTAACCATATCCCTGTTGCATATTCGTGTAAGAAATGCTGACATCATGAATATTTATTGTTGAATCAGAGGTTTTATAATGACATATCTACAGAGGAATTTCGGTATTGGTAGAAACTATAGAGCCATACCGTTTACAATTCCATCTGCAAACAGAGCAAATCCAGATCAGAATGCTTCTACAGGAGCCATCTGATCTGGATATCCTCTGTTTGCAAAGGCGTAAAAAGGCGTTTGTGAGAGTCAAAGAGTCACATATATGCTTAATATGGATCAGAACTAATGAATATAGCACATGTTGGAGCATGTAGCATTACTCCGCCCAGCAATAATCTGCCCCATATCTTAAACAATGACAATTACATGTAAGTTTCTTAGGTGTGACCATTACAATTATTCTGAATAAATCAGTTTTTATTTCCTCTGAATTTGCAATGTTATGGTAATTTTACCTTTAGCCTGCTGATCTAATTATTTGTACACAACGTTTCACCCACCAACGTCAAACAGCCTGGGTTTGCAAATCAGGGTGTCACACAGTTTGGATCATGATGAGACACCGAGGTACAAGCTTTACTCGGCACTTCATCTGGATACAAACTTTACTCGGCATCTCATCTGGATACAAGCTTTACTCGGCATCTCATCTAGATACAAATTCACTCAGCATCTCATCTGGATACAACCTTTTCGCAAATGTAATAATGGATCCGCCGACAGCAGGTGAACGGTTAAACTAACACACAATAAAAAATATCATGGTCTACATATACAACTACTAGGCATATAATATTCACAGTCAAACTGTTTCGCAGTTACAATAAAACTTTTTCATAACAACCACTTGGTCTATAAATATGGTCATCTTTGAAAGCAGTGACTGCCTAATGCAGAACGAAAGTAATTAAAACATTTTAGCCTAATTCCCTTCGGTATTTTGGCTACCATCTGCCTTATATATACCCATAAATTGTCTGTGTTTGGAACTTTGGGGTAATTGCAGACAACTTTACTGTCTAATATTTTCCTATTCAAGTAACATTTTGAGCTGTTGAGGACTTGGAAACATTAAACATGGCAATGCGTAACCCTTCTCGTACTAAATATGTCTTGACTGTCCTTGCCAAACTGTTTGGATCCAGATGATACGCGAGTCACTCGGCGTCTCATCACGAGCCAAACTGGTTAACACCCGTTCACTCGTTTCTCAAATGATTTAACGACTCTGAAAATTGCAGACAGCATAGTAGATACTAAACAGACCTGATATTTAACATGAGAATGGATAAAAATGAACAACCCTGATAGGGTATTAGCATACAGCGGCTAAATGAGCCTTTCAAATATGATATGCACATGAGACGCATAGTTCTCTAAACTCTGGATACATTTTATAACGAGCTTCAATATACCTTATACTTTGACACTGATGTGGGCGAACATTTGTGCAAGACAGGTTGTCTCCCTTACTCTGTTCCAATACAATCACTTAATGATATAATCATTATATCGCTATACTCCTTTCGCTATGAACTATCAATGTAAGAAGTAAATATTTATTTGCTTAATTGTTATAATGGCATATGTAAACAGGATATTTTGGTATTGCCAGAAACTGTAGAGTCAGATCTATTTTAAGTTCATAAGCAAACAGAGCAGACCTTGATCAAACGGATCCTACAGGAGCCGTCTGATCTGGGTCAAACTCTGTTTGCAAAGGCGTGAAAAGGCATTTATATTAGGGAAGAGGTTAAACATTCTACGGAGGATAAAGACATTCGTTGCAGATTACCATAAAAGAAATGCATTTTGTAATCTTTTCCGTTGTGCTGTGTTCGTATAGAGGCGATGAGCTAGGCAGGGACGTTTAGACACACAAATCAACCACTCAGAAAGTATCTGTTTTTAAGCCAATGTTGAGAACCTCATCGTTGTTGCATGTATATCATAACCCATTCCCTGTTTAATATTCATTTAAGAAATAATAAACATCATGAATATTAATCAGCTGATTATAAACAGAATAGTTTGGTATTGGAAGAAATTGTTGAGCCTGATCTTATTTCATAAGCAAACAGGGAAGACCCGGATCAAAAGAATCCTACATGAGCCATCTGATATTGGTCGACTGTGTTTGCAAAGTTAAAGAGAGATACAAATTGGGCAACAGTACCCCTATACGATACGAAAGTGCAGTATTCTTAATTCTCATGCACTTTGTCCAAACCAGTTTCAATTGGTAACACCCATACGCCATTGGGTGAGGTTACTGCTATGTATTCTCACCTCATCACAAAATAATTCATAGGTGATTCGGCTATATGTAAATCATTATAATGAGAAATATAATAAATGCAGGGTATCTACCACAGTAAATGTGCTTTTAATGAAGAAAAATGAGATCTTTTGAGAAAAGTGACTGCTTAATGCAGAGTGGAAACCGTGCAGAGAGTTCCCAGATCTGCATTAAGCTGTCGTCTGTCTTAAAAGGTAACGATGCTTATTCAAGTGTTCGAATTAACGAGGTTTTACTGTATTTAGCAAACATCCCTGTATAAAGTTATCTCTAAATCTTAAACCCTTTACTCCATAATTACGCCTTTCTACGCCTTTGTAAACAGAGTAGACCTAGGGTCTGATCTGTTTGATTGTGTAATAATATAGATCTGATTCTAAATTTTCTGCAACGGCCACAAAATCATATGTTCATAAGCTGTTATAAAATAATCCAATACTTCTTAACCCATTCCCTCATATTGACGCCTTTTGACGCCTCAGTATAAGTCATCCGTTGAAACCATTGTGATAAATAAAGCATTTGCTCATATAGGGGCAAATGCTTTATTTATCACAATGGTTTTAAACTACAAAATTCTAAAAACAATCTTTTCTCTAGTTAATGTTCCTTTTCGGTAGATTTGTTCAAAAAGGTTGGGTCTAGAAATAGCCTATGAGGGAACGGGTCAAATGAATAGTCACATGAAGAGTTAAACCAATTCGACATTACCTTTGCGAAACGCTTAGTAATTCGGACTTTATCAGCATCAGAAAATTGAGACTGTCTCTGAGTAAGTATTTGAAAAATATATTGAAGAAAGTCTGGTTAGAAATCTAAGTTACAAAGTGGGAAAGGTTACTTTGAAATTTAGACAGACGTCATTTAGGCATGTTAGGTAGGTACCAGTTGACGAACAGGCTTATAACCGTCAAACCTCTTTATGACAACGCCGTAATCGAGATATGAGTATTGTGTTCTAAGACAGTTGGTAGCCTATTGAAGGACAAATATTATGCAAAACGTTCATATGGGGACTCCCTTTTGTCCTGCATTGACCCATTCCGTCGTACTGATGCCTTCTGGTGCCTCTGTAAAAGTCGTATTTGAAACCACTGTGTTAAATAGAGAATTTGCACCATAGAAGCAAGTGATCTATTTATCAGATTGGTTTCAAAACTACACAATTCAAAACGTTTCATTTTCTCTAGTAAATGCCCCTTTTCGGTAGATTTATCCAAAGAGGTTGGGTCTAAAAATAGCCTATGAGGGAATTGGTTAAGGATCTGCTGTCTTCAATGATCACTGTGGGTTTTTTTCTTTTTATTTCATGGCTACCACGAGTAGATGAGCTCCACTGTACATCGTGTTATTGCAAATCGGACATATTCAGTAGCGACTTAATCAATGGAATCAAGTCATCAAATACGTCTTTTTCAAACACGCCATCAAGCCCTTCTACCCCAATTAAGTTCTTCTTTGAATCAAAGAAGGGTGACAAACATAATACCTTGAGACATTTCTCAAAATAATTGACAATTTCTTTCGCAAATGATAATGCGGTTTTTGGTGACGTTTCGCCGCACTCAACACTGGCCTCGTCGTTAGATTGATTAAACACATACAAGGCGCAGGTCTTCCAATAGTAACTTGTTATGATTTGGTCCACGACCTTACCCTGGCTGTACAGAACATGTGGTATGTAACCAGCATCACTCAATGCTTTAAGTATAATGTAACCTTTCTTTGCATACTCGGGTAGACAGCGGAACATTCGCTGTTCTATGTATGCATAGGACACACGAAAGAAGAGTGTGAAATCTCGAACATGCAGTCTGTTAGGAGTTTTGAAAACTACAGCAAACATTGTGCTTTCACTGTCACTGGTAGCTGCTATCTTGGAGACAGGAAACCCATCTGGCATCCAATCGGGAAGTACAATCGTTGGTACGATATCTATAGACAATCTTACGTCTTTAGCTTGTATTCCAATATATTTAAATTCAAGTGAAGAAATGCTACACCAAATTTCTCTCAGAGGATTCAAGCAAAGAATATTTGCGAAACGGGTATCGTTGTTCAGTGTTTCCATGACTACGCTGTTGACAAGCTTATAGAAAGTCCTGATTACAAGGTTACAATCTAAAAACTGGGTTTGGTCCATGAACTCTACAAACATTATTTTCTTCGTCTTATCCTTTAATCGAAGTTTTAAGAAACCAGTTGGAAATGTTGAGGACTCTATCGGTTCAAATGCATTGTTGAATTCTTCAAGTATCCAAAGATAGTCAAATTCATTTGGAATATTTACTTTTGTTCCTTCAAATACACTGCCCGCAAGCCGTAGTCGAGACTGAAATATCGGATTAATCTCGGCAACCTTTGAGGCGACTGTCTCCATCAATGAGTCGAAAGTTCTACAAATTATGTCATTGTCTTTGATGTCGTAATACAGACCCATGTGTTTTAATGTTACTATTTTGGTAATAAATTTCCGCACAGAGGTTTCATGTAACATCAGATGGTCCATGTGCTCCTTCAGTCTCAAACCAGTTTCATTCTTAACAATGTAGCTTAGTATTGGACACGCCGAAACTGAGTCTCCTCCGCTATGTTTAAACTCATATTCCGTCAACTCTAACGGCTCGAGTGATTCGTATGTTTGAAGTAGACCATCGAACTCATGCAGATCAAGCCTTTTAGCTAAATCACTTGGTGTATCACCAACGTCATCCCTTATACTTGTATCTGCACCGGCTTGTAATAATGTTTGGGCAACAGACAAGTTCCTATACCAGACAGCAAAATGTAAGGGTGTAGAACCAAATGCATCTCTAGCGTTTATATCTGCATCATTCCTTAGGTGCGTCCATATTAGTACATGAGCCATGTTGTAGTGTTTACACGCCCAGTGAAGGGCCATTGCTTCCATATTTGTCCTTTGACAAAAGTCTGCTCCAAGATCAAGCAAAGTAACCAGTAAATCAAGACTATTCAAATTGGTCGCGAGATGCAAGGGAGTAGCTCCAAATATATCCTTCTGGTTAATATTAACAGAGGACTTAACAAGTAGCTGCAGAACTTCTGTACGCATGTCCGGGTTCAGTTTTCGAAAGTCTATGTCAGTAAGCGCATAGAAAAGCTCATTACCCCCTGTTGAATCACACACATTTGTTTTCAGGCCACAGACAAACATTTCCTGAATAGTTCGACAGTCTGTTTCTTCCATTAGTAGAGCATGGTGAAGAATTGTTCTTCCTTGGTTGTCAATTGCATTGATATCAAGTCCTTTCTGTATTAGAAATCTCAAGCAATCAGGAAAACTATCTCTACCTATGGCATCCGACAAACTGTGAAGCACGGTTTCTCCATTTCTGTTCGAAGCTGTAATGTCAGCCCCGTTGTCAATTAGAAATTCCATACTATCCAAGCAGGCTTCTTTAGCCACAATGTGGAAAGGCGTGTCATCATAATTATCCTTGCTATTTACTGACACGCCCATTTCAATAATTTTCTTAAGCAACGGTATTTTATTCTCATTTTGTCGCCGGCCTACGATATGAAGATATGACCCACCAGTTATCAACGACCTTTCCTGGGAATTAGAAACAGAACCCATCAATTGAAGTTCATATTCAGTAGCGATCACACCCTCTGAGATAATAAGCATAACATCTGACACACCACATCTATTCGTGTGATTAATATTAGCTCCCTCCTTGATCAATAGGTCGATGATATATTTCGTAATGTCAGATTTGTTATTTAACGCTATTTCTAGAAGGGACTGCTGAAAAACATTTTCGCTGTTCACGTTACTACCTTTGCTTATCATGAATCTGGCACTGTGTATATTTCCAGCTATTATGGCTTCAGCCAGGGCAGAATCTAAAAGCTGCTGGTATCTAATAAGGGATTCCGCTTCTCTTTCACAGGTACATAGAAGTTTGTCTAAGTGGTCTATGTTATTTTCGGAAACGGCGACTTTCAGCTTCTGTTTTAGATCATCCATTTTATCCGCCAAGTTTTGAATTAACTTTTAAGCAATGTGTCTTTTACTTATGTACTCGGCTACCTGGTGTAGATATGTGTATCACGTGGCTCTATATTCTGATACCAAATCCCCACGGAATAGTATCATAAACAATGCTCATATACGTCATGAAAATAAATCACTTTGGCTGTATTGGTAGTCGAGTTAAGCCTTACCCATGATGTATTCTTAAACCTTGAGAACGACATAAATAGTACGTGCCCCCATCGATGTATGTTGTCATACTATAATTCCATC
The DNA here is from genome assembly GCA_963576725.1 of Azorinus chamasolen. NCBI lineage: Eukaryota > Metazoa > Mollusca > Bivalvia > Cardiida > Solecurtidae > Azorinus > Azorinus chamasolen. Next base: position 80,818,864 of record OY755245.1, read on the forward strand.
ATAGCTTCATTCAGAATTCAATTCGTCAAAACTGTGATATGCACCGTATTATCCGAATTCATCTAGAGAATTAGTAGCAAATAAATCCAAATCGATTGACATTATAAAGCGTTTGTGGCTGTGTGTATATTAGAGTACATATCCATGTACGAACTGTGTGCAACCAGCGGAACATTGATTTCCGTTTATGCAGGCGTACACAGTATAATACCTGCCAAGCCATGTACTGGGATACATATATAGTACTACATAGGGTATTAAGTTCTACCAGTATTTAAAATAAATACCTAGTTTAGGAAACCGGAAATGTGTCTGTGTAATAAACTTCATCTATTAACCCTTATCCCGCAACTCAAGACATGACTCGCAAACAGATTGGTTCCAGACGAGACGCCGAATAACTCGCGCGGCGTCTCATTATCACCCGAACTGTTTGACACACGACCTGTGTCCAGTAGTTACTAAAATGAAACACAATGGAAATGTATCCGCGTTAAATACGGTAGAGTCCCTCTAAATTGGAATTCTAGTAGAAAATACTTTAGAATGTATAGGGAGGTGGCTGCTTAATGCAGGGTGAAAGTCATGCACGACGCTCCTAAATGTAACGCCCGGTTTCGAGTAGATTTACTGTATCTCATCCGTTAACCGTTATCCCGCTATCGGCAACTCGGCGTCTCATCAGGATCCAAACCGTTTAACAATCGGGCAAAAGTTTCTCTCGATCTTGATGAAATCTGAAGAAGTCAAAAATTGCACCGACGCCAACTTTATGCAGACATTATTTTTTCACAGCGGAGTAAGTAGGCCTACTATACATGGACCGGTGTAATGACGAATTTGTACTCCCGTAGAATTTGTATTCCCGTAGGATTTGTACTCCCCAGTCCATTTTCTTCGGCAAAAGGGGTACTTATTCGTCAACGAATAAGTACTCCCCTTGCAAATGACACATAATATTATGACTCCCCTCACGTAGAATATGTACCCCCATAGAAAAAGTACTCCCCTTTAAAATTATACCCAAAACACTTTGTTTTGCAGGTACACTGGATTCAACTTATCGGTCGATTGATCGGTTGGTATGTCAGTCGGTTGGTAGGTCGGTTGGTCGATTAGTTTGTCTGTCCGCATAATATAGTTGCGTGAACTGCAGTTTTTGATGTATTTTTTATGTATTTCAATGAACCATTTATTCACATTACAATCTGTAATTGTTCTTGTGCAGACATACGTTTTGCCTCTGTCATATTCGTCATTGCAGAGTTATAGCCCTTAAAGAAGGGCACACATTGAGAAAAAAGTTTGTGTAGCGAGTTTTTGTTTATACCGGATGCGATCTATATAATCATTATTACTTTCAATTTGCATTAACCAACCATCTCATATCAACCCTTTCCCTCATATTACGGTTCCAGAGGCCAAAAAGGTGGCTAAAAATTGAAACACTAGTCACACACTGGAATACAAATCTTTTCTATATATTCAATAACTACAATGTCTAGGCATAATGTAACCATTGTTGGATTGCAAATAAGGATTGCAAAAGTACTTTTTAATTGGCTTGAAGTAGGTCAACGATTGACCTTTCTTTGACTGTATTTAACCTAAATATTGTACATATCTGCACACTTTATCGACTCGCACTTTGTAAAATCTCAAAAGATATTGACCAGACTTTGAGACATTATGTATTTTAGCCAGCAAATATCATTTTTGCATAATATTCACAACTTATATGACGTCACTGCCGTCAAAAATATAATAAAGTGGCGTCATAATCTCTACAAACAGGAAAAAACAAGCATTTACGTTGTAAATCATCAGACGCAAGCCGGTAACCAAGTTTAAAGCTGTCAATAGCACAAAATATGCCGTGCATGAATGAAATTACATAGTAAGCATATAAATTATATCATCAGAACACATGCAAAGGGCGCCTTTTCCAGACATTTGCAAACAGAGAAGACCTAGATCAGAGAGCTCCTGTAAGAGCTGCCTGATCAGTGTCTGCTCGGGTTCCCTATAACATGATAATTATATAGATCTGATCATGCAGTTTTTGTCAAAGACAAATACATGTAGTCCTTGTAAAGTTTACACGATACAAATCCAGCTAATATATATTGATGGTGTCATTATTTGTTACATGAATATTGAACAGGGAAACGGTTAAAGAAGACAGCCGCTAATGTATTAACTGGTGGCTTTAGCAAGGTTCTATTGTTATTATACCCCGCTTTTGAAAAAATGGGGGTATATTGCTTTGCACATGTCGGCGGTAGATCGATGGTTTCCGAACGATAACTAATAAACGACTTGGCCTAGAATCTTCAAACTTGCTGTGGTGGTTGGTCATGACAAGTAGATGACCTGTATTGTTTTTGAGGTCACTAGGTCAAGGTCACCATGACCTAAAATGGTGAAATAGTTTCCGATCAATAACTGCTCAATGGTTTAGCTTAGAATCTTCAAACTTGATGTGGTAGTTGGTCATGACCACTGGATGACCCCTATTGTTTTTGAGGTCACTAGGTCGAAGGTCAAAATCACCATGACCTTAACTTGTAAAATGGTTTCTGATCAATAACTGCTCAAGGGTTTGGCTTAGGATCTTCAAATTTGCTTAGGTGGTTGGTCATGACAACTAGATGAGTCCTATTGTTTTTAGGTCACTAGGTCAAAGTCACCATGACCTTAACTGGTGAAATAGTTTGCGATCAATAACTGCTCAAGGGTTTGGCTTAGGATCTTCAAATGTGCTGTGGTGGTTAGTAATGACCACTAGATGACCCCTATTGTTTTTAGGTCACTAGGTCAAAGGTCAAGGTCACCATGTTCTTAACTGGTTAATGGTTTCCGATCAATAACTGCTCAAGGGTTTGGCTTAGAATCTTCAAACTTGCTGTGGTAGTTGGTCATGACACCTGGATGACCCCTAATGTTTTTAGGTCACTAGGTCAAAGGTCGAGGTCACCATGACCTTAACTTGTAAAATGGTTTCTGATCAATAACTGCTCAAGGGTTTGGCTTAGGATCTTCAAATTTGCTTAGGTGGTTGGTCATGACAACTTGGTGAGCCCTGTTGTTTTTTAGGTCACTAGGTCAAAGGTCAAGGTCACCATGACCTTAACTGGTGAAATGGTTTGCGACCAATAACTGATCAAGGGTTTGGCTTAGGATCTTCAAACTTGCTCTGGTGGTTGGTCATGACCAATAGATAACCCCTATTATTTTTGAGGTCTATAGGTCAAAGGTCAAGATCACCATTACCTTAACTGGTGAAATGGTTTCCAATCAATAACTGCTCAAGTGTTTGGCTTAGGATCTTCACTTGCTGTGGTCGTTGGTCATGACATCTAGATGACCCCTATTGATTTTGAGGTCACTAGGTCAAAGGTCAAGGTCATCATGACCTTAACTGATGAAATGGTTTCCAATTAATAACTGCTCAATGGTTTGGTTCGAGATCTTCAAACTTGCTGTGGTAGTTGGTCGTGACCACTAGATGACCCCTATAGTTGTTGAGGTCACTAGGTCAAAGGTCACCATGACCTTAAATTGTGAAATGTTTTCAGATCAATAAATGATCAGTGGTTTGGCTTAGGATCTTCAAAGTTGCTGTGGTGATTAGTCATGACCGCTAGATGACCTCTATAGTTGAGGTCACTAGATCAAAGGTCAGGGGGTCTGGGGGTATACATGTTTTACAAACATCTCTTGTTAATTTTTGCATCAATCAGCAAATAAACTGGAACATATGTTACAGGAATGGCACACATGTAGCTCTTTGGGGGAACTTACGATATAAGGAGGAGAAGAAGAAGATTGTACATAAGGTAAAAGTGTGTCTGAATCTTTATGCTTGTTTTCCTCATTTGGGAAATAAGACATCAAGTAACTCGGTGTCCTATTTGGAATAGAAACTATTTGACCTACTGACTTCATCTTGGAGGAATAATGCAAGATAAAATAATGATGCGTGCTGCATTACACGACACTATTTATAGTCGGCAATGGCTTGGTGAACTAAGGGTTGAAAAAGTTATTTTCAAGGAGCAAATAATTAACACAATGCCTCTTGTGCAATCGAGGGTAACAACATGCCTTTTCTCATGTTGATACACGGTGCCTCGGAGTATCTGCTGGCGGCTTTTATCATCTTGCTATTGGCATGGCAACGCAATCATACTTTTGTGTCAACACTTAATTCTGCATTAGGCGACATACTTCTTCACCATGTTTTGATCGAAATCCGTGGCTACCTGAATGCCTACTCCATATTTTCGTTTCGCTGGAGCGGCTGTAAGCCTATTTAAGCGGTATTTTGTGTGCTAATGTAATTAGAGGTTCTGATAGATAAAACGATATACATGTACCGTATTCATTGTCCAAATACAGAAATTGGAAAATGCATATTTTGCTGCTAGAATTAAAAATAATCCTATTCCGATTTTTTTATAGAGTTAAAATTATTAAATTCCAGTTACACTACTAAACCATACATTTTATCAGAATTAAAACATGGAAGGAATGCTAATTACCACTGAAATATTTTCACTCATTGTATTGTATATAATTCAATACCTGGTACTTATGTGCGACTCTTTTTGGTTATACCAGTTGGTTACTGTAACCTTGTGGTATATGAACATGGTATAACTGGTGTTGCCTGCAGCATGCAGGAATTGTGCACTTACTAAATAAAACTTGAACTTGAGATAATCGTTGGGAAGTTTGATTAATGGTAAAAAGGAAGCAAAGGTTCATGAAAGTCTTATCGCTCACCTAGCGTACCATGTACCATGACTTAGCTGGATATATTCGTTGAAAAAAATGTGTAGTTAAATCAGTTTGAATTTTCATAATTGTTCTAGTGTCAACATAGATTAATACTACGGATCCACGTGCATACAAATTACATATTATGTTTGTTACAGCTATGTCTCAATACAACACATATAGAAAGCAACTTAGTAATCGGCATTAGAATGTGTACACACTGGTTTGTCGTATGTGATCGCTTTCAGGGCGCAAGCAGTGCAGCTGTCCTTGAAAGAACAATAAGAGGACAGCAGGTGGGCACTTATGAATTGCTGTTTGACTCTTTACCTCATGCATATGTATGCAAGATATAATTACATCATCTACTAGTATATCAATTAGATAATATTTTACAATGGCACATAACAGTCATGAAACACTGGTAATTGCAGAATTGTGGAATCAGACTTAATATAATTTCATAAGCAAACTGAGCAGACCCTGGTAAGACAGGCTTTTGCGTTCAACGGTTTAAACAGTTGCTCATGGAGTATAATTAAATGATTATACTTCGATACAAACGCACGGTATAGCAACTACCCCTTTAGAGTGTGTGTGTCCTCCGTGGTGGTGAACAAGTTACTGTGTGGGCGTGATAGGGACAGTCATATAATGATATTGAAACCATGAGAAAGGAGTTTGCACGACGCCCACGACAAATGCAACACCAAGGCTATGGCCTTATCACGAGATTTGTGAAAAACTGCATACCCTAAATAAGAGTTTTGGCATAACTAATTTTGACCTTTGACCCTAGAGTTTGACCTTGACATAGCATCACCCAACAGTTTCATGAGACCAGGGGATTATACGTGTATGTATATATGTCTCTGATGAGACGATTATACATGTCAAGAGTGAAGCTATTTTCTCTTACAGTTCGAAAGGCATGGCCAAGGTTAAAATAATAAACAAATCAACAGACATGTCAAAAACGACATGCCCTGATCTAGATCCCTAGAACATAACTAGAAAGGTGTTCCTCGGAACGGATGTATCGCCAGTCTGTGTACCGACCCTTTTCCCACTAATTAAGACTTTACACGATCGCAGTACATGTATAATTACATGCTGATGGACCCTGTGCATGACACTTCCGTTTAACAAGCCTGTTCCATATGTTTAAATTCAATAGCATCTTTAGAACAGGAGACCCAGACAAGAAAAGGGTGAAGACGACGATAAAGTGATTCCTATTTGTCTGCTTCGCAGGGGACACAAAAATCAACAAGAGGTTTTTGTCACAAAAATGGATGTCCCCCCCCCCATACACACACACCTTGCACCCATACATACACACTGTGACAAATCGTCACATTTCTGTACATGAGAACTCGACCGTACAAAAGGTGTGACAGACAGACAGAACAACTCTAATAAAAACAATATGTGAAGGGACATCACTAAAAATGTTATGGACTTGATGAATGATTCTTCCCTCATTATACGCTTTCCACACCACATTTTTTAAGAAAAGAAATGATAACAGCTAATACCTCCAAAAATATTGATACCAGAGTTATGGCCATTGTGCATGACACTTCATTTCATTATGCTCTTTCCATAAATGAAATGTCATGTCAATAGCATCAGTAGAACAGGAGTTATTGATCGGACAAAAAATGCAACAAAGGGCAATAACTCCAAAAGTATTGAAGCCAGAGTTATGGTCCTTGTTCATGACAATTTCTCTCATCGTGCTCTTTCCATGTATGAAGTTTCAATACAATGGCATGACCCTTGTAGGAGGTATCGTCAGGACAAGAAAGTGTCAAAAAATTACAAGGTGCAATAACTCCAATATTAGTGAAGCCAGAGTTATGGACCTTGTGCATGACACTTTCTCACATCATGGTATTTCCATATATGAAATTCCAATCCAATGGCATGAGCCATATAGGAGTTATCGTCCAGACAAAAAAGTGTTTGTTTTTTTACAAGGGGCAATCACTCCTATATTAGTGAAGCCATAGTTATGGACCTTGTACATGACACTTCCTCTCATTATGCTCTTTCAATATATGAAGCTTCAATCAACTGGCATCAGACATATTGAAGTCATCTTCCGGAGAAGAAGTGTGATGGACAGAGGGACGGACGCACAGACACACAGACAACTCTCACGAAATCAATGTCTCCCCAATATAAATAATTAAATATGGGGGGGGGGGGGGGAGAAATAATTAGTACAGGTCATATGTTAAATTCTTTTCACTTAAGGACAGTTTTGAGTCGGCAGCTAGTTAAAGGGCTTTAGCCGATAGGCTAGTGACATTAACTCTTATTTTATAAATACACTTTTAACACCTTTGCAGAGTAGACCTAGATCAGACTGCTCCTGTAGAAGCCGTCTGATAAGGTCTGTTCTGATTGCCTATGGAAAACTATAGAAGTTTATTTCCTGTATTCATACACCACTATTTACCCATTACCTCCTAGACTACTTTTTAGACCCAACCTCGGAAGAAATCTAACGAAAAGGAGCATTTACTTGAGAAAAGGACATTTTTAGAACTATATATAGTTTTGAAACCAATGTGATAAATACGGGTACAGCATTTGCTCTTGTGGAGCAACTGCTCTTATTTATTACAATGGTTTTACAAAATGACTTTTACAGAGGTGCCAAAAAGCATCAGTAGGAAAGAATGGGTTAAACTTCAGCCCATAAATATTCATGACGTCATTATTTCTGGCATTAATATGGGTTAGAAACATGTATTAGGATCTCAAAAACATAACAAGCCTCTTACAATAGTTTAGCTAGTCCTTTATTTATGAGTGATACTATATTAAACAACACTTACACTTTACATACCTTGTCACTTACATACTACATGTTTACAGTCCTGGGGATGGTTTCATCAACATTTTGGATCCTATTGTATAATAACCAAATACCTGGGGAATATTCATCAAAGAAATAGTGGCATCATAAATATTTGTTAACTGGATATTTCTAACAGCATGTGAACATGTGGTGTTTTTGGCTATGGCAGAACTTGTAGAATCAGGTCTATATTATGTCAAAAGCAAACCGACCAGACCCTGGTCGTACAGGAGTTGTATGATCTGGGTCTACCCTGTTTGTAAATGTGTTGAAATGTGTCTCTATCAGGTATAAAGATACAATGCCTGATTTAATTCCTCGTTTTCCAAAGTCCATTTTGCAAAACTTTGGAAAACCCTTTACTCCATAAATATGTTTTTCTATGCCTTTGCAAACAGAGTAGAATCAGATCAGATGGCTAATGCAGGAGCCGTCTCATCAGGGTCTGCTCTGTCTGCTTATGCTATAATATAGATCAGGGTCCATGCTTATAAAACTTTTAGTTGAGTCTGAGAACGTTCTCAAGCATTTGATTGGTCAGATTTGAGCCTCTGGCTCAAATCTGACCAATCAAAAGCTTGAGAACTCAAATTTGACCAATCAAAAGCTTGAGAACAAAACTCAGACTCAACTAAAAGCTTTATAAGCATGGACCATGATTGTACAGTTTTTGCCATGGTCAAACATTTCTGTGTTCATGTACACTTGTAGAAATTAAACAAAGAAACATTCATGATGTCAATATTTCTTACATGAATATTCATGAAGTAAAGAGTTAATACACCTTCCAACTAAGCGGTCCTAAAACACACCTTTGATTGGTTCACCCATATGATAATAGCCATTGCTTGTTTGCAGTAGTACAACTTGATGAAACACATCCCTGGTGTCTGCTTTACAACGAATTAACCCTTTCAACACCTTATACATGTAGTAACTCTTTGCACACTAAGTAGTTGTGATCGGCCAAAGTTGTCGTCTGCTGCAATTCTGCAATTATTTTACCTTCACTTTAGCCTGCCACATATTTTGTTTTATCACTCTGCCTCTTTGAATATTAATTAGGCAAATCTTTACAAATTATACAGGATATGCTGATCTGGTTTTCCTAGGTAAAAACATAGAGTATGCAGGCATGGATTGTCAATGGCTATAGGAGCTCTCATCTGGGTCTACAGTGTTTGCAAATGCAACTATAGTTATGACTGGCAGGCTGTGGGTTAATTTTACCATAACATCAGATCAGAAGTTTGAATCCAGATCAGAAACCAAGTTACTTGGTGTCTTCATCATCTGGATCCAAACTGTTTGAATAGGTAAGCACAAATTTTTCAAATGCAAAATTGCCACCTGCTTCAATAAAAAATCATTAACCCTTTCCCTCATATAAACACCTATTTATGCATTTGCAAACAGAGTAGACCCAGATCAGTGTCTGCTGTTTACTTGTTACATTATAAAAATTCAGCAAATAAATATTCACGATAACATTATTTCTTACATGAATATTGAATAGGGAAAGGGTTAATCTATTTTCTGAAACAGCCTCAGTGGGTCAGATTGTTTAGAACCCAATCAAATCCCAAAGTCACTTGTCTAATCCTGATTGAAATGAAAGTGATTTCAATATCTATTACTTAAATTGATGGTGTTGAAAGAGTCAAACATTCCAGATAAGAAATCTATAAACTATATATGTACAGCAACACAACAATATTTAAAGCTTATTTCTATAGAGAAAAGTATTTACAATGTACCTCCTTTAATATCTCTTTCGGTGCCATTGGTGATAAGTAAATACATTTGCACACAACTGGATCTTGATGCGATCTTGAGTAACTCAACATTTCATCATGATCCAAATTGCTTGAGCATCGATTATATTTTTGTAAGAAATCAAATAAAACACAACTTTAACCCTTTACTCCATGTATATTCATGTTAGAAATAATGACTATGAAAATTGATTAGGTTAAGTTTCATAATGGCACATAAACACCATGGCATAAACTGTAGAATTTTATCTAATTTTATATCACAAGCAAACAGAGCAGACCCCGATCAGATGGCTCCTACAAGAGCCATCTGATCTGGGTCTACTCTGTTTTCAAAGGCGAAGAAAGGCACATTTATGGATTAAAGGGTTAAAACCTAAAGAAACTACCATTTTCATACCAGAGCTAGCAAATTTAAAGCAGACAAAATTCATTTGGCAGCGAAAGAGATATTCCATTAAATCAACAGAAATCCAAATTACATCAGTTCTGCACTCAATCATAAACAGTGCTGTAACTTTCAAACATTGTCCTATTTAAACTTATGCATGCAACATGCAAACCTGCAATAACCATGCAAACAGTATGGTTCTATTTGAGATGATTAGTAACTAAACATTTCATCCAGATCCAACTGTTTGACACCCTTATTACATCTTTACAGAGACCATTTCTTGAACACATCCTTGACAGATAATAATACAATGAATCAGTCTGACCCATTGGCTCTAACTTAACCCTTTATCTGATGAATATTCATGGAAGAAATAATGACATCATAAATATTTATCAGTTGAATTTTTATAATGGTACGAGATATGAACACACGATTGTTTTTACCTTGCCAGGAACTGTAGAATTCCATAAACAAACAGAGCAGACCCTGATCGGATGGCTCCTACAGAAGCCATCTGATGTGGGTGTACTCTGTTAACAAAGGTGTGGAAAGTCATTAAATCAGATAAAGGGTTAATAATGTTCTGATAACAGGACAACATGAACGAGGTTAAATAGATAAGTTGTAAAAATCACACTCATACTATAATTAGACTCAAATGGCAGATCCATACCATAACTGGGTTGATTCAGAACAGAGTACGATAACTGTCCTAAACATTCAGTCAGACAAACTTTTGCAAATAGTGCATACTCGGATCAAACTGACCCTTAACCCTTTCCCTCATATAAAAGTGTTTTCACACATTTGCAAACAGAGTAGACCCAGATCAGACGGCTCCTAGAGGAGCCGTCTGATCAGGGTCTGCTCTGTTTGCTAATAGAATTTGATAGATCTGTTTCTGTACTTTCTAAAATGTCTACAATGTTCCACCTTTCATATTTCTTTATAACTATATGTTAATGAATATTCAGTTGGTATTGAAATTGGCCTAAATATAGAACAGGGAACCAGGGTTAATGAAGCAGTTTGATCAACATCACTACTGATACAGCATTAGTTTCGTTAACCTTTAGCCTGCTGTGAGCGAATTAATGATCATCTATGCAAACAGTTTGGATCAAGATGAAATGCACAATAACTCAGCATCTCATCAGGATCCAAACTGTTTGACATCCTGGTTGTATTTTGGTAGACAAACTTATCATAGTTTGAGTTTTGAAAATGTATTGGTTGAACAAATGGGTAAACACACAGTTAGCCCAGAAAGGTTAATGGTTAACCCTTTACTCCATGACTATTCATGAAAGAAAAAATAACATCATGAATATTTATTAGATTAATATTTCAAATGCTAATAAACATATGAAACTTTACCAAAGCAGAAACTGCAGAATCAGATATATTTAATTCTACAAGCAAACAATGTAGACCCTGATCAGTCGGCTTTTATAGGAGCTGTCTGATCTGGGTCTACTCTGTTTGCAAAGTTATATTTATGGAGTACAGGGTTAAGTGTAAACAAAATGGTAAAATACTGACTTATTCAGCATTACAAATGGTGGAGATGCACGAATATTAAATTTTAGAATAAATATGACAATTCTTTATTTTTAACAGTTATCACTCATTCAGTCTAACATCTATTAAAAACGAAATAAAGCAGCATATATATTCCTCAAGCTGAATATAGTATCAATAAACAGTGTACAAATCTATAAAGTGATCATCAAGAGCAGTTGTATATATAACATGTGTCCCAAATAGTTGGGAACCCGACATTTACAGTGACATAGATCATAGCAAAGCTGGTGAGCTGAGCATCATGGGTCTACAAATCTAAGAAGTATTATTCAAATATCATGCCTAACAAAAAATAGAAAATATTGACTCTACAATAAAATCCACTACCAGCTGGAACTTTTTCTTACAATTTGCCTATCCACTTGTCATTGCAGCCACCTTTTTGTCGGACTGATAAAGTACAAAAATGCACATTCATAGTTAGATGTATTACAAAAATACCCTTTACTCCATAAATATGCCTTTCTACGCCTTGGCAAACAGAGAAGACCCAGATCAGACAGCTCCTGTATCTTACATGAATATTCATGGAGTAAAGGGTTAAATGCATATGCAGAGTTAGTGTCAGCACCTTTTCAGAAATCCCTTGAACTAGATCTGGATGGATGGATGGAAGGACTAAATGATAGACAAAGTGCAGTCTCTTTAAACTGGTAGGGAAGTAACAAGCATTGTGTACAGGAAAAACTATTTAACCCTTTCCCTGTTGAATATTCATGTATGATTCAAAGACATCATGCATATATTCATTAGCTGAAGTTTTAAAGTGGCATATGTATATAGGATGTTTAGTATTGGCAGAAACTGTAGCGTGAGCGCCATTATAATTTCATAATCAAACAGAGCGGACCCTGATCTGATGGCTCCTACAGGAGTCATCTGATCTCTGGGACTACTCTGTTTGCAAAGGCATGAAAAAGTGTTTATATGAGGGAAAGGATTAATACCTTCAAGTAGGTATATGGTGACCCAGTTGTCAGATTCGTAGAAATGAAGTAAATATATACTGTATCTCAGGAATATTTTTCTTTTAACGTTTTATGTTATTTTTTTTATTTTTTTTTCTTATTTTACAAAAGTACAATTTTAGAGACAACTTCAGTAACACTACATGTAAACCAACTCTTACTTGATACCTACAAAAAAGCAAGTTTCCGTGCCATCTTAAATTACACACTGAAAAAAAACCCCAAAAAACAGAGAAAAATAAAACTTATTTCTATTGCTAGTATCTTTCATCTTGACTTTGACCAGAATTGCTAGAAAAACAATCCCAGTCTTCTTCCTCATTTGAACTAATGACACAGTTCTTGTAGATCAGTGGAGTATTCAGGAAATCTAGGTAATCTAGTTCTATATTTCTCTGCCGAACCCTATCTAGTTGCTAGAATTGCTACCCCCAAGGCAATTGTAAATTTGCAAGAACTACCAACAAAATAGAGCTTGGCTGAGAAATAAGATATTTGGATTTAAGTCAGTAAGCCTCTTAAGCCTTTACTCCATAACCTTTCTACACCTTTGCAAACTGGGTAGACCAAAATCAGATGGCTCCCGTACAAGCCTTTTGATTAGGGTCTCCTCTGTTTGCTTAGAATATAGAGGATTCTAGTTTCTGACAAGGTCGAAAATTCATGTCCACGTGCTATTATAAAAATAATTTTAGCTAATATTCATAAAGTAGATATTTCTGACTTCAATATTCAGGGAGTAAAGGGTTAACTAAAGCCCCTTTATCAAGTATACTCTCATAATACCCTGTGTCCTACCAAATTTCTGAGCAGATATACTTTTTCTTTTCTAGAAGCTGTAACCCTGGCTTGATCAAAGTGAAGTAAAATCACTATTCTGTCCTAAGTATTAACCCATTCCTCCATTTTTAGACCCAACCTCTTTGAATGAATCTACCCAAAAGGAGCATTTACTAGAGAAAAGTAAAATTTTAGAATTTTGTAGTTTGAAACCATTGTGATAAATAGAGCATTTGCTCCTATAGGAGCAAATGCTCTATTTATCATAATGGTTTCATAAAGTGACTTTTACAGAGGCGTATAATGGTGTATTTATGGAGGAAAGGGTTAATCAATTTGAGCCTCATTTTGTACACTGCCAGTATATGAATAATGAGCCAATCTAAGTTTTATTACAAAATGTATTTCTGTAAGACATCTTTTGTCAATGTGACATAACAAAAATAATGTGTGAAGCAAACTTCGTAGACTCTGATCTGATCAGAGGGCTTCTTTGGGATCCTTCTGATCTAGATCTACAATGTTTGCCACTATGAATCCATTTTAAAGTTACCAGGCATAAAAGAGTTAATGCGGTGTATAAAGAGTTTTGAGCAAAATACTGCAGCCTAAATTGAATTATGAATTACGGACCAAACAAGAGATTGTGAGGTTTACCTCTTTATTCCATAGATATGCCTATTAATACGTTTGAAAACAGAGGCGACCAAGATTTGAAAGCACCAGTTGGGACTACTCTCTGTTCTATTCAAATAAGAAAAATATCTAATCTTTACAGTTTTTGAAATAGCTAAATTATTCCCTTGATCATAAGCCATTATTATACAGTAAAACCTCGATTATTCGAATTTTCGGTATAGAAGAATTTAGACCCTTTTAGGCAGGTGGCTGCTTAATGCATGGTGAAAGTCATGCAGAAAGCTCCTAGAGGAGCTTTCTGCATGACTTTCACCATGCATTAAGCTGCCACCTGTCTTAAAGATCGATAATAATACGTATTTTCGTGTTCGGATAATCGAGGTTTTACTGTAATTCATTTAATGAATATTCATGAAACGATGAATTCATGTATGAATATAAGTTAAAGGGTTAAATCTGCATGTATTTCATCCTAAGATAAAGATTAAAATCTCAGGACAATAATGACATGCACCAGACTTCATTCAAATTTCACTATTCAATACTGACAACAAGAAAAAACAATTCCTTAAACAGCAGTAAATGAGGGCTTTAACAATACTGTATACATGAAGCTTACCACAATTACCATCAGTCCAAATTAAACCCTTTCAGCTAGGAATAGCCAATCAGTCTTTTAACAGTATGAAATGGTATTAATATGCCTGTCAGATGATTTTGAATGACATTTTGAATGACAAACAGTGCAGACCCTGATCAGAGGGGTTCTCTAGGAGTCTTCTGATCTGGGTCTACACTGTTTGCAAATGTCAGTACATGCATGACCCACATTCATAGGGTTCCATTTGGAGAAAAGATGTTGATTATAACCCTTAATATATAAATACACTTTTCTACACCTTCCAAACAGACTAGACCCAGATCAGACAGCTCTGTCTGGTCAAGGCCTGCTCTGATTGCTTATGATTTAACATAGATATATATGATTCTACAGTTTCTGCCGTGGCCAATAATTCCTTTGTCCATGTTCTATTATTAACAGCTAATCTAATTAATATTCGTGATGCAAATATATCTTACATGAACATTCATGGAATAAAGGGCTAATAAAAGTTTTGAAAGATGAAGGAAAAACAGCTGTAGAATTGCAGTTTTGAACGTCTCTATAATCAAACTTGGCAAAATAATTGTCACATACATTAAGTCTGAATATGATCAGACTCTGTATTAATAGAATGGTGTTAATGTTCAAACAGGACATGTATGTAATAAATTAAGGGTGCATAAAACTCGGCCAAGATCATTATCTATAGGCATTCACACTTTTGACAAATATATGGACCCTTGAAGGAAATAAGGTACTAGAGTGTTAACATTCTAACAAATGTGCCATATTAATAAATCAAGGGCATGTAACTCTAGACCTACTGATTCAATTTTGCCAATTACTGATCTTGGCAGAGACCTATGGCCATAAACATGATTACAAAATGTAAGAATTCTAGAAAAAAGAAAGCAGCTCAGTTGCAAAAATAGTAAATTATGAATAACCTGGTACAATATGCCATTGTTTGATAAACCAAGGACATATAACTCTAGATGAATTGCTCGAATGTTGCCAATAATTCAACTTGAATCAGACCTAACAGGCATACAAATATGTTCTAAATATACATGTATTCTTATCTGAATCCATTAAAAAATGGAGCCTGAATGTAAACATGGTAAAATACATGTATGTTAAATTTTACAGTTAAGCTTTTCTTTCATATAAACGCATTGTCAAGGATTTGTAAACAGAGAAGACCCAGATCAGATAGCTCCTATTGGAGTCATCTGATCTAAGTCTACTCTATTTGCTTTTGACATGATATAGATCCGATTCTTCAGTTTTTCTCAAAGCAAAATATTTCCTTGACAAGTTTACATTATAAAAATGTATCTAATAAATATTCATCATGTCATTATTTCTTACATGAATATTGAACAGGGAAAGGATTAAAGGCACATATCTCTAGGCATACTGTTCCAGTTTTACCCATAATTAAACTTCGTCTTTCATGCTCAACCTGAACACTTCATGCTGAGGTGAGCTAACACATTTGTCTGCCTTTTCACTTGCTCAGTGCTAATATATTTGCAAAATTTCAATGGAAACAACCACTATACAAAATGTTTACATAGATCTATATATACATGTACAAATATTACGAATAACTAGGGGCCATAACACTGGCACAAACGAACAGCCTTTGATGTTACTCAAAGAAATATTAACATACATTACTTCAAAGTGACAGTTTAAATGAATGTGGTGAGCCAGCAGTTAGCTGAAGACACAACTAAAAGTACATGGCAAAGCAATACTACAAACTTTATTTACAAACAACAGTATATAAACTTATGAAAGCATTGCACACATGTAAACTACCAATAACTGGTGAAGAATTTTGTAGAAAGGTTCTAAAACAAATTGTTGAGGTGACCAGGATACAGTAGACAGTTTTAAATGGCCATTAACTTATTGAACACAGGAGGCTTAAAAAGCAGACACCTGCTTATTCCAAGGCTAAAGTAAAGTAGAAAGCTCCATCTGTCTTTAAGACCCTGAATAAAACCTACTTTAATGGCCCC
Source organism: Azorinus chamasolen (assembly GCA_963576725.1). NCBI lineage: Eukaryota > Metazoa > Mollusca > Bivalvia > Cardiida > Solecurtidae > Azorinus > Azorinus chamasolen. Next base: position 80,835,295 of record OY755245.1, read on the forward strand.
ATAAGAGAGGCTGTACAGTAAGAATGTTTATAAATGTCTACTTGCAACAAGAATCAAAACTTAATACTGCATATACAGTAATATATATATATATTATTCACCTAAAATTATATCATAAACAAACAGAAGATCCTGATCAGACAGCTCACAAAATGTGTATTTATGGAAAAAAGTTTCTGGTAGTATTGGTTATTGGAGTTTATGAAGTGTGAAATGATATCATGGAAAATAAAAAACAATACTTTCTATGTACAATTTACTAATAAAGTTAATTAATATTACATGTACAAACTTGAATACTACAAACTCTTTAAGTCTAAACAATAACAAGAGGGTTAGAAGGAACACATGTCACCTGCTGGGAGAAGTTGGAAAAAAGTATGATGAGAAAAAGCAAAACAAATAAAAAGCGTGAACATACTAGTCACAGCATGTACAAATGGAGAAGTAATCCTTTCTTTAGTTTCACCCCGCTACAGCAAGTGACATAACATGACGGCCATTATGGCACTGTATTGCTCACCTGGTTAATACATAGGCCACATGACCTATTATTTGCATCTACCAAGAATTTTCAAGCTACTGTGTTTCACTTAAAATACAGGCCACAGGTTTTGCAAAGGAAGATTTTCAATTATATTAGCTCATAAGACAACAGTTTCAAGAACTGATAGAAAATTACCAAATGAATCATTAAATTAAATTGATGTTTGAGGAAGTTATTCTAAAATCTATCTTTTTAACTTCCAGCATGTAGTTGCATAACTCACTAAAACTATTTATATAACTTTGAAAGAGAACAATTTAACGATCATTCCAATGAAGTTTGATCAAATTCCATTCAGCAGTTTAATGCCATCTGATCAGGGTCAGCTCTGTTTGCTTATGACATAATATAGGGCTGAATCTACCATTTTTTCCAAAGCAAAAATTCCTGTGTTCATGTGCCATTAAAAATATTCATATATCAATATTCATGATGTCATTATTTCTTACAAGAATATTCATGGAGTAAAGAGTTAAAGAAATTGTTGATGACAGACAATGAATGACGGACACAGGACGATCCCAATAGCTCACTTTGGCACTTTGTGCCAGGTGAGCTAAAAATATATGTACATGTTACAGAGATAGTATGAAGTAATTACAGTAATATAGTCTACAACAGCCACCAAAAAGACATCTAAATCCCCCATCACATACATCACATAAAAGGTCTACGACAGAATACAGTAATACCTATCTTAAGCGGACATTCATTTGTTGAACATAAGGATCTTAACCCTTTCCTCCATAGGCTATTTTTAGATCCAACCACTTTGAATAAATCTACCGAAAAGGAGCATTAACTAGAGAAAAGGATATTTTTTAGAATTTTGTAGCTTGAATCCATTGTGATAAATAGAGCATTTGCTCCTATAGGAGTAAATGCTCTATTTATCACAATGGTTTCAACAGCATTACAGGTGACTTTTACAGAGGCGTAGAAAGGTGTATTTATGGAGGAAAGGGTTAAAAGCAGGTGGTTGCTTAATGCAGGGCAGAAGTACTTTTGACCTACATTAAGTTTTACAGACCCCTAATTAAACCCTCTTTTTGATGTCCACCTAAGATAGGTCCTATTGCATAAGGAAAAATCTAGGACAGTTGTGGGTGTGTTGTATAAAATTTACATGTTTTGTTATGGAAAATGTTATCCTAGACCACCTTCAAAGAATTTTGTTTAAAACAATTTCAGCATCAAAAGTTACTTTTGACATCAGGCCTAATTTTATTGGTCTGGTGTACTATGCTCTATGACTAGTATAGACCTATGCATCTCTAACCAGTTTTGGGTCATCTGAAGCCCTTAGAATTGAAAGAATTTCCTATGATTGTCCTGCTATTGTCCTATGTTAAACCATGTACTTTCTGAAACCATCATGAGTTGTATATAACTGTCATTTCCCACCACTATAACTATCTAAATACAGTTGAACCGTTGAGTTTTATGCTGTATCTTCTGACTATATATACTGGTCCCTCTAAATATCCTTACTAGCTACCATGATTGTAGCAGTTAAACTATTGTTGTATGACAATAAAGAATACAGCTTGGTGGAGAAAAAAAGGTGCTACTGTTAAAAAGTGTTAAACTGATGTACAGTAAAACCTCTCTATATTGACCACTACATTACATCAATTATTTTGTGTCTGAGGCAGGTGGCTGCTTAAAGCAAGGTGAAAGTAAAACAGAACGCTCCAATAGGAGTGTTCTGTTTTACTTTCACCTTGCTTCAAGCAGCCACCTGCTCTAAATACCAATTAATTAACACAATTTAGTGGCCGTTATAGAGAGGTTTTACTGTATCTTCTCTATACATCTGGTGAATGTTCATAAGGTAAAGCAGTTAAGCATGTCTTACAGGTGGATGCAAGTGAAATCAACCTCTCACAAGCCTATGTCAGTCCCTTCTGTCGTAGCCCTGCTAAAATCATGACCAAGAATTGTTGTATGTAATAGGGACTTCATTTTGGGGGTCTTTAAGGCAGGTGGTTCATATGGCTTAATGCAGGTCTAAAGTTATTCAGAAGGCTCCAAAAGGATTATTCATTCTGCATTAAGCTGCCACCTGCTTCTAAAGGCACCCATATATATATATATCTACTGTAGCTACAACGTTTTTGTAATGTTTCTTCTGAATTAAAAATGTTCATAAACAAAGTTACTACTTGCAGTGCTGGGCCACTGGTAAGGTGCAGGTGGCTTGTCCTTGTCATGGATCTTCATATGTTTGATGTGATTGGCCACATCAGAAGACCTCTTTCCACAAAACTCGCAGGCATATGGTTTTTCTCCAGTGTGGATACGCTCATGTGTCACCAGGTTGCTGACAAAGGAAAACGCTTTGTTACAAGTATTGCATTTATATGGCTTCTCCGATGTGTGGACGATCATGTGTTTAGTAAGGTATGTCCTCCTTGAGAACCCTTTCCCACAGCTAGCACACATAAATGGCTTCTGGTCAGAGTGGACAGTCATGTGCTTGTTCAGCTCCCCTCGTGAGACAAAGGGTTTGTCACATACCTCGCATTTGTGGTTGTATACCTTCTTCTTATGTTGAAAACGAATGTGGCCTGTAAGCTCCCCCTTTGCGAAGAATGCCTTACCACATATCTCGCAAATGTGGTCCCTCTTTCCCATATGGAAATTCATGTGGCGTTGAAGTCCTGCTTTGGTTGAAAATGAAGATGTACATGTTGTGCAATTGAACTTTCTAATCCCTGTATGCTGAAAACCATGGGCGATAAGCTGTGATCTACTGATAAACTTCTTCCCACAGGTATCACACTGATGGCGTTTCTCACCAGAGTGCAATTTCATGTGCTGCTTCAATGATCGTTCGACTGTGAATTTCTTACCACATTTGTCACATCCATATGGTCTCTCGCCGGAGTGCATTCGCTCATGTTCTTGCAATCTGGCTATTTGATAGGTAGAAAATGGACAACATGGGCAGGTGTAGCGTTTCAACTTCTCTTGTGGAGTACCCTGACTACCCTCTGAATATTTTGATATCTGAGAATTTTCTGAATATTTTGTTATCATCTCTGTAAAAGACTTTTCATACATTCGGTCCATCCCTGTATCATTTGGATGTCCAAAGTTTACTTTGTTTGGTGTGTCATACATTGGTCCTGGATGATATGGATTTATACCATAACTAGTTTTTTCAAACATGTTCATGTGTGTGCCACTTGCACCATTTCCTAGCCCTGGATCACCATACATAGGTTTGTCCATCATGTTCATGTTCGATCCACTTGCACTACTCGCTAGTCCTGCTGCTCCAGCTCCAGGTCCTGCATCACCCATTGGCTTGTTACCGGTATCCATGTTGCCCACCTTATCTGCGTCTTGATCCTCAGATGGCATATCATTTATGTGAACCTGCATATGTTTTATGAAGGAACTTTGCCTGTCAAAGATTTTGTCACAGAACTCACAGGTAAGTAATTTTTCCATATACTTAGCAAGCTCTTCTTCCCCAAGTAATCCGGCCTCATCTTTGTTCTTGTCAGCTATATTGATATGTCCTTCCCTGACCAGGTGAAGCTTGATGTCCTCTTTTCTCTTGAAACTCTTCTTACACCAGGAGCAGACATAGGTCTGGCGGGCAGTGTGAAGTTTCTTGTGCTTGTGGAGACTATTTCTAGTCTTGAACACTTTGTCACACAAAAGACATGTATGACTCTGGCTGTCCGAACCGGATGACTTTTTCTGAAGTACAGAAACAATAATGTATATCATCTGGCCATTTTGGACCTGAGGCCATAATTTGAACAATCTAGGTAGAAAACCATTAGATGATACTACATATCAAATTTTAAAAGTCTAGGCCTTACAGTGTCAGAGAAGAAGATTTTAAAGATTTTCCTATGAAAAACTGATAAGCCCCGGGGCGGGGCCATTTATGGTCTGGGACTCATAACTTGAACAATCTTTTTCATTATTTGAACAATCTTTTTACAGGATCATTAAAATTTTGATGATGCTACATACTAAATATCAAAGGTCTAGGCCTTACTGTTTCAGAGAAGTGGTACATAATACGCCCACTTGCAAACTTTCCCTGATTCAACATGCCTTATAAGTGTTGACATTTTCTAATCTGTGCTTCAGATCTTGATTTCCATATTAAGGTGATACTATTTTTAAAAAAATTGAAGTGAATATCTTATTAAATAAAAAAGTTAGCTCATCCACATATTTGCAGATTTTTGTAAAGTGCAACAGCCATAACTCTGTAAAGACAAGCTGAATGAACCTCAAAAATAACCTCAGCTTCAGATTTTGTTGCTTAAAACATTTGTGTTAAGTTTCATTTATATCATTTTAATAGTTTTCCCAGAAAACAACAGACAAACTAAAAGTTGACTGACAAACAAAGCAACGAACACACAAAGTTCAAGGACCATAACTTTAGAATAAAATGACTTATCAAAAACCCCACAATATATGTGAAAATTCATATTTAGGTTTAACCATATAAAAAAATTGAAGTAAATATCATTTCAAATGAAAACGTTATGGCCATCCTCATATTTGCATTATTTATTTTGAGTACAAGGGCCATAACTTCGAAACGACAAATCAAATCATCCTCAGAATTGACTTAGCTTCAGGTCTTGATGCATTAAACATGTGTGTGAAGTTTCATTAATATCTGTCAAACAGTTTTCCCTGAAAACAGCAGACAAACTTTATGCATATATTTGTATTATTTTCAAGTAAAAGGGCCATAACTCTGAAACAACAAATCAAATGAACCTCAGAATCGACTCAGCTTCAGATCTTGATGCATTAAACATTTGTGTGAAGTTTCATTAATATCTCTCAACAAGATGTGTTTGTGAAACACTATGCCCCCTCATATATTTGACCTCTGACCTTGAAGGATGACCTTGACCTTGACATGTCACCCCTCAAAATGTGCAGCCTCATGAGATGCACAAGCATGCCAAATATCAAGTCTCTATCTCTACTGGTCCAAAAGTTATGGCCAATGTTAAAGTCTGTGATTTGACTCATATATTTGACCTCTGACCTTGAAGGATGACCTTGACCTTGACATGTCATCCCTCAAAATGTGCAGCCTCATGAGATGCACAAGCATGCCAAATATCAAGTCTCTATCTCTACTGGTCCAAAAGTTATGGCCAATGTTAAAGTCTGTGATTTGACCCATATATTTGACCTCTGACCTTGAAGGATGACCTTGACATGTCACCCCTCAAAATGTGCGGCTTTATGAGATACATATGTATGCCAAATATCAAGTCTCTATCTATACTGGCTCAAAAGTTATGACCAATGTTAAAGTTGCTGACAAACAAACAGACAAACGGACAAACAGACAGGGCAAAAACAATATGCCCCCCGACTATCGTCAATGGGGGCATAAAAAGTTTTCCCAGAAAACAGCGGACAAACTATATGCATATATTTGTATTATTTTTAAGTAAAAGGGTCATAACTCTGAAACGAAAAAACAAAATGATCCTCAGAATCAACTCAGCTTCAGATCTTGATGCATTTAACATTTGTGTGAAATTTCATTAATATCTCTCAAACAGTTTTCCTAGAAAACAGAGGACAAACTATTGATCTGTGTGATCTGGATCAACTCTGTTTGCAAAGGCATAGAAAGGCAGTGTAATTATTATTTATGGAGTAATGGGTTAATCTGGCCAACTACTTTTATTGAAGATACCCCATTTTCGTCATGGAAGGTTAAAAAATTCTGCCACAAAATTGACATCCTAGAATAGACACTGTAAGGTAAATATGTGCAGGACATGCACAACCTCACAGTCTATGCTCAACTTTGATTACAGTAGAACTTGTCTTAAGTGACCATTAAATCTAAACATGGGTCTGTAAGACAGGTGTTAGCTTAATGCAGGTCATATGTAATGCAGAAAGCTCCTATATTTTTGGATACAACCTCTTTAAATTAATCTACCGAAAAGGATCATTAATTAGAGAAAAGGAAAATATTAGAATGTTGTAGTTTAAAACCATTGTGATAAATAGAGCATTTGCTCCTATAGGAGAAAATGCTTTAATTATAACAATGGCTTAACAAAGTGACTTTTACAGAGTCGTCAAAAGTCGTCAATATGAGGGAAAGGGTTAAGCAACCACCTCCTTTTTAAGATTCCTGGGTGCAATTAATGTAAGGTCACTTAACCCTTTCCTCCATACAGACCATAGGCTATTTTTAGACATATCCTCTTTGAATGAGTCTACTCAAAAGAAGCATTTACTAGAGAAATGTAAAATTTTAGAATTTGTAGTTTGAAACCATTGTGATAAATAGAGCATTTGCTCCTATAGGAGCAAATGCTCTATTTATCACAATGGTTTCAAGAAGTGGTTATTACAGAGGCATAGAAAGGCGTATTTATGGAAGAAAGGGTTAAGACAGCCTCTACTGTATACAGTGGTCGCAATTCTACCCCACCTGAGCTTCTAGCCAACCTGAGATTAAAGCATGCGATAACTACAAATTTTTTTTATACAAAACATAATATAAATATATTACTCACCCTCCCAGAAGGCTTTTCATGCATTCGAAGATGCTTTCTAAATGTACTCTGCCTGTCAAAGACTTTGCCACATACTTCGCATGTCAGCAGCTTCGCTATGTACTCAGCCAGTTCCTTCTCTCCCAGAAGTCCTGCTGTCTCATCTCTGACCTCATCTGATTTATTGACATGACCTGCTCTGACTATGTGTAGCTTCAAGTCTTCTTTCCGCTTGAAGTTTTTCTGGCACCAAGGGCATTCAAAAGTGTACGGGATGCCTGTGTGAAGTTGCATGTGTTTGTAAAGACCACTCCTGGTCTGGAAGCTTTTTTCACACAACATGCATTTAGCCCGATTACTTCTTGACGGGATGCCCTCAACTGCCTGAAGTGTATATGTAATGCTAATGTTAATATATTTATACAGCAGAACATGCCTTCAGCAACCACAAAAAAGAAATCTAATTCTGGGCTTTGAACCCTCTCTCTGCTGAAAATTCATGTCAGAAATAATGACATGAAGAATATCTATTTGCTGAGTTTTATAATGGCATACATACACTATTTGTTTTGGCATTGTAGAAACTGTACAGTCAGGTCTATAATAATTTCATAAGCCAACACAGCAGACCCTGATGAGATGGGTCCTACAGGAGCCACTTGATCTGGGTCTACTTTTGCAAAGGCGTGAACAAGTGTGTACCCAAAAGAAAGATTTAACCTTTTACTCCATGAACATTCTGGCAAGAAATATAAACATCATGGATACCAATGAAATTAATTTTTACAATGGCACTGTGAGCAAAATAATTTTTTAATGTCATTAGCAAACAGAGCTAACCCTGATCAGATGGCTCCTATAGGAGCTTCCTGATCGAAGTCTACTCTATTTGCAAAGGCCTAGAAATACATTGTATGTATCCATGGAGTAAAGGGTTAAAGCAGGTGGTAAGTTTATACTGGACAACAGTAATTTAGAAAACTCAAGAAAACATTTCTCCACTACTTTTGCCTAGCATTAACCCTTTACTCCATAAATACCCCTTTCTATGCCTTTGCAAACCGAGGTTGATATTTTATAATGGAATATAAACAATATAATTTTTGGCCATGGCAGAAACTGGAGAATAAGACAGATCTGCATTATCCAACAGGGGACCATCACAATGAAGTATGAACCTCAACAGAAAAAAATGTATAACAAGAGGGCCAGAATGGCCCTGACATCGCTCACCAGACAATCAGGAGAAGATTTTCAAAGTTTTCACTATATGTTTCTATTGAAAACTTAACACCCCAGGGGCGGTGCCAATTTTGACCCCAGGGACACAATTTATATAACTTTTGTAGAGGACCTGAACATGATGCTAAAAGAATGTAGTGAAAGAATGGATAGAGCATTAGACCACTGGAACTTGTATTCTTTGGATGCTAGAGGCGGATTCTCCCACCACTAATGACCTATGCAAACTGTTTGGATCCAGATCAGGCCCCACATAATGTGGGGCCTGATCTGATATCCAAATTGTTTGTAAATGAGACTGAACTTCTGAAAAACTTAGAAAGAAAGTGTGTAGTGGGATTCTCCCACCACTAATGACCTATGCAAACAGTTTGGATCCAGATCAGGGCCAACATAATGTGGTTCCTGATCTGATATCCAAACTGATTGTCAATGAGACTGAACTTCTGAAAAACTTAGAAAGAAAGTGTGTAGTGGGATTCTCCCACCACTAATGACCTATGCAAATAGTTTGGATCCAGATCAGGGCCAACATAATATGGTTCCTGATCTGATATCCAAACTGATTGTCAATGAGACTGAACTTCTGAAAAACTCAGAAAGAAAGTGTGTAGTTAGGATAACTTGTGAATATGCTGCAGACAACAATTTAGTAGATCACAAAATTACCCAGCATGCAAAGAGTTAAGCTGAAATTCACAACAGATATGCTCTATATTGATAGCTGGTAGCTTAATGCAGGGCATAGGTATGAAAAAAAGCTTTAAGAGTATTCTGCATTTTGAGAATTATCCACAGTTTTCTCAATCTTAAATGAGTGTGTGTTATTTGTCTAAACACAATTTCTACTCTACTGATCAGGCTAAGGGTGATTATATAAGAACTCCCATTGACTGGTCTCAGCTAAGAGTGATATTAAGGAGAAACCTTTAGAATGTTACAGTTTCTGGTGTAAAGAAGTATATATACGCACAGGGCAGGGCCAATTTTAACCCCAGAACTATGATACTTATAAAACTCATAAAGTTATGCTAAGTAAATCTATACACCAAATATCTAAGCTCTGGGACATGTAGTTTCTGACAAGAATATTCTTAAAGTTTTTCCCATGCATAACTAGTGATCCCATAGGCTGTTTATGCAGTCAGCTATTAAAAACTAGCAATCCCTGGGGTGGGACCAATTTTGACCCTAGGGGCATAATGTATATAACTTTTGTAGAAGTCCTGAAGTTGAAGTTATGTGCCAAATATGAAAGCTGAGGACCTTCTAGTTTTAGAGGAGATGATGTTCAAAGTTTTCACTATATGTTTCTATTGAAAACTGAAAACCCCTGGGGCAGGGCCAATTTTGACCCCAGGGGTATAATTTATATAACTTTTGTAGAGGACCTACATATGATGCTATGTGCCAAAGATGAAAGCTGAGACCCCTGTAGATTCAGAGGAGAAGAACTTTAAAAGTTCAAATTGTTGACGACGAACGACGGACGCCGACGGACGACGGACATCAGGCGATCACAAAAGCTCACCCTGAGCACTTTGTGCTCTGGTGAGCTAAAAACACTACTACAAGGGGTTGAAGTTCCTATTTACCATTTTTACCCCTCTCCCAAGTTATGCCTCTGTTGACATTCGATCGAACAGTTTATTTGCCAATAAATAGTCTAATGTATAGACTTAGTCTACGTAACTGCAAAGCGAAAAACTTCTAGCTGAAACGGTTCTCAGAAGTCACAAAGGAGAATCCCGAAAATACATTGCAACTTTGACACAGGTAGGAAATGATGTTGAAACCACCCACTTACCAACTAAAACAGCTATTTCAACGCTTGCCAGCGCTGAATCAGGGCTGCATACAATAGCTAGTAAGCAATTGTGACACTTACTGTGAAAACCGCGTTTGATTATTTGTATGTACACTGTTTGGCAGATGAAATTGTCTCCAAACCATTTGTTTTAGCTTTGAGCATCCATTTTACGTCACGTGACCAGTTATGAAAGCTGCAAGCTGATTGGACGAGGGCCCAATTTGCCCTTACAATATTAGTCATGTGATACAAACATGGGGTGAAATTTGAAGAAACTGGAAAATGTTTGAAGGTCCAAATTATAGCTCTTAGAAAGTTAATCGAACGTGGTTTTCACAGTGTCACAGTTCCTTACCAGCTATTGTATGCAGCCCTGAGTCAGCGCTCGAAAGCATTCAAATAGCCGTTTTGGTCGGTAAGCCACATATTTTTTATCATTATACCCTCTATGAATTTTAATTAGGCAATCTTTACAAAAATATACAGGGTTATATTGAAATCATTTCCTAGGCAAACGGATAGAGCATGCAGGCATGGGTTTTCTATGGCAAACAGTGCAGACCCAGATGAGAGAGCTCCTATAGCTCTATTATGTGACCAATTATGACTGTCATTGTGACTTATTTCTTATTAATTATTATCACAAGTACGTTTTGTGTGTAATAGTAATTTTACACTCCTATAGGCCAACTTCAGATATATTACACAAATAGACTAAGACTCAAACATGGTGTCAAGTGATTTGGCATCTGATTAGAATCCAAACTGTTTGACACACAGAATAGTATGTAAACAAGAGTGCCAAAATGTCACAATATACGCCCGTCAAATGTCTGGAAGTTGAAAGGCCATTACTCCGTATCAGGTGGCATAAAGTAAGGGGGGATAATTGTGGAGTGTCAAGGACATTCTTGCATTATGGTAATATACATGATGACCAAATTCGAAAAGGATTGGATTACAATTGTTTGAGTTAGAGAGCGGACAAGCAAAAGTTCACCGAAATTATAAAGTAAAGGGAGGTAATTCTTGAGTGTCAGAGACAATCTTGCTGGTTATCGAACATGACTGAGACATTATGGTAATATTCATGCTGCCCAAATCTGAAAAGGATTGGATTACATTTGTTTGAGTGAGAGAAAGGACAAGCAAAAATTCACAGAAATTCATAACGTAAGGGGAGATAATTCTGGAGCAATCTTTCTGGTTACTGAACATGACTGAGACATTATGTTGATATACATGCTGAAAAATTTGAAAAGGATTGAATTACATTTGTTTGAGTTAGAAAATGGGCAAGCAAAAATGCATGGAAATTCATTAGGTAAAGGGAGTTTCTGGGGCAATCTTGCTTGAGTTTCTGGGGCAATCTTGCTGGTTATCGAACTTGACTAAGACATTATGGTAATATACTTGCTGACAACATTTGAAGTGGATTGGATTACATTTGTTTGAGTTAGAGAGCGGACAAGCTAAAATTCAAGGAATTTCATAAAGTAAGGGGAGATAATTCTGGAGTGTCTGGGCCAATCTTGCTGCTTATCGAACTTGACCGAGACATTATGGTAATATACATGCTGACAAAATTTGAAAAGGATTGGATTGCATTTGTTTGAGTTAGAGAGCGGACAAGCAAAAGTTCACGGACTGACGGACAGCGCCACGACATAATACGTCCCGTCTGATGACGGGCGTATAATAAATGGAAGAACAGTCTATTCTGTACACTGAAACAGATAAGTTTCTGAATTGCTTTTACAGTGACAGCTTACTTTAATCACAAATAAATGCCTAAAATTCTACCTTTCCAACACTCTCCAGCTTTTCAGTGTCCTCAACTGATTCATCGCCTTCGCCTTCACCTTCACCTACAGCCTCATGTTCATCATCATCACATTCAACGGGGTCTGGAGCTGGATTGTCAGTCTTCCATTCCATGAAATGGAACCCCTGCTGGTCAGCATTGTCAGTATTATCAGCATTCTCAGCATTGAAGTCGCCCCCTGAATATTCAGCAGCTTCTGTATCCTCATCATCAACAGGCTCCTTCTCATTAAATATCTCCTTCTTTATCACACGCATGGAACCATCATACGAGTCTGCCCTATCTCGACTCCCAGGAGTTAGAGACATCTCCTTTCTCTCGATGACTGTCAATAGCAACATGGTCCTTTCCTTCATATTCTTGAAGGAGTTGCATTTTGCAAGCATGTCAGTCAGTTCATACCTCACATAGGCCAGGACCGAGATGAGGTCCAACGCATCTACCTGAGTTGCCATCTGAGTTGATCAAAAAAAAAGGAAAACTATAAGTACAAAGGAACATATATAGAATTATGTAATCATAAGTATGGTAGTTATTACTGTCCATTTCAATAAACCTTGTCACTCCAATTTGCATCAAGATTTTTTTCATTTCTTACTGGATTGAGTTCAAATTTAAACCACTTGTATCGTCGTCTTTCAAAAATTCTGTGTCTGAGTTTCCCTTGAATCCAACTCTAAACAAGAGATGTTTGTAAAACATGTATACCCCCCAGACCCCCTGACCTTTGATCTAGTGACCTCAACTATAGAGGTAATCAAGTGGTCATGACTAATCACCACAGCAACTTTGAAGATCCTAAGCCAAACCACTGATCATTTATTTATCTGAAAACATTTCACAAGTTAAGGTCATGGTGACCTTGACCTTTGACCTAGTGACCTCAACAACTATAGGGGTCATCTAATGGTCAGGACCAACTACCACATCAAGTTTGAAGATCCCGAACCAAACCATTGAGCAGTTATTAATTGGAAACCATTTCATCAGTTACGGTCATGATGACCTTGACCTTTGACCTAGTGACCTCAAAATAAATAGGGGTCATCTAGTTGTCATGATCAACCACCACAGCAAGATCCTAAGCCAAACCCTTGAGCAGTTATTGATTGGAAACCATTTCACCAGTTAAGGTCATGGTGACCTTGACCTTTGACCTAGTGACCTAAAAAACAACAGGGCTCATCTAGTTGTCATGACCAACCACCTAAGCAAATTTGAAGATCCTAAGCCAAACCCATGAGCAGTTATTGATCAGAAACCATTTTACAAGTTTAGGTCATGGTGACCTTTACCTTTGACCTAGTGACCTCAAAAACGATAGGGGTCATCCAGTGGTCATGACCAACTACCGCAGCAAGTTTGAAGATTCTAAGCCAAACCCGTGAGCAGTTATTGATTGGAAACCATTTAACCAGTTAAGAGCATGCTGACCTTGACATTTGACGTAGTGACCTCAAAATCAATAGGGGTCATCTAGTGGTCATTACCAACCACCGCAGCAAATTTGAAGATCCTAAGCCAAACCCTAGAGCAGTTATTGATCGCTAACCATTTCACCAGTTAAGGTCATGGTGACCTTGACCTTTGACCTAGTGACCTAAAAAACAATTAGACTCATCTAGTTGTCATGACCAACCATCTAAGCAAATTTGAAGATCCTAAGCCAAACCCTTAAGCAGTTATTGATCAGAAACCATTTTACCAGTTAAGGTCATGGTGACCTTGACCTTTGACCTAGTGACCTCAAAAACAATAGGGGTCATCCAGTGGTCATGTCCAACTACCATAGCAAGTTTGAAGATTCTAAGCTAAACCCTTGAGCAGTTATTGATCAGAAACCATTTAACCAGTTAAGGTCATGTTGACCTTGACCTTTGACCTAGTGACCTCAAAATCAATAGGGGTCATCCAGTGGTCATGACCAACTACCACAGCAAGTTTGAAGATTCTAAGCTAAACCCTTGAGCAGTTATTGATCGGAAACCATTTAACCAGTTAAGGTCATGGTGACCTTGATCTTTGACCTAGTGACCTCAAAATCAATAGGGGACACCCAGTGGTCATGACCAACTACCACAGCAAGTTTGAAGATTCTAAGCTAAACCCTTGAGCAGTTATTGATCGGAAACCATTTAACCAGTTAAGGTCATGGTGACCTTGACCTTTGACCTAGTAACCTCAAAATCAATAGGGGTCATCTAGTGGTCATGGCCAACCACCACAGCAAGTTTGAAGATCCCAAGCCAAACCCTTGAGCAGGTATTGATCGGAAACTATTTCACCATTTTAGGTCATGGTGACCTTGACCTTTGACCTAGTGACCTCAAAAACAATAGGGGTCATCTACTTGTCATGATCAACCACCACAGCAAGTTTGAAGATTCTAGGCCAAGGCGTTTATTAGTTATCGTTTGGAAACCATCGATCTACCGACTGACCGACCGACCGACAGACCGACCGACCGACATGTGCAAAGCAATATACCCCCATTTTTTCAAAAGGGGGGTACAATAAAACTTCTAGACCTAAAAACAATGTCTACCCATTGTAAACATGTTCCAAGTTTTTTCCGAGGGTAATTATAGGTTTAAGAAGTTTACGTCATATACAAAATTATGTCACCTATTTTCATATCTGTATGCAATTCATCTCTATTGAAACAAGAGCTGTCCGTGGGCAGCGCGCTTCACTTTCTTTAGTACTGGATAGTGTAGTGGAAGTCTAAGTCGGAAAGGGCAGATAACTATAGCCACCTTGTAATAGTTAACATGCATACCAAATCTGAAATTCTCAGTTGGTTTAAAAGCTCTGCAGAGCTTGTGTTATGACCAACCACCTAAGCAAATTTGAAGATCCTAAGTCAAACCCTTGAGCAGTTATTGATCAGAAACCATTTTACCAGTTAAGGTCATGGTGACCTTGACCGTTGACCTAAAAAACAATAGGGGTCATCCAGTGGTCATGACCAACTACCACAGCAAGTTTGAAGATTCTAAGCTAAATCCTTGAGCAGTTATTGATCGGAAACCATTTAACTAGTTAAGGTCATGGTGACCTTGACCTTAACTGGTAAAATGGTTTCTGATCAATAACTGCTCAAGGGTTTGACTTAGGATCTTCAAATTTGCTTAGGTGGTTGGTCATGACAACTAGATGAGACCTATTAATTTTTGAGGTCACTAGGTCAAGGTCATCTTATAGGGGTCATCTAGTGGTCATGACCAACCACCACAGCAAGTTTGAAGATCCCAAGCCAAACCCTTGAGCAGTTATTGATCGGAAACTATTTTACCATTTTAGGTCATGTGGACCTTGACCTTTGACCTAGTGACCTCAAAAACAATAGGGGTCATCTACTTGTCATGACCAACCACCACAGCAAGTTTGAAGATTCTAGACCAAGTCGTTTATTAGTTATCGTTCGGAAACCATCGATCTACCGACCGACCGACAGACCGACCTGACCGACCGACCGACCGACATGTGCAAAGCAATATACCCCCATTTTTTCAAAAGGGGGGTATAATAAGTCAGCTTCAGATTGGGGCCAATATGAAACCAAAGGCCATAATTTTAGGCCTGGAGGTTAAAATTTGAACAACCTAAATAAAAGAACTTTAGATGATGCTAGGGGCGGGGCAATTTTGGTCCTGGGGTCATAATTTGAACAATCTTGGTAGAAAACCATTAGATGATACTACATACCAAATTTCAAAGGTCTAGGCCTTACAGTTTTGGAAAAGAAGATTTTTAAAGATTTACCTCTAATATGGGGCAGGACCACTTTTGGCCCTGGGGGTAACAATTTGAACAATCTTTGTAAAAAATCATTAGATGATGCTACATACCAAATATCAAAAGTTTAGGCTTTACAGTTTTGGAGAAGAAGATTTTTAAAGATTTTCCTATGAAAAACTGATAAGCCTCGGGGCGGGCATTTTTGGTCCGGGGGTCATAATTTGAACAATCTTTGTAGAGGACCATTAGATCATGCTACATATTAAATATCAATGGTCTAGGACATATGGTTTCAGAGAAGAAGAATTCTAAATATTTTCCTATGAAAAACTGATAAGCCCTGGGGTGGGCAATTTTTGGTCCGGGGGTCATAATTTGAACAATCTTTGTAGAGGACCATTAGATCATGCTACATACCAAATATCTAAGATCTAGGCCTTATGGTTTCAGAGAAGAAATATTTTAAAGATTTTCCTATGAAAAACTGATAAGCCCCGGGGCGGGGCCATTTTTGGTCCGGGGGTCATAATTTGAACAATCTTTGTAGAGGGCCATTAGATAATGCTACATACCAAATATTGAAAGTCTAGGCCTTACGGTTTCAGAGAAGAAGAGTTTTTAAAAAAATCCTATGAAAAACTGATAAGCCCTTTGGGCGGGGCCATTTTTGATCCGGGGGTCATAATTTGAACAATCTTTGTAGAGTACCATTAGTTAATGCTACAAACCGAATATAAAATATCTAGGCCTTACCGTTTCAGAGAAGATTTTTAAAGATTTTCCTATGAAAAACTGATAAGCCCTGGGGTGGGGCCATTTTTGGTCCGGGGGTCATAATTTGAACAATCTTTGTAGAGGACCATTAGATGATGCTACATACCAAATATCAAAGATCTAGGCCTTATGGTTTCAGAGAAGAAGATGTTTAAGTAAATTGTTGACGACGCATGACGCACATAATTATATGCAAATGAGATGCAAATGATTTTATAAAACCAAGTTAAAACGTAATGTATAAGCTTCATTTTGACACCAGTTTTGTTGTTCTACAATTAATAGAAAGAATGTTATGGCATATTAAAGCAAATATGGCATGTCTCTGGTTTTGATTGATGGTTGCCATGGAAACCGTGCTCTAAAACACCTTTCAATTGAGTTTATCTTTGAGGACAGGTTGGAATATTGACCCACTTGACTTTTTAAACAAATTGGTATATGTGAAAAAATTTCTGCAGGGGGGTGCACGGTAGCCTATACTGGGACATCAACTAATACGCATGACGCACGACGCCGGACACTGCCCCCTCACAATACCTCACCTGGCACTTTGTGCCAGGTGAGCTAAAAAGTGGAGCTAAAAATTATATGCTCAACTATCTGTACATGCGACTGCCATTTGCAAAGAAACAGCTGATCGAATTAGTATGTAGAAAATGTATTTCCACATTTTCTTCATTGTTACTGCATGGCATAGAGGGATATTTAGCATGGGAGTTCCTGAAAAACGAAGTAGATAATCAAATAAAGTAGTCCAATCGGACTCAAAATAAAAAAAATCTCCATTCAAATTGGATGACAAAGTTTATTGAAATGAACATTAGTAAGTATATCAATCAATTTGAATATTTACTGAAAATTATTACATGTACAATTTAAAACCTCTTTAAACAGGAAGTTAAATTTAGTATAAATATCTGTCTTGAAGACAGGTGGCTGCTTAATGCAAAGTGAAAATCATGCAGAAAGGTCTTCTGAGTTCTCTAGTATCTTTCTGCATAGTTTTTACCTGCATTTAGCAGCCACCTGCCTAAATGTACCTAATTTCTCTTCTAGAATTCCGGATTAGAGGGGGTTTGTTGTATTCCATTTTTATTTATTTATCAACTAGCCAGAACACTTATAACCTCTTGTATTGTAATGTGCAAATGTTCCATAAAATACTGATAATCATGCCCTTTACGTCCACCTGACCATTTAATGGCATTTATACTATGTTTATCTGTCAAAATTTGCTGTCTGCTTCCGGCCGAAATCTGCTAAAAAATCGATGGGTTCATTCACTGCGATAGTCCTTGAAAGCTTATTTGACCACCAATTTCCATAAACTGTGTCTTATTTATCAAAGAAATCATCACTCTTGATGAGCAGTCATCTATTTTTTCTAAGAATATTAACAAACTTTTACAATGAGTCGCCAAAGAGACAACCAACATCTCTAGGACACAGGTTGACTCTGAGGTTTGAAATAGAAATACGCTATAATTCATGTCGAAAAACCATATATAACTGGTCTATAAGGCATTGTCTCGGTCTGATACCGATAGCATGAATGGATATCGTGCAAGGCTTTTTTTCCTTCTTTAATAGAGGCCGATCTTCGGTGACTTCCCAATTGGAAAAAGCCTCTTTTTTCCCCAATTTGGCAAAATAATTTCCAAAACTACGATACAGAAATTCCCATTATGTTGACATATCTCAACAAATAATTGATTCTAGAAAATTCCCATTCATTATGCCAGCTTTTCCACTCATTTTTCTCATTTTCTCTCCTTCTGTCTATCTAATTGTTTTTATGTAGCAATCTGCGAGCACCTTGCAACCACGTGACTTGTCACTGACTTCCTTTATAACGTCGAGGTCGGGATTGTCTCAAAATAAATTGGGGTATTGTGATAAAAACGCTATCGTTTTCGAAAAAATCGTCAGTAATTCTAATGTTTTTATTTTAGTTAAGGGTTCGCGTAAACGTTTTGTTGAAGTTAATATTTCAAGGGAATATATTTACAGAGAAAATAGTTGCCAAATGGATCTTAATAACACCACCTAAAACATTGTGAAAAGTTCCCTAAATGTATGTCGTAAAATAGATGTCGTAAATCTTGGTTTCCCACACTAACACCACTTTTCTGTTATTTATACTTGTGACGATAAATGAAAGAAAGATAACATTTGAGTTTACGGGCAGTGGAGATGACAGGAAAGAAAGTGAAAAAAAAGGGAAAGGTAAGGAGGAGTCAAAGTGAAAATATTAGAAGGAAAAATGGCAATTCTATCAGAAATGGAAAGAAGAGTTTACTTGGTTAGACTATGAGTATGACGAAGAAAGAAGAATGTTGCACTACGTACATTCCTTGTAGAAAATACGATTTGGTTAATACGTCAAGACCATCAATTGAAGGAACCTCAAACTTTAAAAAGATAGAATTAAGAGTATTGCTGTCAACTCATCACATCAAAAATATTTCACAAAGTATGAAGTAGAATCATCACCACAACTTTCAAATCATTACACACTACTGTCTTCACCTGTTGTCTGAGACTTGTGTGCATTTGCCAGTGGTGTTTTATATTAAAATATACTGGAGGATTTATTGTACTATTTTCAAACGATTTTGACTCAGAATACTTCTAAAAGTTTGTATATTTTGCTTTCTTAGTGTAATTTATTTTCTTTTAACCCTTTCCCTCATATAAACGTGTTTTCACGCATTTGCAAACAGAGTAGACCCAGATCAGACGGCTCCTAGAGGAGCCGTCTGATCAGGGTCTGCTCTGTTTGCTAATAGAATTTGATAGATCAGTTTCTTTGCCTTCTAAAATGTCTACAATGTTGCACCTTCCATATTTCCATATAACTATTTTGTTAATGAATATTCAAGAGGTAATGAAATTTGGAATAAATATAGAACAGGGAAAGGGTTAATCACAACATATAATTTCTTAATAATTTGAGGCCTTTACAGACTTTAACCCCAGACAGTTTCCCTTGTAAATAGATGATGTTAGCATTAGAAGTGTCATTTTTAAAACTGTAGTTTGCTCACAATACTGATGTATCTTGTATTTTTTCCCAATTTCCGAAAATCACGCTTCAATTTCCCAAAATGAAAGGCTAAGGCCCCTTCCCAATTTTAGGAAAAAAAGCCCTGTCGTGTATTCACACTTTCTTCAGATAATAATCTCCAAAAATCTCTACATGCTTGTATTGATATCGGTGAAAGTCACTACTTTCGGTCTTAAAGAGAAAGTAAAGACTCACAAACCGAAAGTAGTGAGTGACTTTCGGCGATATCAATATCAAGGTTTGAATACACATCCATTCATGCTATCAGACCGGGGCAATGCCTTATAAAAAATTTTTTTTCTTTGTTGGGTCAGAAAACTATATTTGGTATATTTTAGATACTTTTAGATACTTATGACATGTGATTAAAAAAATAATGTAATTGTGATGGAGTTATTGTTGAGACATATAGATAAACAAACTAGGTCTGGCAGTTACGTCAAAACAATAACAAAACTAAAAATAGACAGGGTTTCCTCAATATATGATTTGAATGGGATAATTAATAAATAAGACAAACATTACACTATGGGATATCCGAAACCGTGGTCTAAAGGATGCGTATGCGGCTTTGCATGCGCGCTACCCGAGTTCGAAACTCGCCGGCCTTTATACTTATATACCTATACTTATTTTTTTGTTTTTTGTTTAAATACTTTTGTCAGTATATTTTTTCTATATGATCTATTGTCGCTATATCTTTTTTCCTGTTCTTGTTAAATCCTGCTTGGTCTTTCTTTTCTGTTTTTGACATACGTGTTGTTGAGGCAAAGAAAAAAACAGATTTGACTTATGTGGGTTTTGAACCAGGTACATTCTGATTCGGAGGAGAGCGCCTTTATCCACTCGGCTACGGACTCCACAAGCATGTCATCATAATCAAATAGTCACAGTCTTCTCTTTTAAGAAATAACATGTCATATGAATATTCAAGTAAACAAATTATGACGTAACTGTCAGGAATTCCCTGTCGGACTATAGCATGCGAAGGGCACCTGTGTTTTGAAAATGTTGCAATTGAACACTACATGCAAATTAATACATTGTACCAACGCCTTTTTGCGACAACTTCCTCAACAGTATTCCCTGTTTGATAGCAAAAATAGATATGAAATTCCAAGCCTGGTATCCGAACTGATACCTAATTATGAATATATATTCATAGTAGGCATAGTCTTATATGAATAAATTTATCATCAATATTCATCAGGTGACGTGTTAATCTGTGGTATGGACCTATTGGCATTTAGCACCCCACTGTAAAACTCCACTATTGACCAAATCGTATTTTCTACAAGGAATGTACTGTACGTAGTTTAACCAAGTAAACTCTTCTTTCAATTTCTGACAGAATTGCCCTTTTTCTTCCTCATATTTTCCCTTTGACTCCTCCTTACCTTTTCCTTTCTTTCTTGTCATCTCTACTGCCCGTAAACTACTGCCGTAAACCCAAATTGAAACTGGCATACATCGTCGCGAGTGTAAATAACAGAAAAGTGATGTTAGTGTGGGAAACCAAGATTTACATCTATTTTACGACATACATTTAGGGAACGTTTCATAATGTTTTAAGTGGTGTCATTAAGAATCATTTGGGAAATATTTTTTTCTGTTAATATATTCCCTTAAAATATAAATTTCCACGGAAACTTTTACACGAAACCTTAACTGAAATAAAAGCATTAGAATTACTAGCGACTTTTTCGAAAATGATAGTGTTTTATCACAATACCCTAACAGTGCTCCAGCTAGGAATGAAAAAGGGCAGGGTGGATGTGGCATAGAGGGCAACGCGAGCCGCGAAGCAGTGAGCTGGGGGAGGGTGAAGGAGGGGGTGTCCCCCTCCTTCTGTGTAGGGGGGTCTGGGGGATCTCCCCCAGGATTTTTAAAAAAAAAACAGGTCCCAAAAGATCACTTCTCCCGACTTTTCCAGAATAAATATACCAATATTTGGAAGCAGAAATTCACTGTTTTTTTAGGTAATCAGCCACTCAGTATTGATATGTGAATACAGGCAAAATGTTGACAACATGTGATACAACCTTTTCATTCTTTATTTCATTTCATTTTCAGATCATACTAGTTGATTGAAGAATTAAAATGAAAAGATGAAAGAAGAAATAGTCCAAGAAAAAAACTATTTTAGATGTTTATTACCACTGATAAAGATCAGTCTTTTATTTTCTTGAAAAAGAAATCTATGCTTTGACGAGAGTGTCAAAACAGTTGATCACTGTTTGATAGTTTTTAATACATGTATATGGCAAACCCTACCCAGAAATAATGACATCTTTACATATCAAATGGATAAATGAAATAATAAATATATAACAGTGCTCCAGCTAGACTTTCAATGAGGGCACTTGCTAAAGCTTGACACCGTAGTTTTCTTTTCTTATTATGTTAACCCTTTCCCTCATATTGACGACTTTTGGCGACTCTGTAAAAATCACTTTGTGAAACCATTGTGATATATAGAGTATTTGCTCCTATAGGAGCAAATGCTCTATTTATCACAATGGTTTCAAACTACAAAATTCTAAAAGTTTCCTTTTCTCTAGTTAATGCTTCTTTTCGGTAGATTTATTCAAAGAGGTTTGTTTCTAAAATAGCCTATGAGGTAATGGGTTAATCAGAAGAAGCACCTCATGTATGTGTTTACATCTCTTTTATTATTTTTTTTCTCTCCCACACTCGAAGATCTGAAATTACAAAATAGATAAAAGAAATAACAAGAGTGTTCGGAGGAACACGTGTGTCACCTGCTCGCAGCTGACACACAAACTTATTGTTAATATGAAAAAGGGAAATAACTAAAAAAATATTGATGCTAGAGTTGTGGCCCTTGTGCATGACACTTCCTCTCATCATGCTTGTTCCATGTGTGAAATTTGAAAGCTCTATAATGATTCGTTTAGAAATGACAGTCAAAAAAAGAAAGTGTGATGGACAGACGGACAGACAGACGACCGAAAAGTGATCCCTAAGTGACACACTGCCTCTCGGCAGGTGACACAAAAATGACAGTCTTGTTTTTGTTTGAATAATATTAACCATTCTCCAACTGGGAAAAAAACTGCATGTTTTAATATCAGTAAGTTGTTTGAATAATACAGCTAGTAAAATCACTACATGTTTAAAATTTCCAATATTTAGAACTTATCTAGTTGTCCATTTAATGTTGTGGGTTTTTTTTCAGATAAAGAAAATAAATAAGGCCACGCTATTTAAATAAAGGAATAAATAAAGTTTCGATCAAATTTATCACTGATTCAACCACTGTTTATATTTACAATTAATCTTTAATGTTGAAACTGTTTTCTCTAAAATTAAACTTACGCAAAGAAATCAGTAAGTTTTCTCTTATTTGCATTCCTATCTTAGATAAAGAACGTTGCATACGCTCTCTAGTAGGCATTTTGAATACAGTAGTTAAACGATGTGTTAACAGACTAAAAGCATGAAAACAAGTGACAGTATTATATATCTATAAAGAACACTTGATAAACAATGGAATCGATTATTACCGAATTATCAAATAGAAAACTAACACAGTCTATTTAGGAGTGTCACTGTTTCTTACTTTGGATCAAAAGACAGCGGTCTGGCTCAAAGTTACAGGTATAATCAGAAGCAAGAACCAATTACTTGCATTGTTTGTTACTCTTTAATCCCCTTATCGCTTATCTATAAATGTCAGTCCCCACTGTTGAGTAAAACATGTGCTGCGAGTAAATATCTAAAACTCCAGTGGCGAAATTTGTAGATTGCGTAACCATTTTGATGCGACTGGTTTCCCAATCAAAGTAAAGCGCAAAACGGTAACCAGCAGAATCTCCCTTGTTCACGCGTGAGTGCATATTTCCGGTGTTCCCTACTGGGGAAATTCCCCAGCAATACACAGTGTAAACAACCGACACGCTATGCAAAGTAGCGAAAGAAACGATGATTGCTTCAAGAATAGAGGCAAATTGGGTCTGAAATTTAGAAATGGCTTTGTAAATTAGGGCAGGGCGTCACTAATTAGGGCAGGGCATCGCTAATTAAGGGCAGGGCGCCGCGCCCTGCTGAAAGGGCCTAGCTGGAGCACTGGCCTAACTTATTCTGAGACAATCCTGACCTTGACGTTATGAAGGAAGTCACGTGGTTTGCAAGGTGCTCGCAGCTTTCTCTACTTAGTACAATGATAAAAACAAAAATATTTAGAGCGAAAGAAGGAGAGAAAATGAATGGAAAAGCTTGCATAATGACTGGAAATTTTCTAGAATCGATTATTTTGCACTGGACCATTCGGACCAGTTGAATATTTAACGTCTAGACCTGACCTGCACTGTACTAGAAATGTCGCTCGGTCTATGGTTACTGTAGTGTCAAACTCCGATGTTTCTTTTTCGCGATTTCTTTGACTGTGGGGAAAAAATGTTTGACCGGTGGAAATGTTGAGATATGTCAACATAATGGGAATTTCTCCATCGTTTTTTTTAAATTCTTTCACAAAAATTGGGATAAAAAGAGGATTTTTCCAACTGGGAAGTCCCCGAAGATCGGCGTCTCACCAAACTCGTAATAATCACAAGAGACAGAACCGCAGACATTTCTGGATGCAATAAAAAACAAGAGGGCCAGAATGGCCCTGAAGCGCTCACCAGACAATCAGAGGAGAAGATTTTCAAAGTTTTCACTATATGTTTTTATAGAAAACTAGCCCGCCCTGGGGCGGGCCAATTTTGACCCCAGGGACATAATTTATATAACTTTTGTAGAGGACTTGAACATGATGCTATGAGCCAAATATGAAAGCTGAGAACCTTTCAGTTTCAGAGGAGAAGATTTTCAAAGTTTTCTCTATATGTTTCTACTGAAAACTACCCACCACTGGGGCGGGGCCAATTTTGACCCCAGGGCCATAATTAATATAACTTTTGTAGAGGACCTGAACATGATGCTCTGTGCCAAATATGAAAGCTGAGAGCCTTCCAGTTTCAGAGGAGAAGATTTTCAAAGATTTCACTATTTGTTTCTATTGAAAACTGCCCAACCCTGGGGCGGGGCCAATTTTAACCCCAGGGCCATAATTTATATAACTTTTGTAGAGGACCTGAACATGATTCTCTGTGCCAAATATGAAAGATGAGAGCCTTTCAGTTTCAGAGGAGAAGATTTTCAAAGATTTCACTATTGTTTCTATTCTGAAAAGTACCCACCCCTGGGGCGGGGCCAATTTTGACCCCAGGGCCAAAATTAATATAACTTTTGTAGAGGACCTGAACATGATGCTCTGTGCCTAATATGAAAGCTGAGTGCCTTCCAGTTTCAGAGGAGAAGATTTTCAAAGATTTCACTATTTGTTTCTATTGAAAACTTCCCACCCCTGGGGCGGGCCCAATTTTGACCCCAGGGGCATAATTTATATAACTTTTGTAGAGGACCTGAACATGATGCTCTGTGCCAAATATGAAAGCTGAGAGCCTTCCAGTTTCAGAGGAGAAGATTTTCAAAGATTTCACTATTTGTTTCCATTGAAAACTGCCCACCCCTGGGGAGGGGCCAATTTTGACCCCAGGGCCATAATTTATATAACTTTTGTAGAGGACCTGAACATGATGCTATGTGCCAAATATGAAAGCTGAGAACCTTCTGGTTTCAGGAGAAGATTTTCAAAGTTTTACTATATGTTTCTATTGAAAACTTCCAACCCCTGGGGCGGGGCCAATTTTGACCCCAGGGGCATAATTTATATAACTTTTGTAGAGGACCTATAGGTGATGCTATGTACCAAAGATGAAAGCTGAGAACCCTGTAGATTCAGAGGAGAAGATTTTTAAAGGTTCAAATTGTTGACGCCCGACGACGGACGACGCACGCCGACGGACGACAGACATCTGGCGATCACAAAAGCTCACCCTGAGCACTTTGTGCTCTGGTGAGCTAAAAAGTGAGTCGGGGGGTAAAATGGACGGTCGGTCGGGTAACCAGAAACAAACCTATTTTTTTTTTACGCCTAAGAGAAAGGCAAATAACTCTCGGGCCATCCGATCCACGGGTGCTCCGCTTCAACTGCAATTATTTTCGACCGGAGGGGAATTTTCTCACAAAACAAAGATTATATAGAAAGAAAAATGTTTTATCTACAGGCTGGTACCAAATACCCCATACTTTGTCTCCGTTTTAGCGAGTACGAGGGGCAAATACCTTCAGAAAACCGTGTTTTTTATTTACTCGGAAACGATATAGTTGGCGACAAAGTGCTCGATTTCACTAAAATCCCTATAAAAGTAGCCGTTTCTGGTCCTCGGAATTGTCAGAAACGATTTAATCAGATCTGTGGCAATAAAATGCGATGTCACCGGTATGTAAGATTCCCTTTGAAAATATTTCATCATTTCTCATTAGTATCTACCAGAAAGAAGCGTCAGATTCGCTTCCGAATAGAGATTTTAGTGAAATCGAGCACTTGTTCGCCAACTATATTGTTTCCGAGTAAATAAAAAACACGGTTTTCTGAAGGTATTTGCCCCTCGTACTCGCTAAAACGGAGACAAAGTATGGGGCATTTTGGTACCTGCGTGTAGATAAAACATTTTTCTTTCTATATAATCTTTGTTTTGTGGGAAAATTCCCCTCCGGTCGAAAATAATTGCAGTTGAAGCGGAGCACCCGTGGATCGGATGGCCCGGGAGTTATTTGCCTTTCTCTTATATAGAATATACGAAATTTCAGCTTTGTCTCAAAACGCCCCAGGCTTTATTTTTTCGGCCCCAAATGTTACAAAACGTCAATTTAGGGACATTTTAACTTATTTTAGACATATTTCATGAGCCCAACGTCTGTGGGTTAATGTTGAGCCCTGACAATGAACATGTATATATTTCAGTAAAAATAAAACTACTACTAATATGCATCAAGTGTTAAATGAGTACATTTATAACTATATGGGCGTATTTTGTGGGTTATCTCCCCAAATTCAATTTATAGGTGGCGCTCGCACCGAGTAGGTCCCTCATCCGGATAACTTCTGATTTTATCGATCGCCATTGTATTTGTTTACTGAATTTATTCATGATAAGATTGATCAAAAAATGATTAAAATCATGTAGATGAAATGAAAATTCCTTACATTTTGGACATAAATATTGTTCTTTCAACCATTTTGCACAAACAGAGAAAGGGGGGGGGGGGGGGGGGGGGGGAGAGACATTACACTTTCAGGACCGGTCATTACACGTCCCCTGTCATAATGTAAACTCTAACTTCAATGATATTGTGTACATGTATATGCCCTTGACAGTTGTTTGTTCGATATAGTTTTAATTTTAATATTTCTACCTTTTATTTCATTTGAGAGTCCATTCTTACTTTAATTATTGCAAGTAAAAGTTTGCCTTTGTATACAGGGTAGACCCAGATCAGATGGCTCCTGTACAGTGTAGGGGCTTTCTGATCAGGGTCTGCTCCATAGTTCAATAGTTCCTACTTTCGCAAAACATTCATGTGTTAATCTGCCATTTATTTTTTTTATCTAATTAATATTCACGATGCCACCATTTCTTACATGACATGGAGTAAATGGTTAACACGTTCAAAGAGTTTGATCCAGATCAAAATGTAAAAATAAGCTTAATAACTGATTAGAATTCACACATTTTGACCGAACACTGTGCTTTTGTTGTGTTCCGAGTATAGTTTTTATTTATATCAGAAATCACCTCAGATATCAAATAAAATTAAAATATTTAACCCTTACAAAATGTAGGAAACCAGTCTATAAGACATCAGCTAATTGTAATGACCGTGACGAGTGTTTGATTTTTAGAGGTTTTCTCATCTGCGTCTGCAATGTTTTATTTTATTTTTGCAAACATCATTCGGTTGCACCGAATATTAGAGATATTCTTTATAGCAGAGCATCTGAGATCGATGCAGATTTCCAGTCTAAAAGTTGCGCTGATAAACTCGTGTTCATATTTGCATGTCCAGTCATAGTGCGTATTGCTGCCAAATCCTGCTTTTTAATTCTAAGAAGGCGCTCAAGCCTTTTGTATACCTCTTAGATTTTTTTTATATATAGTCATGTTTTATTATATTGTTGAAGTAATACTTTTATTGTATATATATAATCTTGTCGTGAGGTTAGACTGTTTCAATTGTTTCCTTTAATTCTTGTAGGCAGCATCCTTTAATCAGTTTACTTCAAGTCTGACTTGAGGTAATATTTGGTATTTTAGAATTGATTCGTAGGGTGGCTTTTTGGCCGGTTTTGTTTTTTTGTCGTCAGGTCTTACTGGATTGCCTTTATCCTTGTTTTAGACACACTGGACGCTTAATCTTTGACGGTTAGGCGTGTGGTATTAAAGGGTGCTGTGTGCATTTTACCTGCTGTATATAATGCTTTTGATAGTGCAATTTAAGATGAATAGCTGTGATAGTCTCTTATAATTCAATTATGAATGACTTTGTACAAATATGTAAAACTGTGATATACACGAATTGTAATGCTACTTTGTTGTACAAAGAAGAGACAGAAATAAAGAAATAAATAATGCACCACTGTAGGTTAAAATAAAACTCTTTCAGTCAGAAATTTGACAACTTCAGTTAAAAATTAAGCCTTCAAGACATTGAACTTCTCTTACAAAATTTCAGTGACTGAATAAAACGGTATGGACCCAGATAAGACGTTTCTTTATTAAAAACAGAACAGACGATTAGTATTCTTACTAGTGACACTCATTTATATAACAGTTTCTGATCAGTATCCAATATGCATTGTTCTTTTTGTATGGTCTTTTATGTTTGCTTAAATCGGACAATCAAACTTTAATTGCATAAGTAAAACGAAATATTAATAAAGCTAAAGTTGTTGTTTTTTTAATTGTGATATATATGTCAAGTAGATACCACTGTTCCCTGATTGATTGGATTTCCGGTTTAGCCCCTTTATTCTCGTGATTGCATAATAAACAAGACCTTCCTAATTAAATTTGGAGGTTATGACACAAAAGGGTCTCAGCAGGGTGTGCTATATGGTGATAACTTATCTATGACACTGGCGGCCCATGCCACTGCTAGACTGTTACACAAACAATACTGAACGTCCCCTTCCCTCCCAAAAAAGTTTATAACTTTTCGATTTTATTAACCATTCACTCTATGAATATACATGTAAGAAATAATGTGATCGTGAATATCAATTAAACTATTTTTGTAATGATATATTAACACAGGAATTTCAGGGCATAGCAGAAACTGTGGAATCATATCTATAATTATTTATCATATATAAGCAAACCGAGCAGATCCTGATTAGACAGTTCCTAGAGGATCTGTCTGATCGGGGTCAACTCTGTTTACAAAGGCATTAAAAGGCATATTATAATAAAGACATTTTAACATTTAACTAGCAGTCTGAAATGTAGCCATGTATTTCTGTCGGTTTCTTAGGTTTAGGGTAAATGTATCATTTATCCGCATTTTTTAAAAAGAAATGTGCAAAATAAAACAAAAATAAAACTTCAAAATGCAAACATGCTTCCTTATTCTCGATTAAAAAAACTTGTGTAATCAAAGTGAAAACCGTCAATAATGGATAACAAAAGTGTAACAAAGGACTAGAGACATATACATGTATGTATCAGAAAGGACCTACTCGGTGGCAGCGCCACCTGGTTGGACAGGTGCAGATACCCGACAAAAGGCCCTCATTAATACCAATTAAAATAACCTTGAACTCTACATCCACATTCCAACTGTTTACATCTGTGTTAATAAAAAAAATGAATTACAACAATGTTACAGAAAGCAAATGGGTATGGGATGCACTGAGACCAACCAAAGTGTGTAAGAAATGACAGTTTATCTCCGAAGGGAACACCCTGATCGAAAACATGGGTACGAAATGACAAGGGTACGAACCTCCGGAAGTACACTAGTCATTTAAGTATATCGTAAAATTAAAAAAATAAAGATGCAGCAATGTATAATTTATCATTTAATAAAGTTTGTGGTGCTTCAGAAACGCGGAGTCCACGGTAACATTCAAAACAAATAAAGGACACTCTGAAAACAAAGCACCTGGGACGAATTAGCATTTCCCCCCAATTACTGCATCTATTTTCATAAAATATTCATTTCTACCACACCATTCTATTACAAGATAATGCTATAGAGAGCATTTAAACTTCGTCTGCAAATCAGCAAAGCTACGTATATGAAAAATGCTTTGTATCTAGATAATTTCAATGAAAATACTTGCATTAATTCATCGGATTTCAAGCTTCTTTATAAATGGACGACATTATCACAAAGGGAAATAACCAAGAAACCAATATCTATAACTAAAACTGTATATTTTCAACGGAATGGGAGGAAAGGATGAATATCTGAAATAAACAATACGAGCTTTTCTGTTTAAAAAGGTGTAATTAATTAATTTACATTTTATTGGCTGAACTCAGACTTTAATGAATATGTAAGTGAACGGAGAAACAAGTTACTGGAAGGGTTGAAATGAATTCACTTAGCCCTTTCCTAACTGACAGATTTTAGAATAATAACATACAGTAAAACCCGTCTAAACCGGACGATTAGTATTACTACCAGTCTTTAGACACGTGGCATCTTGATACAGGATGAGCTTCTGCATGACTTTCGCATTGCATTACAGCTGTCCGAAGCTCTTCTTCATGTATAAAAATTCGGTTTAGAGGGAGGTTTACATGATAGTTTACATTTATTGCTGCCGGTGATACATCAAAATTTGACCCTGTTGAAAAAATGACTCAGCGGGGCAATTGTGAAACGTTGAGAATCGACACGGACATAATTTCAACACCAGATTTTGATCAAAATTTGCCACCTGTGAACTTTTGGTCAGTTCCCGGTGTTTTTTTCACGATTAGTTAAAAACTGTTGAACATCACATCAAGTGCATGCGTGGATCAAGCAGAGGATGTAGACCCCCCCCCCCCTTTCTCCCCGAGTAATGGTCGTTTCGTCGACCCTCCCGTTAGTCGACCTTATCTTAAGTCGTTTCGTCGACCTTATTCTATTATATAGGATTATGTTTTCACACCTATATCGCGGCTTTGTATTTGATGTTAAATGTTTAAACAAAGTAGACTGCCGACTTCATAGTTTACACCCAGATATAATCACGTTATATTTTATAGAATCATAGTTCAGATCCAGATCAAGTTATTAGAGCTAATTTTAAAAGCTCTGTTAAAATAGACGTGTGCTGGCAAATATCGCAAACTGCCGGTTTCATAGTTAAGACACAGATCTAAATCACTTAAAAAAAATTGGTCTGTTAAAGTTCTGTTGTTTTTGTTTCTTCACCGTTAAATTATGAGTGTTTTATCAATATAAGCATTTGATGTTAACTAGCCTTTCCAAACCGCGCATGCTTGCAATTATCGGAAACTGCCGATGTTTTAGTTTAGACACTGATCATGTTATATTTGATATAAAGTGGTCTGTTCATAAAATCGTAAGTTTTTGATAATTGCCAACATATAGAATCTACTACCAAATGTAAAGTAATCTTGATCTGGGTCTTAACTATGATTTGACAGCTTGCGATAATTGCCAACACGCGTCACATCAAATACTTTTTAATGATTATATACACGTATTTTAAGTATATTTTGTATTAAAATAATTAAGTAAGCCTGAATATATTACCTTACCATTAGCCCATTTGCTCCCACGATCCCATATATGGGGCGTATGCAAACGGTGTAGGATCTGATCAGACGCCGCATAATGCGGCGTCTGATCAGAGTCTACACTGTTTGCTGATAGGAAATTCAATATAAAACAAAACAAAAATGAAAAATTTAGACCAGACATTCCTTAGATAAAATATAATCCAATATATAAGCATGGAAGAATAAACTGGGAGCAAATGGGTTAATATAATGAAATGAAGAACTGTGGGTTTGAACAGAGACATCATGCATCCATATATGTCCCTGGTTTGAAACAGCTCCTCATCGCCGAAAATCCATGGTCTATCCTTATATCTATGCCAGATATGCCAGTAAGTTATATACAAAATTAAGGAATTTAGCAGCCTGCGTTTTCGGAATGAACACTTGTTCACTATGCATGCCTGAAAGCAAGGCAATGTCATGCAGAAAATGCAGCAGGCTTAAGATAAATGAGCTCCTTCCAAGCGACCATGCTGTTGAGATATCATCAATATTTTAGTAATCTCAGTAAATGGTTAACTTATTATTATTTCTGTCAAATTATTTCAAATTCTGACCATTGGTTTCAGAGAATATATTTAAAGTTACATACTGTACACATATAAGGAAAACTTGCTTGAATGGCATGCAAGTTAGGACCACTTTTCACGACCGTAATTTAAGGCGACTTATAGGGGTTTAAATGGAAAATGGGATATCTCTGATTTTCCAGCAGGTGTCCAGTTTCTGGACCCATATCTCACATGTTTATCTCGATGCAAATGAGAATTTAAGTGGATCCAGAAACCTTAACAATGAACGCATATTTTCAATATCATACAACTTGGTATTTGTCGAAATATATATCGAAAAATGCACCTGTGGTACAAATAAACCGATTTCATCAACATTTATATTTTTGTTTTACAACAAAGTATTATCGGCCTTTTCCGTTCAAATTTTCCGCGTTTTGCCGATGATCACCCGATCCCTCTATTATTTACGTAACGGCATTTCTCGAAAGTGGTCGGAGAGATGTGAATAGTGGTGGTGCTAATTTTATGGCGATGGTAAAGACTTAGTTTAAAACGAAACTAAAATCCAACCCGAATAAAACTGAAACATCGGGGAATAAAATCGGGATAATTGATATCAAGCACATGGATGTTTTGTCATTTTCAACGTTTATAGGATAGGGTTTTGGCGATAAACTACTTTTCAGAATATAAACAAATGAGTTTTGTATATTTTGGGTATTTTTGAAACGCATCTAATGTAGGGACTTCCCCTTTAATGGTGCATTATATATTGTGTTTAAACTAAAATTTTGCGGTGACGTCAAACTCAACTCAACCCGATGCTCATGTTATTTGATAAAATAAAATGGCTGGAACACATTTGGTAAAGGGTCGTTAGTGAACCATTTCTACAAATATTTATTGAAATCACGACAACAGTGATAGGGTGTTTTTCCGCTGAATGTTTCTGTGGCAACTAGCGTTCTACATGTATGTAATGCAGTTATTTCAATAGCTTTTGTAGACGACCCGTGTCAATTCTACGCAACTTACAGTCAGTCCTTTCAGAGTGGATGTCGTTTAAAGAAATGGTTGACGGACAGACTAATGTCAACAATGGGCAGTGTTCACAATAGATCATCCTGAGGGGTGGGGATGGTGGGCTAAAAGAGGACAACTCTTTGTAAAGTTATATATAAATAAGTTTTTTGCACGTCCTTTCAGTGTTTTGCGTCAATAAGCAAATCTACAGTACCTTTGCATGAAAAAGTTGTAAAGTCAAGCAAGAAAGGACACACACAAAACGCAACCAACACCAACAGAAAGCAAATAAAACATCCACACATACACACACACACACATGCGCGCGTACACACAAACACATGAGACGAAAACATCAAACACGAACAAAAGTACAAACACAAAGTTACGTAGACATCCAACAAACATAAAAGCAAGGGTGGCAAGAGAGTACCGCCTTGGAACGGTCAGTGGCAAAACCACCACTGGGGGTTTAAACAGGTTCATGGACGTCGACGATCCTAACCTCACACAAGTTTATCTCAAAGCCGCTATAGCTTAACACATAGTGTAAATATAGAGAATAATAGGTTAGTGCCGTAGATGGGACGCTTTATCCGACGAGGGGAGAAAACGTTGAGGCGAGGCTTGCCGAGCCTCAACTGTTTTCTCTCCGAGTCGGATAAAGGCGTCCCATCTACGGTACTAACCTATTATTCGATTTATCCAGTCAATATAGTTAAATGTCTTTTTTATAGACTCATAACACTCTTGAAATAATTTACATTGAAAATGCAGTTTTTCTATCAACGGATCCCTCCCTTTTCACTTCCATTTAGACGTAAATAGATCTAATGAGCTACCGCAGAGGAATATAGTTTCGATACTTGTATTACTAGAAGGGAAACGTGGTTGAATTTGAAAAATAAGAAGATTTGAATCGAGGGTCGATAAGTTATTTCAAACAGACATGATCTATATTCTTTGGTCAAATTCGAGTTACGTAGTCTCTGTTTCTATTTTTAGATTCTACCTAACGTCACTCAGAAATCGATGGAACTGAACAGGCTATATTTAGGTTTATGACTATCACCGCCCCTGTAAGAGTTTATCAATCAAATAATCATGAGAGTGAAAGAAAACATTTATTATTTATCTGTCAATCTTTGCTTCCAGGTTTGATTTTATAAAAAACGGGTTTTGCCAGCGGTGGATTAAATTAATAAAAGTGATAAATCAACGTCAATTTGTATGTGGCCTCAGTGGCGTAATCGGCAAGGGCGACGTCTCTAGAGAGATTAGAATTTGTGTTTGTAGGATCAGGCGCGGGTTCGAATCCAGCTGTAGCCAATTATTTTTAATTTTTTTCTCATTTGAATAATTCTTCTGGTGACCAAATAGATCTGTTAGATCTATTCCATCAACATGTTTATGAATATTTACAGAAAACTAAAATAGTTCCATGGTTATAGAATCATTACGCCTATCTACTAACCTAATAAACCTTCCACTACCGGAAGTAACCTAATAAACCTAAGTTTATTTGCACCCCCTTTATTATGTCACTAGAGAAGCCTGGTGACTGGATAAAAAGGTATCCCCGCCAGACTTGGAATTATGTCTTAGCTAGGTAAAATAAAAAAAACTTGATAATTCTATGTTTATTGAAAATGTAATCATGATGCTTGTGCACTGTATATCCTCTCATTGTCCTGGGGCCATATATGAACGTTCTTAGCAATATCTGCAATATATGTGGAGCTATCCTTTTGACAAACACGTTTTATTAATGTCGTAGACGGCAAATTGGTAACTGCAATATTTAGCTTTGGTTATTTTTGGTATGGTAGAGCTAATAACGAATAAAAGTATTAGTTACACATCAACAATTCGTGGTTATTACATATGCCAACTATGGATTCAACAGCTTCCAAACTAAAGTAAGAGTTTGCGGCACCAACCACCCATCTTACAGGCCCAAATGACAAAAGTACTCAAAGTTAAAGGGGAGATAATTCTGACATGCCTTCCGCTATACACGCGAAATTGCGTCTTTCACATCCACTGTTCATGATTAGTATTTATACCAAATACAAATTTAATAACGTTAAAATTGAAGGAGTTTGCGACACCAACTACCCATGTTTCATGACAAAATACTCGAAGATCAAGAGGAGATATTTCTGCAATGCCCAGTGCTAAACACATGAAAATTGCATTTTGCACATCTACTACATGTGGTTATTATGTGTACGAATATAATTCCAATGACTTTCAAATTGAATGAGGAGTGCGCACCAACTCCCCATGTTCAAATGTAGAAAGACCGAGCGTCTGAGCGACAGGTTGATTCTATTATACCCCCATACACACAGTTTGTTTAAGGGGATATACCAAAGCGAGAGTATTCAATAATTATTGCTCTCTTTCACTCTATTCCTTATTTTTTGTTTCATAAGTATAAAAATACAAACACACTTTAGAAGGGGTAATTCATTCATTACAGATTCATGAATTTTCCTAATTACTACCCTATCAACCCCTTACTCAATATGCACTTTAATTTCTTTTCAAACAGAGTAGATCCTGACCAAACATAGATCTATCTCCGATAGGAGCTCTGTCTTATCATGGTTTGTCCTGTTTGGAAAGAAACAAGGACATAATCTCGCTGAAGTGATATCTCCCACCAAGCCAGTGCTGGTCTTAGTATTTAACCGAGTTATTGACCATGGGGACAAAAGGTTATTTTTTGCAAATAAAGAGCCATAACTCTGGCGTTCCAATTAAGGTGAATATGAGTGATACTTACAGGGCGCATTTCATTATGATACTGAACATTTACACAAACCATCTGAAAGTAGATCCTTCGAAAGCAAAGGCAGCAATGTGACAAGAGAAAAGTACAGACTCAGTGTTATTGTGTCTGTTCATGAGCAGTTATTAAAAGTGCAACATTGCTCACGCTCCCTAGCACCGGCTTTTATAAGCGGTATTCATTTTTTAAACTACATGTATATGCATTGGAACTAATGCTCCCGAAGGACAAGAAAATAAAACAATGAGAATGAAGTACGAGATCTCCAAACAATTTCAGAGATATGACTTTGACAAAAAGGTTAATTATTTCCCAAAGGACAATGGCTCTGGTGTTCTAAGTTCAATATGAGTGACACTTGCAGAGTGGCATTTCCTCATGATTCTATACATTTGCACTAAGTTTCAAAGAAAAACTCCAAAACCGATTCTGACTCCAGATAGACAAAAAAGTTATGTTATTAGCATACAAAGGACCATAACTCTGGTGTTCCAGGATCAATATAAGTGATACTTACAGTGCAGCATTTCATTATGGTACTAAAGATGTACACAGGTTTCACGGTATAACTCCTAACAATTTATCAGATATGGCAAAAGGTTATATCTTTGTTAAACAATGGGCCATAACTCTGGTGTACCAGGGTCAATGTGAATAATATCTGCAGGACCGTATTTCCGTATGCTATTTAAACATTTACACAAAATTTCAAAGAAAAACTCCAAAACGATTCCGAGATATGACTCCAGACAGAGAAAAAGGTTAAGTTATTGACATATAAAGGGCCGAAACCCTGGTGTTCAAAGATCAATATAAGTGATATGGTAATTGCAGGACAGCATTCTAACATGGTACTTAACATGTACACAAGGTTTCCTCAATTTCTAAGATATGACTCCAGACAGACAAAATGTTACATCTTTGGCAACCAAAGGGCTATAACTCTGGTGTTCCAGGGTAAATGCTAATAATACCTGCAGAACCGCATTACCTTATGCTATTCAACATTTACACAAAGTTTCAAAGAAAAACTAAAATATTCTGAGATATTGCTCTGGAAAGACAGAAACATATTTTTCACAAAGGGCCAAAACTCTTGTGTTCCAACGTCAAAATGAATGATACTGGCAAGGCTGCATACACTTATGCTGCTTAACATTTGCACAAAGTTAAATAGAAAACAAGAGGGCCAATATGGCCCTTAATCGCTCACCTGATTACCATAGATTTAAGATTATAGCTGGGCAGCCCCAGGATGGGGCCAATATTGACCCAAGGGACAATATTCGAACAATGTTGATAGTATATCATAGGCAGGGGTTCTGGAGAACAAGAATTTCAAAAAATTAGAATGTTTTTATATAAAAAGGTCAGCCCCTGGGTAAAGCCAATATGAACACAAGGGGCGTTATTTGAACAACCTTGACATGGACCATTAGACTATGCTACATATCAAATATCTAGTCCTTATTGTTATTGAAGAGAAGATTTTCAAAGATTCTCTGCAGGTATTATTTTCAAAGATAATTTCTATGTAAAATGGTCAGTCTCAGAGCAGGACCAATATGACCCCAAGATGCATAATTTATACGATCTTGACAGTGGATCATGGGTACATGCTAAAGGTCCTCAGCAATATAGTTCTAGAGGAGAAAATTGTCATAGTTTTCCTATTGACCAAATTTCATGAAGGTTGGACGAAAAATGTGACCACTATATAGACTGTTCACAAACGTTTGTATACTGTTTAATCTAGTGACCTATTGTTAACACCGCGTGACCCACTATCAAACTCGTCCTAGAGTTTATCAAAATAGATATTCTGATAAAGTTTTACGAATATTCGGCTAAAAATGTGACCCCTAGTGTTCACAAGGTTTTTCTACTGTTTGACCTAGTGACCATGGTTTTGACCCCACGTAACCCACTTTCAAACTCCCCCGAGAGTTTATCCAAACAGTCATTCTGATAAAGTTTCATGGATATTCGGCTACAAATGTGACCTTTATATTGCAATGCACTGCATGTTTGATCATCGACGCTTTTACACAAGACCCAGTGGTGTTTTTGCTACTGACCGTGCCAAGGCGGTACTCTCTTTGTCACCCTTGCTTTTGTTTGTCTTGTGTCTTTGTGCTTGTGATTTTGTTCATGTGTGAAATGTTTGTGTCTAATTCTTGTGTGTTTGTTGGTGTTTTCTGTGTTCATCTCGGGTGTGTGTGTGTGTTTGCGTTTGGGTGTGTAGTTGTATGTGTGTGTGATGCTATCTATCGGTGTTTTGGTGGTGGTTGCGTCTTGTATGTGGCTTTGCCTACTTGACTTTACTACTTTTCCATTCACAAGGTTTTTATACTATTTGACCTAGTTACCTATTTTTGACACCACGTGACTACTTTCAAATTCGTTAGAGATTTTATTAAGGCAATCATTCTAAGTTTCGTAAAGATTGAGTTAAAATGTGACCTCTAGATAGTTTACAAGGTTTTCCTACTATTTGACCTAGTTTTTGACCCCATGTGACCTCTAGATTGTTTACGAGGTTTTCCTACTATTTGACCTAGTTTTTGACCCCTTATGGCCCACATTCACACTCGTCCGAGATGTTATCAAGACAATCATTCTGACCAAGTCTCATGAAGATTGGCCTAAAATTGTGACCACTAGAGTTCACAAGCATAATTATTTTTGACGATACACGGCGCACATCGGATATTCAAGTCTTACAAAAGCTCACCCTGAGCTTTGCTTAGGTGAGCTAAAACCCGAAACGGTTTCTGAAATATGGCTCCAGACAGACAAAAACATTACATTCTTTACAAACATAGGGCCATGATAACTACAATGTTCATATGTGATCATACATGATACTTGCAGAGCTGCATGTGCTTTTGCACAAAGTTCCATAGACAAGAGAGCCAAGATGGCTCTTAATCGCTCACCTTATTACCAAATATTGAAGATTATAGCTGGGTATCCCCAGGATGGGGCCAATATTGACCTAAGGGACAATATTTTAATAATTTTGGTAGTGGATCAAGCAGTGGTTCTGGAGAGCAAGATGTCACGAAGATTCAGCTAAAATATGACCTCTAAAGTGTTCACTACTATATGACATTTTGTTTGTGTTGTGTCTTTGTACTTGTGCTTTTGTTCATGTGTTGAATGTTTATCTCTAGTCCTTGTGTGTTTGTTGGTGTTTTCAGTGTTCATCTCGTGTATGTGCGTGTTTGGGTGTGTAGTTGTGTATGTGTGTGTGTCATGCTATCTATCGATGTTTTGGTTTTATTTGTTTGTGTTGATTAACGTCCGTTTCTGCTCACTATGGGCTAATTGGACACCCCAGAGAGAGGGGGAGAGGATACAGAGAAACCCGGGCCGATTGCCCTACTCTTATTATCGACTGAGTTTCTCTGGTTCTTTTAGATACCCAGTGTAAAACACCGATACTGGTGGTTGCGTCTTGTATGTGGCTTTGCCTGCTTGACTTTACTACTTTTTCATAGTAACCTAGTTTTTGACCCAACAAGACACACTTTAAAACTCGTCCGAGATTCTATCTATACAATCATTCTGACTAAGTTTCATGAATATTGGACAAAGAAATTGACCACTAGTGTTCACAGGGTATTTCTACTGTTTGACCTAATGACCTGTTTTTTTAACCCACATGACACAACTCGTGTAAGAGTTTTTCAATAACAATGATTCAGATAAAGTTTCATGGAGATGCGGCTACAAATGTGACGTCTAGAGTGTTCACAAGGTTTTTCTACAATTTGACCTAATGACCTAGATTTTGACCCATCATTACCTACTTTCAAACTGATTAAAACAATCATTCTGACCAAGCTCCATGAAGTTTGGGCTAAAAATGCGACCTCTTGATTGTTCGCAAGATTTTCCTATTTAACCTAGTGACCTAGTTTTTAACTCAATGTGACTCACTTTCGAAATTTTACGAAAACTATCATTCTGACAAAGTTTCATGAAAATTCGGCTAAAACTGTTGCCTCTAGAGTGTTCGCAAGGTTTTCCTAATATTTGATCTAGTGACCTAGTTTTTGACCCTACATGACCCACTTTCAAACCCGTCCGAGATGTTATCAATACAATCATCATGACCAAGTTTAATGAAGATTGGACTAAAATTGTGACCACTAGTGTTCACAAGGAAATTGTAACGACAGATTTAAGATTATGGCTGTGTAGTCCCAGCCAATATTAACCAGTAGTTCTGGAGAACAAGATTTTCAAAGATTTAGAATATTGATTTCATCAAGACAATCATTCTGACCAATGAAGATTAGGCTGAAAATGTGACCTCAAGAAAGACCTAGAATTTGACCTAGTAACCTACTTTTTGATCCCACCGACCATGATCAAACTCAACCTCGATATCACCAAGACACACATTCTGAGCAAGTTTGAGGAATAGTGGGCTTAAAATGTGGCCACTGGAGTGTAAACCATATTTTTCTAAGATATGACCAAGTGAGTAGTGACCTACTTTTTGGCCCCACTTTCAAACTCTTCAAAGATTTATCAGGACAATCATTCTAAGATTGGACAAAAAATGTGACCTCTAGTGTTCATAAGGTTTTTTCTATTTGACCTAGGTTTTGAGTCAAAATGATCCACTTTCACTCGTCTGAGATTTTATCAAAGCAATCATTCTGATAAAGTTTAATGATGGTTGGGCTCCGGAGTTGTCACAAGGTTTTTCTACTATTTGACCTGGTGACCTAGTTTGTTTACCCCACATGACCAACTTTCAACTCAAGTTTCATGCTATTGGGCTGAAAAAAATACCTAGCTATACAGTGTTCACAAGGTTTTTCTACTATTTGACAGGGTGACCTACTTTTTGACCCCACATGATCAAAGTTCGAACTTGTCTCAGGTTTTATTAGGTTAATAATTCTGACAAAGTTTCATGTAGATTAATTGGGCTGAAAATGTAACCTCTAAAAGGTTCACAAGGTTTTCCTACTATATGACCTAGTTTTTTACCCTATGTGAACCACTTTCGAACTCGTCCGAGAATTTATCATGGCAATCATTCTGACCAAGCTTCAGGAAGATTGTGCTAAAATTGTGACCACTAGAGTGTTCACAAGCAAATTGTTGACGACGCACGACGGACGACACATGACAGATATTCAAGTCTCCCAAAAGCTCACACTGAGCTAAAAAATCGAAACAGTTTCTGTGAAATGGTTCTGGACATGCCAAAATGTTACATTTTGGGCAAACAAACAACCATAACTGGTTTTCCATGGTCAATGTTAGAGATACTTAGTGTTAGTGATACAGGCTCACATTCTGTTATGTACGTAATAGCCATTTACACTAAGTTTCAATTAAAAACTCCGAATTTCTTCTGAGATATGCACTGATTCACGGACAACATCAAAACTATATCTCTCCGCCTACAGCGGGGAATAATAATATAGGCAGGGTTCAAGCTAGGCCCAATTAAATTTTAGTGAGAAGTGATGTTTCCCTCAGCCCAAAAATAGAGAAAAGTGAGGGGCCTCAGGGAGAAGTGACCCATTTTGCTTATCGGCAAATTCTGAACTGTCATGAAAATATAAGATTTGGAATACCAAAACTGCAGAAAAAATTATTTGATGTTCTGAATTACATGTATTTCAAATGTGATAAAATGTAATAAAAGGGAGATAAACAACTTGAAATATTTCATTGTTACAATCCTTTAATTTGGTCCTTTGCAATACCAAGTGCCAAACCTTAACACATAAACACAATACATTCACAATCAATCAAGGTTGCATTCATCTTCTGTTAACCCTTTCCCTGTTCTATGTTTCTTTCAAATTTCAATACCTACTGAATATTCATGAACAAAATAGTTATAATGAAATATGGAAGGTGCAGCATTGTAGCCATTTCAGAATCTAAAGAAACAGATTTATCAAAATCCATTAGCAAACAGAACAGACCCTGATCAGACGGCTCCTCTAGGAGCCATCTGATCTGGGTGTACTCTGTTTGCAAATGCATGAAAACATGTTTATATGAGGGAAAGGGTTAAACAAATGAATACAAACACACAATAATTACTGATAAAAAATTGGACAACTTGAGTCTATGGACAAATTGAGTCTATCTTCAAGTTTGCAGTGTTTATTCTGGTGGTAGCTGATCTAGATCTATAGCTTGTTATCACAAATGTTCCCTTTCTTCTCATGTTGGTCATACTGCTGTCTAACTAATATCCAATACAAATCTAAGGTCATGTATACATAATACGTTTCAATCAAATAATGTTGCACTTGTCTTCTGTTAAATAAAATAATAAAACAATCACAGTAATAGTTTTTCAGCAACACCCTATGAGTAAAGGCATCTTTGGTGGACTGCCAAACAGTGTAGAGCCAGATCAAAAACACTGCCTTTGATCAGTTTAAAGCTGATGATAAAAGTTGCATACAGTATAGATCTTAAAAATCTTAAGTCATATTTCTGCGGCAGCAATAGAAAATCTGCATGGGCAGCACGGCCGCCGTATCCCTTATTTTCACAGACCAAACGGTGGCCGTATAATTTTATGTGAGGAGTTATAATTTCTACAAACACTGTAGCTTTTTGCAACCAAGTTACAGTGTAGCAGTAGTGCCAGACTGACAGCATGGACACTGTACAGCATCTGTGCAGCCTCCTTGCGGATGCCATGGAATTTTTAGACAAGAGTGTTCGGAGGAACACATGTGTCCTGCTCGCAGCTGACAAAAACTGTTAATATGCTGAAGTGAAATCAGAAC
The DNA here is from genome assembly GCA_963576725.1 of Azorinus chamasolen. Taxonomy (NCBI): domain Eukaryota; kingdom Metazoa; phylum Mollusca; class Bivalvia; order Cardiida; family Solecurtidae; genus Azorinus; species Azorinus chamasolen. The sequence continues at coordinate 80,877,659 of OY755245.1, forward strand.
AAAGGGGAATAACTCAAAAAGTATTGCTTGCAGAGTGATGGACCTGTGTTACTTCAATGGTCCTAAATAAGAGGAAGACATATGTGAAATTTGAAAGCTCTATATAATGATTAGTTAAGAAATGACAGCCAAAAAAATGAAGTGTGAACAAAGGGGAATAACTCAAAAAGTATTGCATGCAGAGTAATGGACCTTAGTTACATCAATAGTCCTCAATAAGAGGAAAACACATGAGAAATGTGAAAAACTAGGGTTTGGTGGAGAAATAAAAGAGCTATTCTTAAAGATGTTTATTTTCCACATCTTATCTGGGCATCTGAGCTTTTATATATCCATCTTCGGATGGGACCTATTATGTTTTACCAATGACTGGCAGGTGATATCATGTACAGTGTACAGTTGACTGCACTTTAACCCTTGCCCCGAATAATACTCATGAAAGAAATAATGACATTATGAATATTTATTACCTGAATATTTATAATGATATACATGTACACATGAATATTTGGTATCGGTAGAAACTGTCAAGTCAGATCTATTATAATCTCACAATCAAACACAGCAGACCCTGATCAGATGGTTCCTGTTTGCAAAGGTACGAAGAAGCGTTTCTTTTGAAAGGATTCACTTGAGAAGCTTTAGTTCAATCTTCACCAAACTTAGAGGTAATATACTATTTCAGTCATGTTTGATAACCATTTCAATGCATATCACATTGGAGTTGTGTAACCCTTTCTTTGCCAAAATTCTTACTGTAATGTTTTGCCCGAGATGGTTGTATTTTGTGAAAGCTTGTAACTCTCGTTTTATCTGCTTTATTTCTAACATGTATTTTGGTGTACGTTTTGTATGTTTATAATAGTAGCTCTTATCTGCCGATGCTTTTCCACACAACACACATTTGTATGGTGTATTTGTCCTGCATGAACATGCATATGAACGTCTAGTTTAAGTTTAGCAGAAAAGCTTTTTGAGCAAATACTTTCTCCCATAAGACTGAATCTGTGCATTCTAAGGGTATTTGTTTACCTAAAACTCCCCACATACTGTGCATACAAAAAGATGTTTTCCCTTATGTAGGTCCTTATGATTTCTTGTATAATTCTTACTAAATTGTTTTTAGAAGAAAGGTAAAATATAGCAGAACTAACGATCTCAGGGGTTCTAATTGTAACTTTTTAATTTGTTGAATTGTTTTTAGCAAATTTCACACCTCATCTTTTCTGCAGGTTTTTCTGTATGCGAGCAAAAATGTGTTTTTTTTGGTGCGTATTGTTCAGAGTAGCAAGTTCAACACATGTCCCACGTAAATCACATTATTCCAACATACATGCAATTAACATAATGCACAAGCTCTTTCTTTCTCTTAAACCCTTTCCCCACAGTGCTCACAATTGCAGGGCTGATCATCTGAATGCCGAGCTTGATGTATTTTCAGCTCCATGTTTGTTCGAAAAGCTATTCTGCAAATATCACAAACACATGTTTTTAATTCCCGAATGCATAGCCATATGCTTTTTAAACAGAATTTCTGTGTAACGTCACAATCACAAACTTCACATACAAATGGTTTCTGGCTTTTGTGCCCATATTTGTGTGCCAATAGCCTTTTCCTTTTCTTGAATGTTTAAAAACAGAGAAAACACTTGAATTCATGCTTCCAAACAATTTCATACAACTCATCATCAAGCTGCTTATTATTGCCATCATTTCGCCAGAAGCAATCATTTACAAGATATCTATTGCAAGCTTCACTTCTATTGCATTTAACACTTGGAATGGACTTATCACAGAATCCTTTCATGTAAACTGTTTCTTAAAAAATGAACTCAAATGGACCAGCGAGCTTCTTACATTTACTTTCATGGTCTTTTTCTGCTTTTCAGAAACTTGGTCTTTACCTTGATCATTACTATCCCAAATTGTGCACATATTGGTCTCCTGTGCAACATCTGAAGCAAATTCTTTAGCACAAGAATTGCATTTAAACGACAGATTATCACTGTTTTGCATATGCTGCTTCAAAGACACATTTCTGCTAAATTGGCTGGTACAAACTGAAGAAAAAACCAGAAGGATTGTACGTGATAGGCTCAGGTGTTTCACTCAAGTCTGTCTGGTTCTGAAAAGAAAACAAGTATGTGACATGTGAATACCTTTATATAAATAGATAACCATTTCAATGCTGAAGATTCAGAGTAGAATACCCCATAACTGATTAAAGGTAGACTTCAATCAGTATGAACGTGTATATATAATTTGTGAGAGGATTTTGAATGACAAACAGTGCAGACCCTGATCAGAGTGCTCCTACAGAAATCTTCTGATCTTGTCTTACACCAATCTTGTTTCCAAACTTGTTTCATGCAATTAAACTATAAAGGTTAAGAAAGTTTACATCAACAATTGTACTGAAGACAACACATCACCGTATATTCTGAAAAGAAATGCTACCGGTAACCCATTTATCTCATCCAGATCTTACTTTGGAACCCATCCAATATTTATGTGGAGGGGGCACAGTAAACAAAATAGGTTCTTGAATAAGCCATTTGCATAGATGGTTTCAGCAAACAGTGTAGACCCTGATCAGAGGGCTCCTTCAGGTGCCCTCTGATCTGTGTCTACACTGTTTGCATTTGTCCCTTTAACCCTTTCCCTGTTCTATGTTTATTACAGATTTCAATACCTACTGAATATTCATGAACAAAAAGGTTATTATGAAATATGGAAGATGGAGTATTGTAGCCATTTTAGAAAGTAAAGACACAGATCTTTGAAATTCTATTAGCAAACAGAGCAGACCCTGATCAGATGGCTCCTCTAGGAGCCGTCTGATCTGGGTCTACTCTGTTTGCAGATGCGTGAAAACACATTTATATGAGGGAAAGGGTTAAAGGGACACTGGGCACAAAAGGTTTAATTTAGATGTAAGAATATATATATTGTTACATGTACTGGCTGTTGCTTATGTACTAGTCTATTTGATTCTCAAACTGCATGCTGGTCTGCTTCATAACTAAAACATAATCCAACTCGAACCTATCTACACTAAGCGCAGTAAAAACTCTATACTACTAACAATCCAATACGTACAACTATTGATCTTTAAAACAGGTGGCAGCTTAATGTAGGGTGAAAGACAAACAGAAAGTTCCTCCAGGAGCTTTCTGCATGACTTTCACCCTGCATTAAGCAACCACCTGCCTACAAGACATATATTCTTCATTACTAAAACTTCGCAGTATCAAGTTTTTACTGTAATAGAAAACACAATCTCCCCTCTCCACCGGTATGAAATGCTGAATATTTCAACATGGCCCCATTTCTTTAACTTTAAATTAGACCTATATAGTAGCAAATATTTCCTCCAGGAAGGTCTGCCCTATTTGTCTTAGTCTGTCCCAATACTTCAAGTTATTGGAGTATACAGATATTGTCCTTCTCTTCAATTGCATAGTTTAAATGTGAAACAATGTGGCTCTGGGTGTGACACCGTTACTCTACATCTAATCTACATCCAAGTTTTACAAAACTATTGGCAAAGGAAATCACAAAATTACTTAATCCTCTAGTTCATAAATACCCCTTTCTATGCTTTTGCAAACAAATTAGACCTAGATCAGACGATTTCTTACGGAGCCGTTTGATCAGGGTCTGCTCTGTTGGCTTATGATATAATATAGATATGATTCTAGTTTCTAGCAATAGCATAGTTTCTTCTATAAGTTGTAGATTCATATCTACATTATATCATAAGCAAATAGGGCAGACCCTGATCAGTCAGTTCCTAAATGAGCTGTCTGCTCTGGGTCTACTCTGTTTACAGAGGCATATTTATGGAGTAATCTTCTCCAAAGGAAAACAAAGAATTGCAAGGCAGCAGCTACATTGTAGTCCCAGTTTAACGCCATTTGCAATGTCTGATTCTCTTTCTCCAAGTCTCATGTATGAAGCAGACACTTGATTGTGACACCATGAATGTATTGATCTATTTATAACAAAATGCTATTTACATACTAATTATTTCTAACCCATCTAAAAATTTGATGAGTTCTAAATTGATAGCAAAATTTCATTGTCGTTGTGATACAAAGAGATCCTAAATCACAAGCAGACATTAGTCAAAGAAATAATCACCTCATAGGAGAGTACACTTTGTTAGTATGTCTGTCCTGTCACTTTCACTAATTAAAGAACTTTAGTGAGCAAGCTCGTATACCCCATGATGATGCCACCACGTTGCCAGAGAAAACTAGAACTATCACTAAAGTTGATTAATACCCCCACTAGCACATTTGACACAGAGATGGGGTCAATGCAGGTCAACTTCAGTCCGTAGTACTACCCATCAACTAAGATATTATTATTAAACCTATCTCAGGGTCTAAACTGTAACTTAATATAAGGGGAGATAATTCAATAATGATGTGAAGAAGTAAAACCAAAAATAACAGGATTACAATTTCAGATGGTTTTTAACAATACAGCAAAATTTAAAAAAAAAGTTCCATTGAAGTGCATATGTGTGTATGTGTTTCATTTTCATTTGTTAACTTACAAAAAGGGAGATAATTAGTGAAAAGAAGAGATGAATCAAAACCCTTATCACAGGTGCACAACTACAGATGGTGTTCAATAATACAATGTACTTAAAAATTTAAAAAGGTTCTGTTGAGGTATGACCGGGTAAAGCTCCGAACCGCTAAATTTTCATTTGTTTAGTTATGAAAAGGGAGATAATTCATTCATGCACGAAGCGACAAATCAAATCCTTTATAGGAGTTGCACAACTATAGATTATCTTAAAAATTAGTGAAAATTTTGAAAAAGTTCTGTTGAGGTATGACAGAGGAAGGCTCCGGACATTTCAATTTATAAAAATTAAAAATGAATGAAGAATCAAATCAAAACCGCAATTGCTGGTGCACAATTTCAGATGGTGTTCAACAATACTACTTAATTAAAAAAAAAAATCTGTTGAGGTATGGCAGAATAAAGCTGTGGACTAAATTTCATATATTAGAAATAGGAAAAGGGAGATAATTCAATAACGAAATGATTAATCATAACTGCAATTGCAGATGCACAACTTCAGATGTTTTCCAAAAACACTACATAATTTAAAAATGTTCCATTGAAGGATGGCAAAGAAATGCTCCGGACAAATTCCCTCTATTAAAATTACGAAAAGGGAGATAAATCAGTAACGAAATGATGAATCAAAACTGCAATCACAGGTGCACAACTTCAGATGGTGATCAACAATACTGCCTAATTTAAAAATGTTCCGTTTGAAGGATGGCAGAGTAAAGCTCCAGACAAAATTCTGTCTTCAGACGGACGGACAGACGGACGGAGTGATTCCAGTATATCCCCTACCATTCGTTGGGGGGGGGGGGGGGGGGGGGGTAATCTCATCCAAGCTTTCATTCATTTCATGACAATTCTTAAAGCAGATTTGGGAAAAATTGGTCAAGAACTGAAAGGTGCTAGATAAGCAAAAATGTATTAAAATACATGGACAGGCTGATTGGTGGATGGACCAGTCAAAAATTATATATCCCATTCAACTCAAAGGTGATTCAACTTCATTGCTTGGGGTATAATTACTATTTTCTGACTATCTGAAGACAATTTGCTTTTCTTCTCACTCTTACCAGTATGTTCTCTCAAAATCAGACTTGTACTGGTTCTTCTATAATTTCTGTAACATGGTTGCCAATTGCAACAGAACAGATGCCGTGCTGTACCAGAACTATGGTAACTACTTCGTCTAGACCCTTTTCAGCTGGTTCTGTTATATCCACATCATTTGTCTTATAACTTTATCCATATTACACATCCACCCTGTCTTGTACATATATACATGTAGTCATTAGAATTAAGATCTTCCCATGGTCCTTCATTTTTCCTGCTTCCATCATTTTCAACCATAATAATTTCTTCCGATTCATTAGAATCATTGATTTGCTTATTACATTTTTCTTCCATTGTTGTTCTGTCCAATACTGCAGGCAAGTAGCTGCTGTGGATTACTTTATCTGCTTCTTTCTCTGTTATGCCCTCTAAGTATAAAACCAATTTCCGTATTCTGGCTTTAATACTATTTACAGTTTTTTCCACAGTTAGGATATCAGTCAATTCATTCATCACATGCTTGAAGGTTGAAAAACCTAAGGTCCATGTTGGTGAATCCATGTCAACATTCACATATATGTCTGCAAAGATATTAAATAAAAAAAATGACATACATAATTAACCCTTTCCTTCATACAAGCGGGCCATGAGGCCCTGAAGCGCTCACCTGAGATAACCCCTGGGATGGGGCCATTTTTTCACCGAAAAGTCATTATTTGTACAACCTTGGAAGAGAACCATAAGGCAAAGCTGCATGCCATTAATTAAAGGTCTAAGCCTTATGGTTTCAGAGAAAAATAATATTTTATAATTATTTTCCCCATGAAAAACTAATAAGCCCCAGGGCAGGGCCAAGTTTCGCCCGGAGGTCGGGGTCATAAGTTAAAAATATTCTTCGCAGAGGACCACAAGGCAAAGCTACATACCGAATATGGAAGGTATGGGTCTTATGGTTTCAGGGACTAAGACTTTTGAAGTTTTTTCTTAAGTAAGTCTATGAATTAACAAGAGGGCCAGAATGGCCCTGACATCGCTCACCAGGCAATCAGAGGAGAAGATGTTCAAAGTTTTCACTATCTGTTTCTAGAGAAAACTAGCCACCCCTGGGGCGGGGCCAATTTTGATCCAAGGGGCATAATTTATACAACTTTTGTAGAGGACTTGAACATGATGCTATGTGCCAAATATGAAAGCTGAGAACCTTCCAGTTTCTGAGGAAAATATTTTCAAATTTGACACTATATGTTTCTATTGCAAACTGGCTACCCCTGGGGCGGGGCCAATTTTGACCCCGGGGGCATAATTTATATAAATCTTGTAGAGGACCTGAACATGATGTTATGTGTCAAATATGAAAGCTGAGAACCTTCCAGTTTCTGAGGAGAAGATTTTCAAAGTTGTCACTATATGTTTCTATTGAGACATGGCTACCCCTGGGGCGGGGCCAATTTTGACCCCTGGGGCATAATTTATATAACTTTTGTAGAGGACCTGAATATGATCCTATGTGCAAAATATGAAAGCTAAGAACCCTGTAGATTTAGAGGAGAAGATTTTCAAAGTTTTCACTATATGTTTCTATTGAAAACTGGCCATCCCTGGGGCGGGTCAATTTTGACCCCAGGGGCATAATATATATAACTTTTGTAGAGGACCTGAACATGATGCTATGTGCCAAATATGAAAGCTGAGAACCTTTCAGTTTCAGAGAAGAATATATTCAAAGTTTTACCATATATTTCTATTGAAAACTGGCTACCCCTGGGGTGGGGCCAATTTTGACCCCAGGGGCATAATTTATAAACAAATTGTAGAGAACCTGAACATGATGCTATGTGCCAAATATGAAAGCTGAGAACCTTCCAGTTTCAGAGGAGAAGATTTTCAAAGTTTCACTATATGTTTCTATTGAAAACTGACCACCCCTGGGACGGGGCCAATTTTGACCCCAGGGGCATAATTTATATAAATTTTGTAGAGGACCTGAACATGATGCTATGTGCCAAATATGAAAGCTGAGAGCCTTTCAGTTTCAGAGAAGAAGATTTTCAAAGATTTCACTATTTGTTTCTATTGAAAACTGCCCACCCCTGGGGCGGGGCCAATTTTGACCCCAGGGGCATAATTTATAAAAAAATTGTAGAGAACCTGAACATGATGCTATGTGCCAAATATGAAAGCTGAGAACCTTCCAGTTTCAGAGGAGAAGATTTTAACAGGGTTCCCACAAAACAGAAAAAATAAAATTCCCTGACTTTTCACTGACTTTTCCCTGACCGAATTTCAATTTTCCCTGACCCCATGTTAACATAAGTTAAATTGTTGATCTATGAGCATAATAGATCAATAAATGTTGACATCCGTCCTCCCATCAGCCAACCCTTACCATCTCTCTCTTTATGATAACTGTGTATACAGCAGTAGTGTTGTGATCATTTAAAAAAAATGTTTTTTGACTTTTTCATTTGTAATTGCTCAATATTGAATGTAACATGCAGGATGCCAAACATGTCCTAATATGCACCCAAAGTATAAAGTCTCTTGAATCTTTTCTACCTCTCTTAACCCTTTCCTCCATGAGTTTTTATTAGAGACTCCATCTACTGTGAATACATAATTAAGTAAAATTTTATTTTTAAGCAAAGTTATGAAATATTTTGGCAGTAGACTACAGTAAAAACTCAGAAATATGATATTTTTCTAAGCAAACAGAGTAGACCCTGATCAGACAGCTCCTACAGGAGCTGCCTGATATGGGTCTATTCTGTTTGCAAAGGTGATAAAGTGTGTATGGTGGAAATAGTCAATCTTTCAGTTTTTCTGTGTAAGCTGAATTTTAAAATAGTACATACAGTAAGACACTGATATAGCATGCTATTAAAATGGGGTCAAAATTGGCCCCGCCCCAGGGCCGGCTAGTTTTCTATAGAAACACATAGTGAAAACTTTGAAAATCTTCTCCTCTGATTTTCTGGTGAGCGATATCAGTGCCTTTCAGGCCCTCTTGTTTTGTAATTTAATCAAAATTTTGGATCACTTGGGATGTTTTCCCAAATTGGGAAAAATAGGTCCTTTTAATGGGTCTCTGTAGACGCCAGAAAAGGGTCTGCATTTTCAATGTGTCATAATAGCAGACCAAATATTGCTGCACTAACAATTCAAGACAGTACAGTAGAATGTCCAATATCTAGCACCGCTGCCCTGCAGCCTGTCCGAACAAGTGAAGACACTACAGTAGAATGTCCAATATCTAGCATTGCTGCCCTATTCTAGTACTGCTGTTAAAATGGATGCTGGAGTCTTGCAGAGGTGCCAGAATTCTCCAATGATTTTGTTTTAACAGACTTCATGACAGATATACTATAAAATTTGGATGTGAAATATACAAAGCTAATCAAAGATGTATAAAGACGTTTGGTTTAGTCAAAATTGAAGAAACTGCCTTAGCCTTTTATTTTCATTCTTTCTCCTTTTTGACACATTTCCTCAACCCTCATCCTTTGTTTCCAAATTTCCCTGACTTTTCCCTGACTTTTGCCAAATTTCAAATTTCACTGACCAATTAAAGAATTCCCTGACTTTTCCCTGACCTTGAAAAAAACCCTTTTTTCCCTGACTTTTCCCTGTCCGTGGTCACCCTGTTTAAGTTTCACTATATGTTTCTATTGAAAACTGACCACCCCTGGGGCGGGGCCAATTTTGACCCCAGGGGCATAATTTATACAAATTTTGTAGAGTACATGAACATGATGCTATGTGCCAAATATGAAAGCTGAGAACCCTGTAGATTCAGAAGAAAAGATTTTCAAAATTGTCACTATATGTTTCTATTCAAAACTGGCTACCCCTGGGGCGGGGCCAATTTTGACCCCAGGGGCATAATTTATATAACTTTTGTAGAGGACCTGAACATGATGCTATGTGCCAAATATGAAAGCTGAGAACGCTGTAGATTCAGAGGAGAAGATTTTCAAAGTTGTCACTATATGTTTCTAATGAAATCTGGCTACCCCTGGGGCGGGGCCAATTTTAACCCCAGGGCCATAATTTATATAACTTTTGTAGAGGACCTGAACATGATGCTATGTGCCAAATATGAAAGCTGAGAACGCTGTAGATTCAGAGGAGAAGATTTTCAAAGTTGTCACTATATGTTTCTATTCAAAACTGGCTACCCCTGGGGCGGGGCCAATTTTGACCCCAGGGGCATAATTTATATAACTTTTGTAGAGGACCTGAACATGATGCCATGTACCAAATATGAAAGCTGAGAACCCTGTAGATTCAGAGGAGAAGATTATCAAAGTTTTACTATACATTTCAATAGAAAACAAGGCACCTCTGGGGCGGGCCAATTTTGACGCCAGGGGCAAAATTTATATAACTTTTGTAGAGGACCTAAAGATGATGCTATGTACCAAAGATGAAAGCTGAGAACCCCGTAGATTCAGAGGAGAAGATTTTTAAAGGTTCAAATTGTTGACGACGCACGACGCACACCGCACGACGGACAACGACGGACGACGGACATCAAGTGATCACAAAAGCTCACCCTGAGCACAAAAGTGCTCTGGTGAGCTAAAAATTAATATGCCCCAGGGCGGGGCCATTTTTTAACAAAGGGTCATAATTTGTACAATCTTGGTAGAGGACTATCTGGTTAAGCTGCATGTCAAGTATTAAAGGTTATTGGCCTTATGGTTTCAGAAAAGAAGATCTTTAAAGGTTTTCCAATATATGTCTAAAAATATGTAAAACTGATAAACCCGGGGGGGGGGGGGGGGGGCCATTTCGGCCTGGGGGTCAGATTTTGAACAATTTTGGTAGAAGACTATCAAAAAATGATATATACCAAATATCAAAGGTCTGGGCATTTTAGTTTCATAGAAGAAGATTTTTAAAGATTTTCCTATAAAAAACTGAAAAGCGCTGGGACGGGGGCCATTTTCGACCCAGTGGTCATAATCTGAACAATCTTTGTACAGGACCATTAGATAATGCTACATACCAAACATCAAAGCTCTAGACCTTACAGTTTCAGAGAAGATTTTTAAAGACGTTCCTATCAAAAATAGATAAGTCCTTGGGCGGGGCCATTTTTGGTCCGGGGGACATAATTTGAACAATATTTGTAGAGGACCATTAGATGATGCTACATACCAAATATCAAAGATCTAGGCCTTACAGTTTCAGAGAAGAAGATTTTTAAAGATTTTCCTAGTATGAAAAACTGATAAGCACTTGGGCGGGGTCACAATGTGAACAATATTTCGTTCCCCTAGCCACTGATGCTTCTGACAAAATTTGGTTAAAATCGGGTTAGCGGTTTCAGAGGAGATGTCATTTGAAAATGTGGACGGACGACCGACGGATCGCGGACACAATAGCTCATCCTGAGACTTAGGCTCAGGTGAGCTAATAAATGATTGTTCACCCCTTTGCAAACAGAGCAGATCAAGATCAAATGACTCATGTGGTAGCTGTCTTATCAGGGTCTGCCATGTTTGCTATAAATGAAATTATAATAGATCTGACTCTACAGTTTCTACCAATACCAAACAAGAGGGCCATGATGGTCCTGATATCGATCACCAGACAATCAGAGGAGAGGATTTTCAAAGTTTTCACTATATCGTTCTATAGAAAAATGGCCATCCCTGGGGCAGGGCCACATTTGACCCAGGGGCATAAATTATATAACTGTTGTAGAAGACCTGAACATGATGCTTTGTGCAAAATATGAAAGCTGAGAACCTTCAGGTTTCAGAGAAAAAGATTTTCAAATTGTTCACTATAATTTTTATGTTTCTATTGAAAATTGGCCACCCCTGGAGTGGGGCCAATTATGACCTAGGGGCATAATGTGTATACCTATTGTAAATAACTTGAAGTTGATGCTATGTGCCAATTATGTAAGCTGATAACCTTCAAGTTTCAGAGGAGAAGTTTTCACTATATGTTTCTAATTGAAAACTGGCCACCCCTGGGGCTGGGTCACATTTAACCCCAGGGACATAATTTATATAACTTTTGTAGAGGACGTGAACATCATGGTGCTATCTGCCAAACATGAAAGCTGAGGACCATCCGGTTACAAAAACAACTGATAAGCCACGGGCAGGGCATTTTTGGCCCGGATGTCATAATTTGAACAAACTTGGTAGAGGTCTATTAGGTGATGCTTCACACTAAATATCTAAGTGTGAATGTATATGGTTTCAGAGAAGAAGATATTTAAAGGTTTTCCTGTATAAGTCTATGTAAAACTGATCGGCCACGGGGCAGGGCAATTTTTGACCTAGGTCATAATTTGAACAAGCTTGGTAGAGGACCATTAGATGATGCTACATACCAAATATCTAAGCTCTAGGGTTTGTGGTTTCAGAGAAGGAGATTTTTAAACACGTTTACAAACAAGAGGGCCAGAATGGCCCTGAAGCGCTCACCAGACAATCAGAGGAGAAGATTTTCAAAGTTTTCACTATATGTTTCTATAGAAAATTAGCTGGCCCTGGGGCGGGGCCAATTTTGACCCAAATTGCAAAATTTATATAACTTTTGTAGAGGACCTGAACATGATGCTATGTGCCAAATATGAAAGCTGAGAACCTTATAGATTCAGAGGAGAAGATTTTCAAAGTTTACACTATATGCTTCTATTGAAAACTGGCTACCCCTAGGGCGGGGCCAATTTTGACCAAGGGGATATAATTTATATAACTTTTGAAGAGGATATGAACATGATGCTATGTACCAAATATGGAAGCTGAGAACCTTCTAGTTTCAGACGAGAAGATTTTCGAAGTTTTCACAATATGTTTCTATTGAAAACTGTCCATCCCTGGGGCGGGCCAATTTTGACCCCAGGGGCATAATTTATATAACTTTTGTAGAGGACCTGAACATGATGATATGTGCCAAATACGAAAGCTGAGAACCTTCCAGTTTAAGAGGAGAAGATGTTCAAAGTTTTCACTATATGTTTCTATTGTAAACTGGCTAACCCTGGGGCGGGGCCAATTTTGACCCCAGGGGCATAATTTATATAACTTTTGTAGAGGACCTGAACATGATACTATGTGCCAAATATGAAAGCTGAGAACCTTCCAGTTTCAGAGGAGAAGATTTTAAAAGATTTCACTATATGTTTCTATTGAAAACTGACCACCCCTGGGGCGGGGCCAATTTTGACCCCAGGGGCATAATTTATATAACTTTTGTAAAGGATCTAAACATGGTGCTATGTGCCAAATATGAAAGCTGAGAACCTTCCAGTTTCAGAGGAGAAGATTTTCAAACTTTTACTATATATTTCTATAGAAAACAAGGCACCCCTGGGGCGGGGCCAATTTTGACCCTAGGGGCATAATTTATATAACTTTTGTAGAGGACCTACAGATGATGCTATGTGCCAAAGGTGAAAGCTGAGAACCCTGTAGATTCAGAGGAGAAGATTTTTAAAGGTTCAAATTGTTGACGCGGGACGACGCACACCGCACGACGAACATTAGGCGATCACAAAAGCTCACCCTGAGCACTTTGTGCTCTGGTGAGCTAAAAACAACTGATAAGCCACAGGGTGGGGCCCTTTTTTTGCCTGGGGTCATGATTTGAACAAACATGATAGAGGACCACCCAAGGTACATTTCTATGAAATTTAGTTGAAATCCTCCCAGTGGTTTAGGAGAAGACGCCATTAAAAGTTTTGAAGAACAAGAGTGTACGGAAGAACACATATGTCACCTGCTCCCAACTGACACAAAAACTGTTAACATGCTGCAGTGGGAAAATCAGAACAAAGTGGAATAACTGGAATAACTCAAAAAGTATTGCATGCAGAGTGATGGACCTTAGTGACATCAATGGTCTTCTATGAGAGGAAGACACATATGAAATTTGAAAGCTCTACAATGATTATTTTGAAATGACAGCCAAAATAAGAAAGTGTGACAAAATCAGAACAAAGGGGAATAACTCAAAACATATTGCATGCAGAGTGTTTGACCTTAGTTATATCAACGGTCCTCAATGAGAGGAAGACAAAAAAGTCATGTGAAATGTGAAAGTTCTATAATGATTAGTTTAGAAATGACAGCTAAAGAAAACAAGAGGGCCAGAATGGCCCTGAAGCGCTCACCAGACAATCAGAGGAGAAGAATTTCAAAGTTTTCACAATATGTTTTTGAAGAAAACTAGTCGGCCCTGGGGCGGGCCAATTTTTGGGGCGGGACATAATTTATAAAACTTTTGTAGAGGACTTGAACATGATGCTACGAGCCAAATATGAAAGCTGAGAACCTTTCAGTTTCAGAGGAGAAGATTTTCAAAGTTTTCACTATATGTTTCTACTGAAAACTACCCACCCCTAGGCGGGGCCAATTTTGACCCCAGGGCCATAATCAATATAACTTTTGTAGAGGACCTGAACATGATGACCTGTGCCAAATTTGAAAGCTGAGAGGCTTCCAGTTTCAGAGGAGAAGATTTTCAAAGATTTCACTATTTGTTTCTATTGAAAACTGCCTGACCCTGGGGTGGGGTCAATTTTAACCCCAGGGCCATTAATTATATAACTTTCGTAGAGGACCTAAACATGATGCTATGTGCCAAATATGAAAGCTGAGAACCTTCCAGTTTCAGGAGAAGATTTTCAAAGTTTTCACTATATGTTTCTATTGAAAACTTCCCACCCCTGGGGCGGGCCAATTTTGACCCCAGGGGCATAATTTATATAACTTTTGTAGAGGACCTGAACAAAATGCTCTGTGCCAAATATGCAAGCTGAGAGCCTTCCAGTTTCAGAGGAGAAGATTTTCAAAGATTTCACTATTTGTTTCTATTGAAAACTGGCCACCCATGGGGCGGGGCTTATTTTGATCCCAGGGCCATAATTAATTTAACTTTTGTAGAGGACCTGAACATGATGCTCTGTGCCAAATATGAAAGCTGAGCACCTTCCAGTTTCAGAGGAGAAGATTTTCAAAGATTTCACTATTTGTTTCTATTGAAAACTGCCCGCCCCTGGGGCGGGGCCAATTTTGACCCCAGGGCCATAATTTATACAAATTTTGTAGAGGACCTAAACATGATACTATGTGCCAAATATGAAAGCTGAGAACCTTCCAGTTTCAGAGGAGAAGATTTTCAAAGTTTCACTATATGTTTCTATTGAAAACTTCCCACCCCTTGGGCGGGGCCAATTTTGACCCCAGGGGCATAATTTATATAACTTTTGTAGAGGACCTGAACATGATGCTCTGTGCCAAATATGAAAGCTGAGAGCCTTCCAGTTTCAGACGAGAAGATTTTCAAAGATTTCACTATTTGTTTCTATTGAAAACTGCCTGACCCTGGGGCGGGGCCAATTTTAACCCCAGGGCCATTAATTATATAACTTTCGTAGAGGACCTAAACATGATGCTATGTGCCAAATATGAAAGCTGAGAACCTTCCAGTTTCAGGAGAAGATTTTCAAAGTTTTCACTATATGTTTCTATTGAAAACTTCCCACCCCTGGGGCGGGCCATTTTTGACCCCAGGGGCATATTTTATATAACTTTTGTAGAGGACCTGAACAAAATGCTCTGTGCCAAATATGCAAGCTGAGAGCCTTCCAGTTTCATCAGAGAAGATTTTCAAAGATTTCACTATTTGTTTCTATTGAAAACTTCCCACCCATGGGGCGGGGCCAATTTTGACACCAGGGCCATAATTTATATAACTTTTGTAGAGGACCTGAACGTGATGCTCTATGCCAAATATGAAAGCTAAGAGCCTTCCAGTTTCAGAGGAGAAGATTTTCAAAGATTTCACTATTTGTTTCTATTGAAAACTGCCCACCCCTGGGGCGGGGCCAATTTTGACCCCAGGGGCATAATTTATATAACTTTTGTAGAGGACCTGAACGTGATGCTCTATGCCAAATATGAAAGCTGAGAGCCTTCCAGTTTCAGAGGAGAAGATTTTCAAAGATTTCACTATTTGTTTCTATTGAAAACTGCCCACCCCTGGGGCGGGGCCAATTTTGACCCCAGGGGCATAATTTATATAACTTTTGTAGAGGACCTGAACATGATGCTATGTGCCAAATATTAAAGCTGAGAGCCTTCTGGTTTCAGAGGAGAAGATTTTCAAAGTTTTACTATATGTTTCTATTGAAAACTTCCAACCCCTGGGGCGGGGCCAATATTGACCCCAGGGGCATTATTTATATAACTTTTGTAGAGGACCTATAAGTGATGCTATGTACCAAAGATGAAAGCTGAGAACCCAGTAGATTCAGAGGAGAAGATTTTTAAAGGTTCAAATTGTTGACGCGGGACGACGGACGAAGCACAACGACGGACGACGGACATCAGGCAATCACAAAAGCTCACCCTGAGCACTTTGTGCTCTGGTGAGCTAAAAAAGAAAGTGACAAAATCAGAACAAAGGGGAATAACTAAACAAGAGGGCCAGAATGGCCCTGAAGCGCTCACCAGACAATCAGAGGAGAAGATTTTCAAAGTTTTTACTATATGTTTCTGTTGAAAACTGGCTACCCCTGGGGCGGGGCCAATTTTGACCCCTGGGCATAATTTATACAAATTTTGTAGAGGACCTGAACATGATGCTATGTGCAAAATATGAGAGCTGAGAACCTCCCAGTTTCTGAGAAGAAGATATTCAAAGATTTCACTATTTGTTTTTATTGAAAACTGTCCACCCCTGGGGCTGGGCCAATTTTGACCCTGGGGTCATAATTTATATAAATTTTGAAGAGGACCTGAACATGATGCTCTGTGCCAAATATCAAAGCTGAGAGCCTTTCGGTTTCAGAGGAGAAGATTTTCAAAGATGTCACTATTTGTTTCTTAATTTAAAACTGCCCATCCCTTGGGCGGGGCCAATTTTGACCCCAGGGCCATAATTTATATAACTTTTGTAGAGGACCTGAACATGATGCCATGTGCCAAATATGAAAGGTGAGAGCCTTCCAATTTTAGAGGAGAAGATTTTCAAAGATTTCACTATTTGTTTCTATTGAAAACTGCCCAGCCCCTGGGGCGGGCCAATTTTGACCCCAGGGCAATAATTTATGTACTTTTGTAGAGGACCTAAACATGATGCTCTGTGCCAAATATGAAAGCTGAGAGCCTTCCAGTTTCAGAGGAGAAGATTTTCAAAGATTTCACTATTTGTTTCTATTAAAAACTGCCCAACCCTGGGGCGGGGCCAATTTAGACCCCAGGGCCATAATTTATATAACTTTTGTAGAGGACCTGAACATGATGCTTTGTGCCAAATATCAAAGCTGAAAGCCTTCCAGTTTCAGAGGAGAAGATTTTCAAAGATTTCACAATTTGTTTCTATTGAAAACTGACCACCCCTGGGGCGGAGTTAATTGTGACCCCAGGGCCATAATTTATATACCTTTTGTAGAGGACCTGAACATGATGCTATGTGCCAAATATGAAAGATGAGAGCCTTCCAGTTTCAGAGAAGAAGATTTTCAAAGATTTCACTATTTGTTTCTATTGAAAACTGCCCGCCCCTGGGGCGGGGCCAATTTAGGCCCCAGGGCCATAATTTATATAACTTTTGTAGAGGACCTGAACATGATGCTATGTGCCATATATGAAAGCTGAAAGCCTTCCAGTTTCAGAGGAGAAGATTTTCAAAGTTTTACTAATGTTTCTATTGAAAACAAGGCATTCCTGGGGCGGGGCCAATTTTGACCCCAGGGCCATAATTTATATAACTTTTGTAGAGGACCTAAAGATGATACTATGTGCCAAAGGTGAAAGCTGTGAACCCTGTAGATTCAGAGGAGAAGATTTTTAAAGGTTCAAATTGTTGATGACTGACAATGCATGACGGGCGACGCACGCCGATGGACATCAGGCAATCACAAAAGCTCACCCTGAGCACTTTGTGCTCTGGTGAGCTAAAAAGTATTGCATGCAGAGTGATGGAATTAAGTTACATCAACGGTCCTCAATGAGAGGAAGAAACATGTGCAATTTGAAAGCTCTATAAAGATTAGTTAAGAAATAACAGCCAAAATAAGAATGTGAGACAAAATCAGAACAAAGGGGAATAACTCAAAAAATATTGCATGCAGAGTGATGGACCTTAGTTACATCAATGATCCTCAATGAGAGGAAGACACATGTGAAAGCTCTATAATGATTAGTTTAGAAATATGACAGCCAAAAAAGAAGAAAGTGTGATGGACAGAAAGATGAACAGATATGGACAGACAGACAGACGACGGAAAAGTGATCTCTAAGTGACACACTGCCTCTCGGCAGGTGACACAAAAATGTTGGAGACTCACGATGGACACAGGGCGATCACAATAGCTCACCTTGGCACTTTGTGCCAGGTGAGCTAAAAAGAGGGCCATTTGCCCATGCACTGTTTCGATCATATTATACATTTATAGTGATATATTGACAATGTTCGCTATTCAGACAACAGACAGCATTTCTAACAAATGACAGAAATCAGTGTTAACCCTATCACTGCTAAGCATGACTTAACTGAAATTAGTACACAGTTTGGATTCTGATCTAAAGCATATGTAACTGTTACTGAAAGCTAAAACAATTAACTTTCAACAAGATATGTTTGTGAAACACGTTGCCCCCGCCCAATTTGACCTTTGACCCTGAAGGATGACCTTGACCTTTTTGACAATGTCACCCCCTCAAATATGCAGCTTCACGAGATACATGCCAAAAATATCAAGTCTCTATCTCTACTGGTTGAAAAGTTACGGCCAATGTTAAAGTCAGTGATTTGACTTATATATTTGACTTCTGACCTTGAAGGATGACCTTGACCTTGACATGTCACCCCTCAAAATGTGCAGCTTCATGAAATGCACATGCCCGCCAAATATTAAGTCTATCTCTACTGGTTGAAAAGTTATGGTCAATGTTAAAGTCAGTGATTTGATCAATATATATTTGACCTCTGACCTTGAAAGGATGACATGTCACCTCTCAAATTGTGCAGCTATATGAGATAAATATGCATTCCAAATATCAAGTCTCTATCTGTACTGACTCAAAAGTTATGCCTGACCAATGTTAAAGGTGAAGACAAACAGACAGACAGGGCAAAAACAATATGCCCTGCCCCCGCCGATTTGATCTGGGGGCATAAAAATAATTCAACCACTTAGTTTTCTCAATATAAAATAAATGTTGGTTACTTGTTTCTCTTAACACAATTTCTACTGTACTGAGGTTAGGGGTCAATGGCATAACACCCACTGCCCAGCTTGCAGCTGGAATGTGATACTGGCTGTGACCTCTGTCTAAGGGGTAGCCTTTAAACTGTAGTTTCTGATGTGAAAATGTCTATTTCAAAGTATAACCCACAGGCCAGGGCCAAGTTTTAACACAGAACTATAATGATAACAAACTTCATAAAGGTATACTAAGTAAATTTATACACCAACTATCTAAGCTCTGGGACATGTGGTTTTTGACAGTTAATTAAAGGATTAATGAGGTCTATTATATTTTAAATGATTGTTGATATTTAATTATTTATTTAGTTATTTATTAGTTCGGTGTTATTAATTGAAAGTGATTGATCAGAAAAACGAATTCAAAGTGGTGAACAGAATGACAAAAATGAGTCTGAATTTGGTGATGAAGGAACTTTTTTACTTCAATGTGTATGTTTCTCATTATGGCATGTGCCTTGAATGTGTTAATTACCAATGATTAAGTGCCACGTCTACCTTTAAATAGGGACCTGTTCGACGTAAGCATGGTTCTCTTTAAAGCTAATCAATACACTTAATGCATCTTAACAACCAATTTATACTGATTGCACTGACCAACTGATTCACCATATGATGCCAGTTTGCATCAACATCAAAGGGCTTTCCCAACTTTTATTTATTGCTACAAGCGTAACTAATATCAAACACTGTATAGGTAGTACACAGATCATCTGACAAAATCGATCAAATTGTTCATCATTTCATTCCGAATTATTTAAACATTTGCACAAAGTAAACAACTATTAACGACCCCTCCCCTCACAAAGTCTTCCATTGTGTGCTTTCAAATGCATATGATGATCAGGGGCTACACTCAAAGTTCAATCTTGGTCAACACTAACTGAAAACACGTTTTGTTATGTTGTTATCGATACCTTACAATAGGTGCGAAATATAATCACTATATAATTGCTTTCTAGGCGAATTCACCATTCGGGTTACTATATATCTAATTGTAGGTGAGTTGGTCATTAGGTGAATTCACCATAAACCATCATAACATAGATAAGAAACTTAGACAAATCACGCAACATCTCGCGGCCAACGTACCAAATCAATGTCCAGCACTTACGAGAAGACCAGATACCAGTGTTTTCTCTAGCGTGTGTTTTTGACGCAGTTATATCACGTTTAACGCATTAATTACCGACTTTGCGTTTTTCCGTGGCAAATTCAAATTGTATTCATGAAGCTCTGCAAGTTTTGACTTCAATAGCGATTGTGCGAAAATCGGAGAGGTGTTCCGACTTGTATAAATTTGTTTGTGTTATAGCCTTGCCCATTGTTTATTGAAATAGACGCTTGCATAATTCATACAGTTTAAATATTTCACGAGTCCGATAAAGTGCCTAGTAAATTTGCGTTGTCATTTTTCGCGAGATTTAATAAGACAATGTCGGCTGCAAAACAGTGACATTTGACATCCTTTTTTTGAAGTTCAGAAACGAAAGAAGAATCAGAACACTAGAATAAGAATTTAAATACTCAAAACGAAAGGATTTTATCGGCAGATCATTTATAAACCTAAATAAGATCGCAAACAGATGCCAGCGAGAGAGTTTTGCCAAGAATGGATTGAACGTTATTCTTGCCATTTCTTGGTTGCAGTATGAACATAATAAAATGACTTGCTCAGTATGCATATCCACGGGGAAAGATAACCCTTTTGTGTCTTGGTGCGTGAACTTTCAGACTTCCACTTTTGTAAGACATGTGCACTGCACAGTCAAATCAACACAACGCTGACCTCGATTCAATGTCACTACAACAAAATATGTGGTAAGACAGACACATTCTCTAGTTCACTTATAAAAAATGAATAATTGATATTAAGACTGTTTTTAGAAAGTATTAAAGAGGAAGTCCCTACAATGAGCGCATATTTTCAATAATATCATAAAACCTGGTATTTGTTATGCTCAATCATTATTATGAAGATTGTCAATTTGAACTTATATCGAAAAATGCCCCTGTGATACAAAATTAATCTATTTCATCAATACTTATAATTTTTGTTCTATGTTGACATTAAATTTTGTTGTACAACAAAATATTATCGGCCCTTTCCGTTCAAATTTTCCGCGTTCTGTCGATGATCACCCGATCCCTCCATTGTTTACGTAACAGCTTGTCTCGGAGGTGGTCGGAGAAACGTGAATAGCGCGAACAGATATGAAACTAAAACCAAACCCGAATAAGACTGAAAAGTCGGGGAAAAAATCGGGATCGTTGATACCAAATGGAAAAGTAGTAAAGTCAAGCAGGCAAAGCCACATACAAGACGCAACCACCACCAAAACACCGATAGACAGCATGACACACATACACACAACCACACACCCAAACGCACACTCACATACGAGATGAACACAGAAAACACCAAAAGACACACAAGAACCAGAGACAAACGTTCCACACATGAACAAAATCACAAGCACAAAGATGCAAGGCAAACACATGGATGTTTTGTCATTTTCACCATTTATTTGATAGGTTTTCTTGTGATATACTTCTTTTCAGCGTATAAACAAATCAGTTTTGTACATTTTAGGCATTTCTGCAACATGTCGAATGTAGGAACTTCCCCTTTATCTAGAAAACAGTGCACACCCTGATCTGAGGACTGCTTTAGGAACCCTCAGAGCAGGGTATTCAGTACTATTTACTGTTTGTAAAATATATACTTTTACTGGTTTCCTGCATAGAAAGGTATTTCTTAGGGTTAACTTAAGGTTAAATCAAATACACTTTTTAAAAAAATGACAGTTTCAAATTTCAAAGGCTTGTGTTGAACATAGTAATTGTTTATTATAAAACAGAGATCAAAGATCTTTATTTATATATAAAAAATAAAATAATCTGTGAAAGAAAATAATTTTTGTTTGACCCTCTGGTTTTTGCAATTGATCCCCAGTTTTATTTCAAGGGGTCAAGCATAACTCCCCAAAAATAAAGTCTAGGAGAAATCACTGCAGATACCATTTTATATTAGTGGCCAAATTGACCCAGGATTAAATTGTCCTGGATTAATTGACAATTGAAATGAAGATACAGATCTGTATATATTCTTACCAAACAAGGAATATATTATGCCTAAGTTCGTTCTTTTTCCTAAATTTTATCAATCAAGGGAAGTAACTATTCATATAAAAGAAACTATATCTTTTTCTAGGGTACGTCAGTGCAATATCGTCATCGTCCAAATCAAATTTTCTATAAATACTCTGTTTCAAATTCAAATCTGAGAGAATTGGTTTCAAACTTTGTGGGGGTGTTGGGGAGGGGTAGAGGGGTGGGGTAGTGTCCAGTGATTAAGTATCATACAGTGATACGGTCCCGGGTCAACTCGGCCCTCGGGCCAACTCGGCCCCTGAGTCAACTCGGCCTCGGGTCAAGTCGGTCGGGTCAACTTGGCCTGGGTCAAGTCGGCCCGCAAATATTATTTCATAATTACATTTTGGGGGGAATATTCTTTATTTTGAAGTACTTTAATATTTTGTTTCCTAGAGATACCCGATACTACAGATGCGCACCATGATCTGTTTCATACATGAATTAAAGAAATGTAAAAAAAAATGTTTTATCAGGACTAAGCAACATTAATAAATAACAATAATCAGAAAAAGTAAACACTTTTTGGATTCTGTGACACAGTAAATTCATCTTGGTTGTATTTGTAACTATCTATCTCTCTATCTAGTGATTTCTGCCTCACACCCTCACGGGTAATTTCGGGCAGCAACTCTAGCAAGTAGGCCTACTCGTACATTTATGCGAAAGTGAATAAACGTAGTAAACATAGTCCATTAGCATCTGTCATAAATATCACTTATTGAAGGGCCTGATACTCTTTAAGCTTATAAATACACAATACAAATACTACAGTTATTAATTTGACATATATACTGTAAATAGCAGCAGAGACATATATACATACATGTATTTATCTCTGGTAGTAGGGATCACTTTTCTCATAGCCATTTATTTTTTAATAAAATATTGATTTTCAGGCCTCATAGCTTCTTGTCCAAGAAGCACGAGGAAAAGCATGCACCCTCCGGCCATATATATACCTATATAAAGGGCCGACTTTTCTAGTTGCATTGGCTTTTATTCAGGGCAGCCAAAGGTATATCTTACAGACATGTACATACCCGCAATCGCCAGAACAAAGACCTATGATAACACAGGGTCATCATAGGTCTTTGGTCTCTCCCTCTAAATTATCCGGTTTCTTTCTTTCTATCCTTAGGGGGCAAAAGTAACATTAGGTATTTTACATTACAAATGACTATGGATGTCCACTATATATTTTGGTATGGAATAAGAATTTATTAGAAGGGAATGAAATAAATTATAGTATCCCCTACACACGCTTGAGTTTGCTTTCTACTGCCTATATATGTAAGTTTTAATAGAACATAGGAAACCTAGCTTCTAACATAAAAGCTTGGACGGTTCCAATACATTGTAACTTACATGGTCAGAGGAATTTTCCAAATGACCACGGCTAAGTAAGATAATTCGGATTCAGACCGATACTTTGGCTATTGACATTTCAGATGGAATCCAGTTAGTAAACTTTCTACTGTAACGTGTTTACAGACATATCCCATCGTTTCATTATGTCATTGTGTCAAACATGACTTATCGAAACGTAAAACAAGAATGTAAATCTGATCAGACTGATACCTAGGGAATGACCATCTGATCATGACTTAATTTGTTTCAGAATGCACCAGCGCTCGACTTATTTCAATAGGAGTCATCTCTGATCTTACTCATTTCTTCGGATGAAAATAATGACAGCAATTACTGTATTCTATAATCTTCTGAACGCGGCAAACAAGTGAACTAACATTTTCAAACAGTGTAGACCCAGATAGGTTGGAGCCATCTCATCAGGGTCTGCACAGTTTGTCACCCCAAACCCTATTGCAGATTAGACACTTTCATACAGAACGCAGTCTATTTTTAAACAATGATGGATCATTCCAAATTGAAATTCAGACACAAATGGATAATTATGGTTGATGAGCAAAACATAATTATTTTCAGAGTAGACACATGACTTTTTCTGCAGTGTATGCGGCAACATGCTCCTGTACTACTTTGTATTTTATTACAGGGAAGAGTAATATAACTCCAGGGTGTGGGGTACTCAGGAATCAGCGGTTCACAGAAGGAATCTAAATAATTTGATTAGACCCCATCAAAACTTAAATATTTATATAAATAGAACACTTTAGTGAAATGAATGAAACAGTTTAATTTGTTATTGTCTAATCCCAATGCCTAGTTTTTATTACCTATGTTTTTATGTACAAAAATCAAATCTCATGCATTTCCCCCGTTTTTCTGCCTAGCCCTATATATATATTCTATATAAAAATAAGTTCAAATCTCAGGCATTTCTAAGGAGTTTCTCAGGCAATTTGTCTTACAAAGTATGATACCCCTGCATTTTTTATTTACATTGTGCTTAAATTGGGGTAGTTAACACCTTCACTGACTTGTTCCCGAATATAAAAGTTGTTTGCAAACAGTTTGGATTCTGATCGTGCAAACATTACGTAACTTGTCTGATCAGAATCCAAACTGTCTTAACCTCATGCTTAATTATGACAATTAACCTCTTCACTTTCTTGATCCAGAGAATAAATGTTATTAGTAAACACGTCTTATCAGAATCAAAATAGCGTGAACACAAAACTATTCCCTGAGCACTATACTGATCATCAGTAATAGGAGAAACTTTCCACTCCCCATAGCATATATTTTGCTCCTAAATATGACATTGATGTCCTAAATATGACTTTGCTGTCCTAAATATGACATTGATGTGTTAGAAATTTCGATTATATACGCTGAACCAAAATGAAAACTTTACATAGAATTCAAAAGTATATATTTTGATAATAAATTTATATTAGGGGTTATTTTTTTGTAATCCAAGCTTCGGTTCAATATTGATGTCTCTGTGTAATTAGTTGGATGGAAATCAGATATTGCATATTTTAATGAATTAATCAATTGAGAGGGGTCGAAATGAAAATTTCTTAAAAATTAAAATGATCACACAGCATTTGGAAATGTGATGTTATAAAAATCACCAGCAACCAGTGTGACCCCCATTTTTATACGCCCGTTTGAAAAAACGGGACGTATTATGGAATGTTGCTGTCTGTCCGTCTGTATGTCTGTCTGTCCATCTGTAACATCTGTAACTCAAGTTCTGTTTGATAGATCCGTCTCAAATTTAACCGCAATGTTTATCTGGACATGCTTCAGTAGCATGTCCAGTCCCGGTACATATATATGTCCAAGGTCAAGGCCGCACAATTAGCCTTAGAATGTGCGTTTAGCATTTGCGTTTAGCAAATATGTTAAATGACTGTCTGTCTGTAATATCTCTAACTCAGGTACGTATATCCAAGGTCAAGGTCGCACAATCGGACTTAGAATTTGCTTTTAGCATTTGCGTTAAGCAAATATGTTGACCTCAATTTATGTTGTAAGTCCATTTCTTTAACTCTTTGAGATAAAGCTTTGAAACTTGGAACATTTGTTCCCCATTGCAAGCTTCACCTGTACGCAAGAGTACATAACTATGGCAATCATTTTGACAGAGTTATGGCCCTTTTTGACTTAGAAGTTTTGGTTAACGTTTATGTTAAAGTTCACTTATTTACATAGCCCTTTTAGATAAAGCTTTGAAACTTGGAAAATTTGTTCACCATCACAAGCTTCACCTGCAGGCAAGAGTACATAACTCTGTCTAACATTTTGACAGAATTATGGCCCTTTTAATTAGAATCTTTAGTTAAGGTTTATGTTCAAGTCCACTTATTTAAATAACCCTTTCAGATAAAGCTTTGAAACTTGGAACATTTATTCACCATCACAAGCTTCATCTGTAGGCAAGAGTAAATAACTATGTAAAGCATTTTTTCAGAATTATGGCCCTTTTTAATTTAGATACTTTGTTAAGGTTTTTGTTAAAGACCACTTATTTACATAACCCTTTGAGATAAAGCCTTGAAACCTGGAACACTTGTCTACCATCACAAGCTTCATCTGTTTGAAAACAAACCCGGGATGTATTATGGAATCGCACTTTCTGTCCACCTGTCTGTCTGTCTTTCTGTAACATCTCTAACTTAAATTCTACTTGGTGGATCCTTCTCAAATTACACCACAATGTTTTTCTGGACATGCTACAGTAGTATGGGTGTGTCCCGGTATGTATATCAAAGGTCATGGTCACACAATTGGACTTAGAATTTGCGTTTAGCATTTGTGTGTAGCAAATATGTTAGCCTCGGTTTATGTTGAATAAAGCCACGACGGGCGTATATTGTGCCCACAGGCACTCTTGTTACGCATACATTGCAGAATACGTCGCCTCATTGAATTTACGTAACGTTGTACGAGCGCGTTAGGAATACGTTGCCATTCTAACAGACGAGCATTTTGGAGGTCATTTATGGTATCAATTTGATGATTGGACCTTGCCTTCCGACCTAGTTCATCCCATATGTGTTCTATGGAGTTCATGTCTGGGGATAAAGCGGACCAAGGCAAGACGTTAATGTTATTTTGAGCAAGGAATTATGTGGTGATACACGCTGTGTGAGGCCTTGCAGTGTCATGCTGGAAAATGCCATGTCCGTTATTTTGCATGAATGGTATCATTGTGTTGTTTAAAACATTTATGTAACGCAGATCATTGACATTTCCTGGAATAATGACCAAGTCAGTTTTCAGATTTCCCATTATCCCAGCCCAGACCATAATACTGCCACGACCAAACCTGTCTCTCTCCCGAATAGAACAATCTGCAAGTCGTTCATTTCTACGGCGATATATGCGTGTACTGCCATCTGCGTGGCTGACGGTTAACCGCGACTCATCGCTGAAAGGTACCGATTGCCACTGATTCCGTGTGAAATGCAAATGACGTCGTGCCCATAATAGTCTGGAAGCTCGGTGTGGCTCGGTGTCATATGTCCAGTATATGGACTTCGAGCACGAATAGGAACTATGTTCTGCCTCAAACGATTTATAATCGTCTTGCATGAACCCCGTAACGACGAGCAGTAATAGTTGCTGGTAAAAAAACCGATTACGTAGGTGAGTCAACGTGATAACGCGATCAGTACGTAACGTTGTCACACGTACGCGACCGGGTCTTGCGCGGTCTCTGACAGACCCAGTAATGTTGTACCGGTTCACTAAATTGTGACTAGTCTGTCTAGAGCAGCCAAAATGATGCGCGACGTTATTTACCATTGATCCTGCCATGAGCATACCAATAGCTTGGTTTCTTTGATCTTGAGAAAGACGTGGCATCACTAAACGCAAACGTTTTGTAAAACAAATTAACTTTTTATTTATCAGTGCTGAGCAGCAAATGATTACTTGTCGGTGAAAAACCTGTAAGAGAAATACCTGTTCCTGCGCACGTGCACAGTAAGGAACACGTTTTCAAGCTTGGACGCATAAAGAGACCTAGGATTTAGAAAACAATTGCATAATCATTATTCACAATGAAATCGTGATAATCATGTGTAAATCCTGCAACAACATGTCCGCTAATAACAACAGATATTCCAACAAATAAAGTGTAAAGTTTTCATTTTGGGTCAATGTATATGAAGTATAATTAGTGGGTAAATTGCGATATACTGCGAGAGGAGTATGTGTCTATGAGTGAGAGAATGTGCATTGGTGGGTGGATGAGAGGGGACGAAGATGGGATGAGTAATGAGTGCATGATAGTGTGATCACATGACATTATTGAATTCAATTATTGTGTTGCAACAAGGTACTTATGTACATGTTGAAAAAAGTATATCTGTCTGCCTGTCTGTCTGTCTGTCTGTTCTGTCTGTTTGTCTGTATAATTTGTCGACTTAATCATGCGTACATTTGTATTAGCAATTACATTTGTAATTCTGAAAGTAACAGAACAATTAAATAACGCTCATCTAAATCAATTAATCAAGCGTGGAATGTGATATACCGTACTTCAATATTACCGATTTCTATGCTGTCATAAGCACACCCTAAACCAATATGAACATAGCCCCTAACGCATAGTAAAGAACTCAAGCATCACCAATTAAAACATCTAAGGAAATATTTAAAAACCGACCAATTTTTCATAAAATATTGGATAGACAATTTGAGAAGTCGAAATAGAGCTGTTTGAAAAGCTAACATAAATTGATGTCTATGAAAATATATTCGCGCGTGCGTGAGTGCATGCGTGCGTGCGTGTGTGTATGTTCGCGTGTTTGTGTGGTTGCGTGTGTCACTTATTTTCTGTTGATGTTTTGGTAACGGTTGCGTATTGTATGTGACTTTTCCTGCTTGACTTTAGCTCTGTTTCATACTGTAACGCTTTCGCTGTCCATGTCGTACATGCGATTAGCTAGCTAACTGGGCGTCTCATCAGAATCCAAACTGCTTGTTACATTGGTTATGGTTTTTAACCATTCGCTTGATATTCACGTCAATCTACCTACCTGTAAATTGTGAAGACCCAGATGAGACAGCTCCTGCTTCACTTTAGCTCTGTTTCATACTGTAACGCTCTCGCTGTCCATGTCGTACATGTGATAAGCTAGCTAACTAACTGGGCGTCTCATCAGAACCCAAACTGCTTGTTACATTGGTTATGGTTTTTAACCATTCGCTTGCTATTCACGTCAATCTACCTACCTGTAAATAGTGAAGACCCAGATGTGACAGCTCCTGCAGGAGCTGTTTCATCAGGGTCTGCACTATTTACAAGTTGATTGTGCAACCAGTGCACTCCACAGCAGTGATTGCACAGCGAAATACTTGTACACAGTGAAGATATATGTAATTATACAACAGGGCATGGGTAAAGAAGGAGAAATGTATTTTAAAATTCAGCAAGAGAAGGGTTAAAAGTATATTGGGATAAAATGCAACAACAACTAGAAAACTATCAACCGAAAGTGTGACAGATGACACATGTTGCAGACAATAATATTTGCAGACGACGAAATGTGGCAGCGAAACAGTTCAGCAATTAATACCACAGAGACAGAAGTGAAATTAGATATCTATTAACATAAGACGAACAACATTCGAACAGCACCTACAACTGGGATACGAGAAGTACGAGAATAATAGAGATAATCCATGCTACATACAGATACGATGTTAACGTACTTGCTTGATAAAGACATCTTATTGTAGCCAATACATTCCAATAACTCCAATTGTAATTAATATCGCTGACTGTAACTAATATATCTGACCCGTACATTACGTTACCAACACTTGATATTACGAGGGATAAAATAATTACAATTGTGCATGAACTTGGAATATCGTACTTTCAATTCTGAAGGGAGGGATCCCCTGAGAGCAAAAATTGCAACACAAAAAGAGAAAATTGCAGACTCGGTTTTATTGAGTCTGTTCATGAACAGTAATTGAAAGTGCAACACTGCTCACGCCCCCTAGCACCGGCTTAAGAACAAGAAGTACTGAAATTAGTTTAGTTTATCCCTGCAAAGTATTTGCCCTTGATTTCTATGCACTTCCGTAGCCGAGATATCCAAGAGGTGAACGCAACAAAGTAGTCTCTCCTTGGTATGGTCCTGAGCAATTAAAAAAAACCCTCCCAAGTGCATTTAATATGTGTGCCCTGCCAGAATATTTTTCAGTCCGGGGAAGGGAAAATATCACAAGGACTTAGATCGGGCGAGTAAATATGAATGATTGATTTGTACTACTTTTTCATCAGGCGGAAAACCTTGAGCGATGTCACATTTGTGAGCTGCATTGTTGCCATGGATCAGTTGGATGCCACGAAGACCAGTACTAGGACGCACTATTTCATATTTTAGTTTGACAGCTTTCAGTACTTTGTCCCTATAAAACTTTCCAGTGATAACCTTTCCTGATGGCGTAGGAATTTGTACAACCGTACCATTTGAGTAAAGATATTGAATATAGGACCTTTTTGACATGTTTCGTACTTTTTGCAATTACTGATCTACATTATCACATCCACTGTCTATTGTCATGCTAGCTGAAATTATAAAACTGTAGGATGCATTTTCGGAATACGAGTACAATTTTATTATTAGTTTCTAAAAACAATACAAATATATAACTGTCAAAATGGTCATTTTTACATAAACAAACATGCAAATAAAGATAAACAGTTGATGGCTTTCGTGCAGGCCTTCACAATCTGAATCTGCAAATTGGCATTTAGTGTTCTTTTGGGATAACAGTGCATTTTAGATAATTGCAATACTAAGAGTCTTTCTAAAATGAATTGAAACGACGCTTCGTGGTAGTAAAAATATGTTATACTGGCAAGTGTCTTATTACACGGACATTTGAATGAAATGTAATAACACTTCAGATTGGAAGTTTTATATTCAGAAAGCTGAACCAGTTGGTTTCTTTTTTTGTCTGCCTTATGTTTAAAAATGCGCCACTTATATACATGCTTGTTTTCACCATACCAATGGCAAGTACCTAGTTGTATGCAGAAACAATACATGCTTGTTTTCACCATACCAATGGCAAGTACCTAGTTGTATGCAGAAACTTAGATGAAACTGATACACACAGAGGATCGAAAACCGAGATCAACCGAGAAAGGGATTGTCTGACATACGGTGATAGGGATTGACATTCGCAAAGTAAAATGCGTTGGTATGTGTTAGGGTTGGGGAATTTATGTTTGTAGTATAACGACGTTCTCACCGTTATAATATCTGCCTCGATGGTGTTTCTTTCAAAATGGTTTTGCTAATTCTTCTAGTTCAATCTGCACGTTGACAAAATGGTCAAAGTAAGGATTGTGATAAACTCTCTCCTGTGTTACCCAACTTAATCTATATACACGACCTTCCAGTTTCATAGACCGCATGGGATGGTGTATTACAACAGTTTATTATGTATCCTACATTTTATTACAAAAAAAATCGTCTCACCCAAACGAGCGCGAAAAGCAACGCAGTTGTCGTGAGAAGTACGATTATTGAAACTAGCTAGTATATTACAATCGTTACAGCATCCACATTACTATTAAGTGTTAAGTAGTATCATAATCACATCCAAATTAACCATATGCCTTACCAACAATAACAGTAGGAAACTGAAGAAGTACACATATGAGTAAAGCAGGAAACACCACATACAAAACAAACAGCCGCCCGAACAGCACCACAACAAGAAAACACGTTTGACTTGGGCGGATCATATCAAAGACTTAAACTGATCTGTTTGTTCAGTCCGTAGAGCAGGTTTCTCCGACCAGGACAATATACATGCTTTAATCGCTTTGTTCTCAGCAGATGCAGAAATTAAGACTGTTTAAGACAGGATAATGTGACTGGGTATGGGTTAAAATGCCACTATTGCTCAGTGCTTACAATGAATACTATAGACCATGAACTATTATACGGTGTCATTCTGTACCTACTCCCGTTGCCCTATCGGTGTTTCTATTTTAGCCTAGAGGGAAATACGGATGCTAAACATTCAACAAACGAACACCAACAATGGTACAAATGACTTCCTCATTTCACATTCAGCATATAAGGACGGTGGTCCTGGATCTAGTAGAAATGGTGTCAGGGTAAAACTTATTGGGTGTATATCAAAGTACCAGCGAACTTTGAGAAGCCGTATCTAATGACGCTTGGAAGCTATGGTCAACGTATTTGGACTAATCCACAAAGGCATTAATTACACAGTATGTTGGCAAATACAGTTTATAAACAAATAAATTAAACTAAATAAATACAAAACAAGAACTGCAAGACAGGAGGCGTGCAATGATAAAAGTACGACGACGTCAAGGAGACACAATGCCAAGTTGTCAATTTCAATCTAACGGTTTTGCTCGTATTGACATTTGTCTTTCCCCAAGAGAAAACAATCATTTTTACTTAATTCAATGTTTTGTTAAAACAATATCCTCCAAACAGCATTATCAGCTCTTATTGTGAATAATGTATCTGGTTTGAATCAATTATGAATGTCTCCTGTTTTCTAAAGGAGTTTTTAACTTCTCGGAATACATGTGTTATCTTTACTTTTGTAGAACACATGTCGCATTAATAAAATATCCATTTCTTGTTAAAGCCGTTCTTCCTTTTTCGAAAACATTATGCGTCAATATATTTGATTAGTTTCTTTCCTCAATCTCGGGAACTTGTAAATTAACCTCTAAAGATTAGAAATGTTCACTGAACCACTTGTTTATTATAGCTAATACACTGTAACATACTCTAATGTACAGTATGCCGACAAACGCATATTCAGTAATGCTTACTAATCATGGAGTGTTCCGTATTTAGGATCCTGATTTGGTGACTTTTTCCAGCGGATAAATTAGCGACAACTTTTGAAGCCTTTTACATTGGGTGCAGATACCAATTAGGGTTCGAATAATACAAACGGTTTAATATCACACTGGAAATACGAGGGATGTTAAAAAAGCAAATAGTTCTGACATATCTGCAGCCTTTTTCGATTTAAATTTATCTATAAACAATGGAACACTTTCTTCTGGAATTTATGACAAAAGGGATGACTTTAATTTTAAAATAGTTAACTATCCTCATTTGGATGGGGATGTTCCCCGTGCTACATGTTACGGTGTATACATTTCTCAGCTTATTCGTTTTGCTAGAGCTTGTTCCTCTGTTGATGATTTTAACAATCGTAACCTTATTATCACTGAAAAACTACTAAAACAGGGCTACAGATATGACAAACTTCGTAAAACATTGTCAAACTTTTACCACCGTAATGTTCTACTCATCAGCAAATACAATTGTAATTTACGTACTTTTCTAAAGTTAGGTATTTCACATCCGGAGTTTTACGGTGATGTCATTTACAAACTTCAAAAAATTATTGGACACACATATTTTGATACTTTGTTTGTCAAACGTATAAAGCAATTCATTAAAAAGGGATATGACCCCTTTATATTGCAGCACACTACATGCTTGGTGGTCGACCCCTTTACGG
Source organism: Azorinus chamasolen (assembly GCA_963576725.1). Classification (NCBI taxonomy): domain Eukaryota; kingdom Metazoa; phylum Mollusca; class Bivalvia; order Cardiida; family Solecurtidae; genus Azorinus; species Azorinus chamasolen. The sequence continues at coordinate 80,910,627 of OY755245.1, forward strand.
TTGGTCATTATGCTTTCCTCTTTGCTTGTGCGACGACGGAAAAGGCTTAATACTCTATGAAGATTCCCTCTTAAACCCGTTTACGGAGGGAGGAAATTAGATATTTGTATTTTGCCAGTTCTGTCGTACCCCAAATGACTTCTCCACAGCTGCTCTGACCTCTGAATAGTCATCGAGTACATGTCTACGATGTCAAGTTTATTCTTTTTCAAAAAAATCACTTGTTCATGTTTAATATCCACTAGTATTTATATCTTCTTGCGATTTATTTTTTATAAAATGTCGGTGTAGAAGTGTTTCATATAGTTTTCCGGTACTTTTAAATTATGACGTCATTTAAATGATGACGTCGCTTGTTTACCTTTAACGTTTATTTTCAAATCATTTCATTTTAGACATCGTTATCCATGTTGTGGAGTTGTCTGGAGGGGGAATTTTATTTACATTTTGACTTTGGTGAAAGTGGGATAAGGACGAGGTTGGGTACCCGTAAACCAGGTTTGAGTCCCCCAGTAGCTTATTTGGTTACTGGCCGTTCCAAGGCGACACTCCTGCTTTCAGCCTATGGTCAATTTTGTTGTTTAATATGCTTAATGTTTTATGTTTTTCGTCTTGATATGCGTCCTGTTATGGAAAAGTAGTAAAGTCAAGCAGGCAAAGCCACATACAAGACGCAACCACCACCAAAACACCGATAGACAGCATGACACACACACACACACACACACACACACACACACACACACACACACACACACACACACACACACACACACACACACACACACACACACATACCAACCAATACCGGAAACTCACTACATTGTGTTTAACACCTGAAAGTCACTACACCTACTTCTAAAACAGATATAGTAAAACTGATTCCATAAAACAGTATAAAACAGCCTTAATAGCATGCCGTGGGGTTCAAATGTTGAAAATTCTTAAAAATAAGAATGTGTTTTTAACCGGGAGAGTCACTACATTTGTCACGTGACCATATTGACGCACCCCGGAGACCCACTACAGCTGTAACACACATGCAACCCACTACATTTACAAACACACATGCAACCCACTACACTTACAAACACACATGCAACCCACTACAGTTATAAACACACATGCAACCCACTACATTTACAAACACACATGCAACCCACTACAAAAATTCTTAAAAATAAGAATGTGTTTTTAACCGGGAGAGTCACTACATTTGTCACGTGACCATATTGACGCACCCCGGAGACCCACTACAGCTGTAACACACATGCAACCCACTACATTTACAAACACACATGCAACCCACTACACTTACAAACACACATGCAACCCACTACAGTTATAAACACACATGCAACCCACTACATTTACAAACACACATGCAACCCACTACAGTTATAAACACACATGCAACCCGCTACATTTACAAACACACATGCAACCCACTACAGCTATAAATACACATGCAACCCGCTACAGTTAGAAACACACATGCAACCCACTACAGCTATAACACACACATGCAACCCGCTACAGTTATAAAAACACATGCAACCTGCTACGTTTACAAACACACATGCAACCCGCTACAGTTATAAACACACATGCAACCCGCTACAGATATAAAAACACATGCTACCCGCTACAGTAATTTATAAACACACATGCATCCCGCTACCGTTATAAACATACACGCAACCCGCTACTGTTTTATATAGACGCACATGCAACTCGCTACAGTTTTAAATAAGCTCACATTTCTTGTTTGACTGAGCTATTACGTGAAACTGGTACTGTTTCCGACCGTCCGCGACCAGGTGCGCCAAGGGTGACGTCTGTACGCCAAGACAATTTCATTTGACAACGTCACCTCTGGGACATCCAAATGAACGCGCAAACCACAACAAATATGCTCGTGGTAATAGAGGGTTACATATCTGTGATAGAACAGTTCGTAATCGATTGGAGGAAAGTGGAATTTTCTGTCGACGTCTCTACGTCGGACCAATGTTAACCCAGCAGCACCGCCGTCTCCGTCAACAACTGGCGGTCGCTAATGTTGGTAGACAGTGGCAGAATGATGTATTTTCAGATGAGTCTCAGCTTCACCTTTCTGATCATGATGGGGGGGGGGGGGGGGGCAGAACGAACGGTATTGCGACTGTAACCCTGTTAAACGTGACCGCTTTGGTGGCGAAAGCGTTTGTATTCGGGCACAGTCAGTCACAATTTAAGGTCACCGCTAGTCATAGTTGAAGGTAATGTCAATGCCCATCGGTATGTAAATCAAGTCCTACCTCTTGTTGTACTATCCATGATGCGACGTCGCCGATGCCTAACGTGCTCGCCCACATACATCTCAGCGCATTGTGACGTATATGCAATATCATAAGATGATTTCAATTCACTGGCCCCAAGATCTGCCGACTTAAAACCCATAGAAAACATGTGCATGATCTGGGACGAGCTCAGTACTGGCCGCGAAACGTAGTTCTGTTTAAATAATCTATATGTGAGAAGTTTATATCTTCCTCTCCCATTAATGACACCTATTCTGTTAAACGATGCCTTAGCCTTGAACTCAAACATTGTATGTAGTTTGACATCCGTAATAATACTTATGTTAACATCAATGTTACAAAATTGTTGTATCTTTAAATCAGAAAACTTATATTTAACATTATAGAACTATATTTACATGATACTAAAGATTTGGACACACGTACACAAGCTATACCGCCTACGCTCTTTGCACTTAAATGCATGTATGAATTGAAAACCACTAGCCCATTTGAATCAGACCAGCCACCGTGTTGTCTACTCTGTTAGCAACATGTAGCAGGCGCTGATGAATGACAGCGTAGAGTCTGATCAACGAGGAGGCGACTCTGGGTTAACACTTCTTACACTTTATGAGGTACTTTACAAACGGGTAGATATTCCGACATTGCAAATAAAAATACCGAGATAACTGGCAAGTTTAAAACTCAGCGTCTACACTGTTTTTATCTGCGCCAAATTCATTTTTATCTGTCATCACAAATAGTGTAGCCTCGGATCAGACTTCGGGTTTCAAAAGCGGCAGCTGATCGAGACCCATACTGCGGTGGTACTAAACAGAGACAACAAGTGTCAACTAGAGACAACTAGAGACAACTAACTTAAAAAAGCGTTTTAGTGCATTATTTATATATAAACAGCCATATATAGTAATATTATACTGTAATAAATGAATAAAAATATTTAAATATTCGAAATATTGCCTTAGATTGCATTTAGAACCCGAAGAGAGACACCGGCCGACCCAGAGTCAACAAAGCCAACTCGATAAATATCGGGTTACTGTGGTTAATATAGTAGGGCTATTCTCAACATTATTTGGTAAAGTCATTCTAAATGATTATAAGAATTTTTTTAATGTAAAAATATGCGATGTAAACGTTTAAAATGGGCTATTTTCCTACCGTGTTCTTAATTGAAATTGTGTTGGCGTGAGATTTAGATAGTCATGACATTCGCACTTTCGCACATAGCTTGCCAAACCACTTTTTCACAAGTTGTTTCCCTACTATTCATGTGATTGATTTTTGCTGGCTTATGCTATAAACGATTCAGTTAATCTGGTACTCTGCTTCAACTGAAAACTGCACATTTTAATTTTATGACAGAGTGTAGCTTGATCAATCAACTGCCTGATTTGGATCTACTCTGTTAGCATAGGCTGGTAACGGATTTCAAAATGATAACAATGGTGTTAAATTAAACTTCATTCAATAAATGCATATTCATACATACACAATTTCCAGAAATAGTTAACCCTTTGCCTCATATAAATATGTTGCAAACAGAGTAGACCCAAAACCGATCCATCTGCATGATCCACAGGAGCTATTATAACAATTACTATATTATTCGGTCATCCGTTTTTTGCCATGGTTAATTCAAATGGTCAACTATAACTTAGACTAACGATATGTGCCGTAAACTATTACATTTGGCTATCCGTTTTAAAAGCATGGCTGACAAAGGACGTTATCTGTCTCTGATTTAGGCCATTGTTCTGAAACGATCTGAGCCAATCTCAACGTTTAACCCTTTCCCTGTTCAGTGTTTATTCCAAATTTCAATACCTATTCATGGACAAAATAGTTATAATGAAATAAAGAACATGGAACATTATAGCTATTTTAGACAGTAATGAAACATATCGCTCTTTCAAAATTCCATAAGCAAACCGAGCAGACCCCGATCATATGGCTCCTAGAGGAGCCATCTGATCTGGGGCTTCTCTGTTTGCAGAAGCGTGAAAACACGTTTATATGAGGGAAAGGGTTAAATTACTTAGCCAGATTAACAGATTTTTAGCACGGTCAATTTTTGACGAGGCCCCGATTCTACCTAATCTCTTCTTTTGATTGTCATAGCAACCAGAGTTCAACATGGATCCAGAATTTTTAGAAATTTTGATAGAGCATTATAAAAATGTTTGGTTACATTTCTGCCTTGTGATTTCAGAGATGATTAAAACAGTTGTTGACGGACAGACACCAGCAATCACAAAAGCCCACCTGAGCATATTCTGGTGAGGTAAAAATGTTTGGATGGGGTCTAGGTTAACCGTAGACAGAAACATGAGAAATTAATTTAAGGCTGATTAGATTATTGCAGACATACAGCATAATGAATCTGATTCACTGGGCACTTAGAAACATGCACACACATTTTGCTTTAATACTCTTGCTGGGACTTCAACCCAGACCTCTTGCCATCACTACGATGGTAAGCGTTCTATGCATTGAACTACAAGAAGTGTCTGAAAAGCAAATTTATGCATGTACATGTATAAAATCTTATGTTCTAAAATCTCTACTATGATGTATTTATGCACAAACACCTCCTCAAGATTTCTTAAATGAATATTTATTAGAATATTAATTTAATAGGATTAATACATTAATGCTGATATCAAGAATTATTCAAGTGTGTGTTGGAGGAGGGGGCTGTTAACAATTAAACAATGCTACAAAAACATGCATTTCCTGATCTGATCAGAGAGGAAATATAGAGTGACAGCAATATTAATATCAACCATAACAATCACAACAAATTGTTAACTACAATGATTTACATTAATTCAGAGATCTACCTAGTATTCCCTATTGAAGGAGGTATGCTCCGGACAAACTATGCAAACACAATGCACCAAACAACTAGCTGTGGGGGCATAAACAACTATGTCTAAGTAATTTTGAAAAATAAACATACATAATTTCTAACTCTATCCCTGTTCATGATCTCATGAATATTCACAGAACTTTTATTTTTGTATATATTGCAAAATAAAGGTTGGGTCAGAACAAAGGAACTGTGTGTATTGATCTATAAAACTTCAAAAGCAAAGAGAGCAAACCAAGACAAGACTGCAGCTATAGGAGCTATCTGGTCTGACTTTTCTTTGTTTGCCAGTGCCTGAAAATGCAAGATAGTGAAAGGAAATCCAGTGAAAGAAGGAAATACTTTTTTTAATCAGCAAGAGGTATAATTACCATAAACCATTTATCTGGCGCTCCCTGGCATAAACCGATCTATTAAGAATGATCATCAAAACTATACTTCTTAGCTATATTCTGCGAAAAAGGTATTTCAACAGCTTGCTTAAACCATGAGCAGTTAAAATGAAGAAACTCCATGTAACACTTTCCTCTATAGATACAGGACAAACCTAGATCAGACGGCTCTGTTTATATATGAAATTCAGAGGATCCTTGTATACCTGCAAGTAGGGAATCGCTCAAGGGAAGTGCTGTTAGAAGAGGAAATTCTGTAACTGCAATGTACTGCCCAATGAGTGTTGACAAAATAATCCTGAGACAACTAAAACAATATTTACATTGCCCGGGTCTCCTTCTTCCTCAGAACTTCAGGAATCCCCTAGCTGAAATTAGAAGTGTCATTGACATATTAATACGATATTGATACAGGTTTAAAAATATCGATACAAATGGAGGGCAAATAAACACCTTTCCACTGGCTATATTTCTTACAGGTTGACAACTAAATAATACTGGTACTTGCAGTGAAAGTCTTCTGAAGAATTTCCACGCATACTCTCATTTACACCATTTTCTAGTATTTACTTGATGGGTTAGGCTTAATTCTGAGCGACATTGTCAAATGTCAAAAAAAAACCTTGAAACTTTTTACTGTTAATTTATGAATATAACTGTACTTTTGACCCATTTACACTCAGAGGAGCATGAAACATGTTAGTGTATAGAATCGATATATCGTCGATATTTAGCCATCGATATATTGATACAGAAATTTCCATCAATGACAGCTCTAACGGAAATTAAATCTAAAGCACAGGTATGGCTATTATTTAGCTAAATCATATTACAGTAAAGATTTTATAGAAAGTTCTTGGTTAATACGTTTCCTTGATAGAAAGTTCTTGGTTAATACGTTTCCTTTGATATAACGTTTAGATTGGTGAGTCCAGGCCAAATGCCTTCTTTATCTACGGTATATTGTAAAAGATCAGATACAACGTTCTTGTTTTAAACATTTTTCCTGTTTTGAACGCTTGAGAAAGTTTGTCCGAAACTGCTAATAGCTGTAATTTTGACGTTTTCCTGTAGTGTAGCGATGACAACGGTCATGCGTGGGAGTTGATTAACAGTGAAAATCGCCACTACTTGACACCTAATTGTATGGCATATTTTGTTTAATATTGAGTAAATACGATTTTCAAAGTTTGCACAATATGATTCTATTGAAAACTGGCCACCCCTGGGGTGGGGCCAATTTTGACCCAAGGGGCATAATTTATATAACCCTTGTAGAGTACCTGGACATGATGATATGTGCCAAATATGAGAGCTGAGAACCTAGTGACCTAAAACAATAGGGGTCATTTAGTGTTCATGACTAATCACCACAGCAAATTTGAAGATCCTAAGTCAAACCCTTGAGCAGGTATTGATCCGAATTCATTTCACCAGTTAAGGTCATGGTGACCTTGACCTTTGATCTAGTGACCTCAAAAACAATAAGGGTCATCTAGTGGTCATGACTAATTATCACAGCAAGTTTTAAGATCCTAAGCCAAACCCTAGAGGAGTTATTGAAGTTATGGATCCCATTTCACAGTTAAGGTCATAGTGAACTTGACCTTTGACCTTGTGACCTAAAATACAATAGTGGACATCTAGTGGTCACGACTAATCACCACAGCAAGTTTGAAGATCCTAAGCCAAACCCTTCATCAGTTTTATTGATCTGAAACCAAAGAAAACCAGTAAGGTTATGGCGGCCTTGACCTTTGACCTAGTGACCTAAAAAACAATAGGATTATCTAGTGGTCATGACTAATAACCGCAGCAAGTTTGAAGATCCTAAGCCGAACCATTGAGAAGTAATTCATTGGAAACCATTTCACCAGTTAAGGTCAAGGTGACCCTGTCCTTTGATCTAGTGACCTCAAAAACAATAGGAGTCATTTAGTGGTCATGACTAATCACCACAGCAAGTTTGAAGATCCTAAACCAAACCCTTGAGCAGTTATTGATCCAAAACCATTTCACCAGTTAAAGTCATGGTGACCTTGACCTTTGATAAAGTGACCTAAAAACCAATAGCTCATCTGAGCATATTCTGGTGAGCTAAAAAGAAATGGAATGTTTGGATGGGGTCTAGGTTTACTGTTGAGAAAACCATGAGAAATGATTGTCAGTTATGTTAATTTACAGCTGACTAGATTATTGCAGACAGATAGAGTATGAATCTGATTCACTTGGCACACAAACATGCACACACATTTTGCTTTAATACTCTTGCTGGGACTTTAATCCAGACCTCTTGCCATCACTGGGATGGTAAGTGTTCTATGCATTGAACTAAAAGAAGTGTCTGAAAAGCAAATTCATGCATACATGTACATGTATAAAATCTTATGTTGTTCTTAAATCTTTACTTAATCTATTTACGCACTACCGACACTACTAATCAATATTGATATCAACCATAACAATTAAAACAAATTGTTAATTACAATTATATACATGTAATTCATAGATCTACCTAATTTTTTAATTTTTTCGCAATATCTTTAGAAAATGATTCTCAAAACTAAACGAAGATATCCTAACATTGCACAAGAACTAGAAGCTGTACCAAGTCAAACAAGATGTGTTTGTGAAACACTATGCCCGACCTTTGAACCTGAAGGATAACCATAACCTTTGACCAATGGACCAGGGAGTTGAAAGTGACACATCATCTTTGTGCGGTGAACATTTGTGCCAGGTTATTTTGAAATCCATTCAGTTAAAACAGTTATAGAAGGGACATGAAATTTGGGATGGACTGACGAAACAAGTATTTCATCAGCTTGCTGAAACCAATGAGCAGTTAAAATGAAGAAAGTCCACTTAACACTTTCCTCCATAGATACAGGACAGACCTAGATCAGACAGCTCTGTTTACATATGAAATTATAAGATCCTAATATACCTGTACATCTGCGAGGGAACCGATCAAGGGAGGTGTTGTTAGAAGAGGAAATACTTTAACTGCAATGTTTTGCTCAATGTGTATTGACAAAATAACCCAAACAACCAAAACAATATTTACTTTGTCCCTCTCCTTCTTCCTCAGGATTTCCCTCAACTGAAATTTAATTTAAAGCACAGATATGACTTTAATTACTTTAAATGTGCATCAATATCCATGTGTACAACTGCCATTATGTACAACTGCCATTATTTAAAATTAAGTTAATAAATATAAATGATGTCATTATTTCTTACATGAATAATCAATTTTTAACAGGGAAAGTGCCCCAGTCCCAAGGTTGGCCAGCAAAGAAACTGCAGAATCATATCTATATTTTTTAAAACAAGCAGAGCAGACCCCACAGGAGCTGTCTGATCTGGGTCTTCTCTGTATGCAAAGGTGTAGAACAGCATATTTATCTAATAAAGGTTTAACCCCAAGTAAAGGATTAACCCATTACTTCGTAAATACTCCTTTCAACTCCTGTGCAAACACATTAAAGTAAAGTAAAGTACCTAGTTATAGTCTACTTTCAGTCCGGATGACCTCTCAGCCGACTGTACATTTACTCCCCTGGTTAATGAGTCATTGGCCTACAATATTGAGCACTGCTAACATATGGCGCAATCATGCAGCCGCAGTACCGGCGAGTGACCCTCACAGGTACCCATTTTAACCCCTGGGTGGAGAAGATGTGCGGGTGGGAGACACGGAAAAGCGTCTCTGAAATTTCCGGGTTTGACCGGGATTTGAACGCCAGACCTCCGGACTGATAGTCAAGCGCGTTACCACTAGACCACCGCCACCCACACATTAGACCCAGATCTGACAGCTTCTGTATGTAGGAGCTGCCTGATCAGAGTCTATCCTGTTTGCTTATGATATAATATAGATCTGATTCTGGATCTCATCATCAACATCATTTGAAAACACAATTTATATATTCTATTTTCTGGCTTAAAGTTAAAAAAAACCTACCTTCTTCTTTGTATTTCTAATTTAAGTGATATATAAATGTGATTATAAGGGGCGTATATAACAATTTTTTCTAACAGACTGATTTGTTTTAAACTTTGCACATATGAAGTTTATGGTTTACTCATTGAAATGCCACTAAACTAAAGATCACCGTGCTTTTTCCCAAGATATGATCCTTTGAACATGGCCACTAATGGTCCTTTTAATGGATGGTTGTGTCTAAATACCTGTTTTTCTAAACAACATAGGAGAATAAAAAAATATATAAGAATCATATGCAAACTATATATAATTTGATTTGAAAGACATCCATGTAATTTAAGTCTTACAAGTAGAACAAGTTAATGTTGTATAGCTATGCAATACACAAGTCCCCACCGGATTAAAAAAAAAAAAACTCCTTTGAAACATCCACCTAGTCCATGGTGTAGTTGACCATGGTATATACATGACCAACCTGAATGGTATTTGTAAAAATCATAAGAAAAACAATATGTAAATGGGGAATAACTCCAAAATATTGATGCTAGATTTATGGCCCTTGTGCATGACACTTTCTCTCATCATGCCTGTTCCATATGTTAAATTTCAAATCAATTGAACCATTAAAGTGTTATTGTCATGACAAGAAAATATGAAAAAGGGGAATACATGTAACTCCAAAAATATTGATGCTAGAGTTATGGTCTTTGTGCATGATACTTTCTGTCATCATGCTTGTTCCATTTATAAAGTATCAAATCAATTGAACCAGTAGATAAAGAGTTATTGTCCGGACAAGTAATAGGGGAATAACTCCAACAAGAGGGCCTGAAAGGCCCTGATATCGCTCACCAGACAATCAGAGAAGATTTTCAAAGTTTTCACGATATGATTCTATAGAAAACTAGCTGGCCCTGGGGCGGAGTCAATTTTGACCCCAGAGGCATACTTTATATAACTTTTTTGTAGAGGTCCTGAGCATGATGACATGTGCCAAATATGAAAGCTGAGAACCTGCCAGTTTCAGAAGAAGAAGATTTTCAAAGTTTTCCTATATGTTTCTATAGACAAGTGTGTTCGGAGGAACACGTGTGTCAACTGCTCGCGGCTGACAAAAACTTATTGTTAATATGACAAAGGGGAATAACTCAAAATATATTGATGCTACAGTTGTGGCCCTTGTGCATGACACTTCCTCTAATCATGCTTGTTCCATGTGTGAAATTTGAAAGCTCTATAACGATTAGTTTAGAAATGACAGCCAAAAAAAGAAAGTGTGACGGACAGACAGACGGAGGAAAAGTGATCCCTAAGTGACAAACTGCCTCTAGGTAGGTGACACAAAAACTAGAACTACCAATAAAGGTGATGAATACTCCCACTAGTACAGCTGACACAGAGATGGGGTTTTTAGAAATAAATCACTACAATATCTGCTACAGTTAAGAAAAAACAGCAGAAAACCCGAAAAAACTGCGGAAAACCCGAAATTTCCTAAGTCAAATTGCTGTAATTCCGTTAAAATCAATGTAGTGTAACAAAATTCTAACTTGATATGTAACTCATTATTTTAAAGCTACATACCAAATATCACATCAATATATGCAAGGGTTTAGAAAATAACTCCAGAAAACCTGAATTTCCCGAATTTTTCTTTAAGTAAAATCACTGTTTTTGTGAAAAATCAATGAAGCGCCATGAAATTCAAACTTCATCTGTAACTCATTATAATAAAGCCACATACCACATATTATTCAATATCTGTAAAGGTTTAGAAAAAAATTCCAGAAAACTGAAAAATAACAAAGGGTAACTAGAGGTTTTTGTCAAAAAAACGGATGTCTCCCCTCTAATAAAAACAATATGTAAAGGGAAATCACTAAAAATGTTATGGTCTTGATGAATGATTCTTCCCCTCATTATGCGTTTTCCACACTACATTTTTCAAGAAGAAAATGATAACAGCTAATAACTCCAAAAATACTGATACCAGATTTATGGCCCTTGTGCATGACACTTACTTTCATCATGCTCTTTCCAAAAATAAAATGTCATTCCAATAGCATCAGTCGAACAGGAGTTATTGATCGGCCAAAAAATGTAACAAAGGGCAATAACTCCAAAAGAATTGAAGCCAGAATTATGGCCCTTGTTCATGACACTTTCTCTCATCATGCTCTTTCCATGTATGAAGTTTCAATACGATGGCAAGAGCCATGTAGGAGTTATCGTCCAGACAAGAAAGAATTAAACAAATGTACATGGGGCGATAACTCTAAATTTATTGAAGCTCGAGTTAAGGATCTTATGCATGACACTTTCTCTTATTATGATCGTTCCATGTATGAAGTTTCACTCCAATGGCATGTGTCACATAGGAGTAATCATCTGGACAAAATGTTGTGATTTTTTTTTACAAGGGCAATAACTCCAATATTAGTGAAGCCAGAGTTATGGACCTTGTGCATGACACTTCCTCTCGTTATGATCTTTCCATATATGAAGTTTCAATACAATGGCATGAGCCATATAGAAGTTATCGTCCGGACAAAAAAGTGTGATTTTTTTTACACAGGGCAATAACTCCAATATTAGTGAAGCCAGAATTATGGACCTTGTGCATGACACTTCCTCTTGTTATGATCTTTCCATATATGAAGTTTCAATCCAATGGCATGAGCCATATAGAAGTTATCGTCCGGACAAAAAAGTATGATTTTTTTACAAAGGGCAATAACTCCTATATTAGTGAAGCCAGAGTTATTTTCCTTCTGCATGACACTTCCTCTCGTTATGATCTTTCCATATATGAAGTTTCAATCCAATGGCATCAGGCATATTGAAGTTATTGTCCGGACAAAAAATTATGATATTTTTACAAAGGGCAATAACTCCAATATTAGTGAAGCCAGAGTTATGGACCTTGTGCATGACACTTCCTCTCATTATGCTCTTTCCATATATGAAGTTTCAATCCAATGGCATCAGGCATATTGAAGTTATTGTCCGGACAAAAAATTATGATATTTTTTACAAAGGGCAATAACTCCAATATTAGTGAAGCCAGAGTTATGGACCTTGTGCATGACACTTCCTCTCATTATGCTCTTTCCATATATAAAGTTTCAATCAACTGGCATCAGGCATATTGAAGTTATTGTCCGGACAAAAAATTATGATATTTTTTACAAAGGGCAATAACTCCAATATTAGTGAAGCCAGAGTTATGGACCTTGTGCATGACACTTCCTCTCGTCATGATCTTTCCATATATGAAGTTTCAATCCAATGGCATGAGCCATATAGGAGTTATCGTCCGGACAAAAAAGTGTGATTTTTTTTTACAAAGGGCAATAACTCCAATATTAGTAAAGCCAGAGTTATGGACCTTGTGCATGACACTTCCTCTCATTATGCTCTTTCTATATATGAAGTTTCAATCAACTGGCATCAGGCATATAGAAGTTATCGTCCGGACAAAAAGTGTGACAGACAGACGGACAGACGGACAGACAGACAACTCTCACGAAAACAAAATGTCTCCCCCATATAAATATGGGGGGAGACATAATAACTCCAAAAATACTAAAGACAGAGTTACAAACCTTGTGCACTGCACTTGCTGTCAATGTGATCTATCTATATATGAAGTTTGAAGTCAATAGCTTTTATACTATATATAAGTAGTCTTGGTCAGTTTGGAAAGTCACTACACCAAAAAACGTAGTGACTTGCCAAAACGTAGTGACTTGTTTGGTGTGCGATAACATGGCCGTAGTGACTTTCCAGGTTATGCACACACACACACACACACACACACACACACACACACAATAAGCCGATAGATGGCGATGTAGGCGAAAACTAAAATCCTAATTTCTTGAAAAAGTTTTCATTTGATCTTGATGAAATAAAAGGCATAGCATCTCTCAGGCAGTGACCTGTTAGAAACCAGCCAAATTGTTAACTCTGATTCACAAAAAATACCCTTAAACTGGATATTTTAGTGATAACTGATGTAAAATTTGGCTGAAATTCTTCAGTTTAAGACTAAAATTGTCTATAAACTGGCCTAATCATGAAGATCTTAGACTGAGTTTGGATCCAGATCCTTATTTTAGCATAGACAAGCAAGTTCGAAATGCTAAATCGGGTTGAAATGGTCGTCGCTTGTGATCAGCACCCTAAAGAAGATGTACGGTATGAGTCGGCATTCATGCCCCCGCGACAGGCACCTCTCCTTTCCAGAAGGGTATTTCAAGCACAAGAAGCAGAAAAAGACTACCCAATCAGATTTCACTCAACAGTGCAGAGTGAATTTTAGCATAAAAGGACATTGTTTCCTATGGTTAGCATACCTTCATTAACTGTCAGCATTAATCAAAGATCTCAGCGGCATGTAGTCGGCTTCGGCGGAAGCAGCACCGAGTAGCCGCAAAAGTCTTTTCATCCAAGACCGGCTGGTATTTCCTGTCATGCTCAGTGGTGTTGTACATGGTTCCTACCCCAGTGCAAAGTACCGGCTCAAAGAATATGCCACACAAAGCCCAACCATGGAAAAAAATGTGTCCTTCCTGATGTGCCTCCATGCAATGCCTGAAAAACAGGGAAACCACATAAAATATACAAAAATCCTTGAAAAATGCTTTAAGATACATGTTCAGAACTCTAATTTGAGTGTTTATGTTATGATTTAGCTAAATATTGTTGTTTCTTAAATAGTGAAACCGTCAAGTTATGAGAAATTCACAATAAAAACAATGCTTTGTTACCTTTTTAAAGTCATCTGACCAACTTAGCTGCACCGTATTCAAAGAAACCCATAACAGAGGGCACTCAAACTTCAAAACTTAAGGCCAGCAGATACAAATAGATTTCAGAAATAGAAATAGCACTCTTTTTCCTTGCTTAGCAGCCACAGAAATTACAGCCGCGTCTGTCTGAAGCTACAAATAAGGGTTAAGAGTCGCCCGCTTTGCATGCTTGATGAACAATTTTTAATTTTAGCGGTTGCAATTTATGTAGAGCTCTGCACTATTAAAGTTATTAAATGCAGAAAAAATGCAATAAAACTAGAAAGAGACACTCTGAAAATGCAAATTTGATTGAGACGAATATTAGATCTTGGAAATTATGTAAGAAAACACATTGGAAGAGCCAAAAAAAATGACAGGAAGCACTGAAAGAGTCGGTCGCGCGGCTAGATCCAATGAAAAACTGTGATTTATGCGCTTCAAGCTAAATTTATGAGATGCTAAATGCTGGAATCTGTCCAAAATTCTATGAAATACTTTACTTTGCCAAATTTGATACATATGTTGGACCTTTGATTCCAGAAAAAGATATTTCTCCAGCAGGAAGATGTCAAGTAGCCAAAGGCAATTTAAGGAAGGCTTTCGGACGATACCGACGCTTCTAAGTTGCCCGTCATTAGCCAAAATTTCTCAATTTAATAAAAAATGCTTGAAATTCAACAAAAATATAATCAACCGGGTTGTTCTATGCTGTTTAGATCCAGATCACAGAGCCTATGAAGGCCAAATAGTCTGACAGAGCCTATAAAGGCCAAATAGTTTGATATAAGTGCAAGAGTGGTCTTTATACTGAACCATTTAACACACTTTTTTTAAAAATCTCAATTTCTTCAAATTTACTCAGATCTTTTAAAAACTGTCTCATGTGCAAGCTACTAATTTAGTCATAAATTACCCACATCTGAAATTTCAGGGCAGTAATCCTTACCGTTTTGAAGATATTCCATTTTAACCATTTCTGTTATAGGTGTGAGCCCGGTTACTTTTGCCCTTTTTTATTCCATGTAAAAACAGGCATTTTCTGCATCCCCTAGCTACTTCCAGGCTTAGATTTGGGTTATACCCTCTTAACACATTCATATTTAGTCCAAACACAGTCTCTAGATCACCAGAAAACAAGGTCAAGAACGTTGACTTTTTTCACTACACACAAAAGTATGAACCCACCGTCTATTTTCACTTTAAATTTGGGCCATTCTGACGCTACACACACATATTTCCCAACATCCACCAGAGAAAGAAGTCCTGCAAGAGAGTCACAAAAAATTACCCCAATGGGCAGAGAATACACACAATAACTTGAAAATATGCAATTATTCAGCCTGTCAAGTTCTTAAGAGACACTTATTAGCTCATATTTAAAGCACTGCATTTCTAAATACGTTGTGTCTCTATGGCTGTTTTCCATGAAATTTATACTAGAGAAAATAGTGCAGCCAATGACTTGGGTCTACAATGATAACAAGAGAACGGCGAGACGGGGCAATATACGCCCGAAGGCTGTTCTATTTACACAATGTGTGAACCTTCAGAAGTTGCGCATATGAGGTCTATTAGAGCTAAGGCAATAGCAAGGAGAGTAAAACTGCTTATTGTAATAGTAATCTTTTATTTGTCTTTGGGCCTACTGAAAGCTGAAAAAGGAGCATTTATTTTTTAAAAAAAAGGAGGAGTTAGTTGCACAAGAAATTGCTACCCGAAACTATCAAAGGGCAATAACTCCAGAATGAAAAATGATATGAGAGTTATCTCACTGATATGGAAAACTACACATCAGTATCTATCATTCCTGAAAGTTTGAAGAAATTATGTTGAAAAATAAAGGAGGAGTTAGTTGCACAAGAAATTGCTACCCGAAACTATCAAAGGGCAATAACTCCAGAATGAAAAATGATATGAGAGTTATCTCACTACTATGCACAACTACCAGGGTTACAGATAAGGAGAGTATTGGGGTATTTACCCAATTAAAATTGTGGAAAAAGCAATTGTTTTTCAAAACAATGAGTAACACCAAGCAAATTAATATAGCAAAAAGCAAAAAAAAATATAATACCTAATGAGAATATGAATAATACCCAATTAGAAAATTGCCAATACCCAATTAAAAATTGCAAATACCCAATTCTGTAAAAAATCAAGGAGTAAATACCCAATTGCATCAAAACCTTATCTGTAACCCTGACTACACATCAATATCTATCATTCCTGAAAGTTTGAAGAAATTATGTTGAAAAATAAAGGAGGAGTTGGTTGCACAAGAAATTGCTATCAAAAACTATCAAAGGGCAATAACTCCAGAATGAAAAATGATATGAGAGTTATCTCACTGATATGCACAACTACACATCAGTATCTATCATTCCTGAAAGTTTGAAGAAATTATGTTGAAAAATAAAGGAGGAGTTAGTTGCACAAATTGCTAATGGATGGACGGACAGAAGGACGGATGACATGCGCCATACCATAATACGTCCCTTCGGGCGTATAAAAAGGGATATGCTACATTCTATTATAAATTTGACTTTAAAGGTTAGCATTGTAGGTTAATGGGCCTTTTTCGTATTGGAAAATTATTCTATTCAAACTTTTTGTTAACAGCGTAAACCTAAATCACGCTGAAACTGTCTGATCAGGATCTGCCCTGATTGCTTAGTCCGTAGACTTATTTCTTTAGATTCGATCATGGTTGTCTAGCGTCTCTGTAATCCATGTAAATGAATATTCACGAGGTCATGAAATCTTTAATAAATATTCTTGAGAGAAAAAAGGATTAATATAAACACCAGTTAGCTCTGTTGACAGCGGACACCAAATTTGCTTTAAAATCAATTTCCCAATCCTTCTCGTATTTATATAAACAGCTTCACGCACGTTTGCAAATAGAGTAGATCCAGTTCCTGTAAGAGCTGTCTGATCAGGTTCTGCTCTGGTGCTTATGAAATGTTGTCGATCTAATCCTATAGTTTCTGTCAGAGCCAAAGATCCCTTTGAAAAAACGGCATTGTGAAAAAAGGCGTCAGATCTCCATGAATATTCATGTAAGAAATAATAATTTCACGGAGATTGAGTTTTTGTAATGATACATGAGTACAAGTTTAGCTGTGACAGTAATTGTACAGCAAACCGATAAGACCCTGATCAGTGATCAGGGATCTACAACAAAAGCTGTCTGATCTGGATCTACTCTGTTTGTAAATTTATTTCATTACGTTTGATCTGGATCTACTGTGTTTGCATTGACATAAACAGGCACATGCAGTGAAGGGTTTATAGTCGTGAAGAGATTTACTCACACATAATTTTTCATTGATTACAATACCTAAAAAGATTGGCAAAGAACACATCTTGCACTTTTCTTTCGGTGATCGACCATCTAGACCCACGAAATGGCCCCCTGTGGTCTACTCTGTTTGCAAATGTGTGAAAACACGTTTATATGAGGGAAAGGGTTAAAACAGAACTTCCCACTAGGTCCAAGCAAAGTGGGTATTCCCAACACATGAAAGTTCATAAAGCACAAATCTATGATCAATGAGAAAAAGGCATAAGTGGTGAAAAAATAGACATCAGACTGTAAGTAGTGGTTTAAAATAGTTTTAGGCTTCTTAGTGAGTAACCGGAGGTGGAACGATCAAATAGAATAACAAAGTCACTTTTCTATTGCTTACCTGTATAAATTAGTTGATTCTCATCCCAAAATCATATATCCACACAAAATTTCCACAAAATCCAACTTGGTGTCTGCTTATTTGGTCTCCATTTAGGGCATCGCCGTTTGTGTATTGAAAGCCTAAGGGTGAAGGTCGGTTTGTATCGGTGACCGGTGCATCTGTTAAATCACCTCTAGAAAAAATGTCTTCTTACAGTGCTTGGATTGTTTTCAGATTTTAGTCAAATTGTAATATATTAACGAGCCCTTTTCATAGAGGCTATTGACAAAAACTAGGTCACAGAAATAAACTCTGTGTTGAAAAAACTACGGGATTACACAATACACGAATTGATAGGGTATCACGAATCCATAGGAATATCATATTCATAAACAAATGTATAAATTTACCTAAATGAGAAAGTCTCAACCCAAAACAATGGGAATTGCATTGATTAAATTTACCTTTAGTATGTAAGCAATATCAACCGTGGTCTCCATTTCGGGTCTTGCGGAACATTTTCATGAAATAAGATAATGACCTCAGACGCTCAAGTCCTGGTACGTGTCGGGATTTACGGACGTTTCGGTAAATGACCAGTTCGGTAAATTGATTTTATATAGTGATTGTTCCGGACGTTTCGGTAAAAAGGTAAATTATAGTAATTAAAGGTTTATATACCGGTATATCACACCTTTTGCTGGCGGTTAGCGTTTGATCTGTAGTCACTTTTATCATTATAAATGGGTTGGGTCTAAACTATAAGATGTAGTTATAGAAAGGGTAAATTTCTATGCCGAATCGGAATAATCGTTATGAAAGCGGGAAATCGAAAAAAAAAAGAAGAAAAAAGTGAAAATCGCATGTCCATCATATTCATTGTTAGATCAGGATCCATACATAATACAACTAAAACACAGCTGCGAACGTGTCACAAACATCGTCGAACAGTTTCATTGTTACTGGGAGAGGTGCGATATAAATCTACTTAATCCTTTAATTAATATAATTTACCTTTTTACCGAAACGTCCGGACCATTCACTATATAAAATCAATTTACCGAACTGGTCATTTACCGAAACGTCCGGCACCCCGTGTCGGCATGTGGGGCGCTTTGTCTCTATACTATAAATACACCTAACTCAACCTCATTGACGGAATGTAGCTTATTTTTCTAAAGTTCATGTTCAGTATGCTCAAGACCTAGTGGGGACACGACCATTTAAGATATAAAAAAAACAAACAAACTAATTTTTAAACTGAGCGAGGGAAAAAGTCCACAACGAAAGTAAAAATGAAGGATTTGCCCATGTCCGAGATATTTTATAATGTAGATATTATTATTTTATGTAGATCTATTATCTTCACTATTTGTATTATTCAGCACTACAGAACAATCGTAATTTGCAGTAAATATGCAGTAGAACTAGATATTTGGTAAATATAAAATAACTTACTGCCGTGTCTCGTGTTATTTAGCGGCCATATTGGATCTACCGATAATGGAATATTGTACGTAGTGCGCATGCGCTGCGCAGCGAATGGCGTCGATGTGTGCGGTTCCAATTTTTCGCACAACGACGACTGTGTTTAAAATTAGAGTGTTTCCGTGAAACTCACACCATCCGATTTTTTTCGATTTTATGACATAAAACGGCAAAATAAGTAGTTTTGGCCAGTTTGGAAAGTCACTACACCAAAAAACGTAGTGACTTGCCAAAACGTAGTGACTTGTTTGGTGTGCGATAACATGGCCGTAGTGACTTTCCAGGTTATGCAAACACACACACACACACACACACACACACACACACACACACACACACACACACACACACACACACACACACACACACACACACACACACACACACACACACACACACAACCACACACCCAAACGCACACTCACACACGAAATGAACACAGAAAACACCAAAAGACACACAAGAACCAGAGACAAACGTTCCACACATGAACAAAATCACAAGCACAAAGACGCAAGGCAAACAAAAGGAAGGGTGACAAAGAGAGTACCGCCTTGGCACGGTCAGTAGCAAAACACCACTGGGGGTTTAAACCGGTTTACGGACGTCCTAACCTCACACTTCTCTCAAAGTCACCCTAGCTTTACAAATAGTGTAAATAAAGGTATCCCCGCTGGACTTACCCACAACATAGACGACGGTGAACACATGACAACATGTAAACTGTTCCGTGTTTACACTATCATTAAAAATTCTGAAGGGAGGTGATCCCCTGAGAGCAAAAGTTTTCTATCCGACAAATTTGAAATCTGATTAAATTCAATCTGATTCTTATCATCATCACTAATATCCTCGCGAACTAGAACACATTTGTCTTTAACTGGTATGATTTCGGTACATTTTGGCATTCAACAGTATTGTTGTCATCAATATTTTTTCCTTTTGCGTGGCTTTTGGCACTGTCCTTATATAAAAGCATGGATATTCACGAGGTGTGCTTGTAGATTTCCACGCCGAATAATTTTCACACGTCACTCTGGCACACTGCAAATAAAGATTTGAATCATGGAATGTCGTTCATTAATGTGCCGGATCAATGTGCCGTATCAAATTGCTTATGAACTTGTAACTTCTGTTACAATGGTAACACGCAAAACTTCTTTAATTAAGCGAATCTGATTGTGGAAATAGAAATAAGCGTCTTAACTCTTCCTTGTATACAGCTGAAATGTTGTTCTATGCACCTGGATGATCTAGTCACCGTTTCCACGTGCCTCAGTTGTGAAACGTTACTCCGTTGCAATATATTCACGTGCGCAGCCCCTGTAAGATAAACCTTTAATTACACCTATTTTGTTGAAATTGACCGTGACGATCACAACTTCCACGTGCATCACAGACCTGAATTTTAATTGTTGCACCGGTAGATTTTTACGCATGGTTTGTTAAGTTATATACAGGTATTTGGTCCGTTAGGAAAAATATTTTCAGGCAAATCTAGTCGTTATAACCGGTCAACTGTTCTTTGGTTTTCCTCTTATCATCCAATGCTTCCTTTCGTAAAGGTCGATCACTGATTTTTGACAAAACATTGGACGTTTTGTATAGCCTTGTTCACTTTTGGGGCGTTCTGGGCCCTCTATAGGATAAATGAAGTTCGGTGGCCTACCAAGCACTTTGTCGTATGGCAAACGTGCTTTAGCAGACCGAATGTTCCCATCACGACTGACTGTTGATTCAACTATTCTACCCATTTTCCAACAGTCCCGAGGTAAATTTTCTTTAATGAGTACTACGTCACCAGCATGTACTATGAATGGCGATTTGATTCTGTTAGACCGGAGTGAATGTTGCGTTCGATCACGAAGACTCATGAGGTATTCATCACGACATAACATAACCAAAATTGATCTAACCATTTTTGAACTTTTTCAACATTTTCAGAAGGCAATCACTGATTCTGTTATACGGATAGAAATCGTCATCCTGATCAATTGGTACTGTAGTCGTTCTAGGATTTTAAGAATTTACAAGAAATGTACTGGTGTAAGCGGTATATTAGAACTCGTCAACATATACCAGTGAACAGGAGTTCACTACTGCTTCAACTTTCTTCAGTACAGTTTGTAGTTGAATAAGGGTCAACAGTTTCCGATCAACAGATTTCCTTAATGATCTTTTCACAGGACCGACGAGTCTCTCGTAGAATCCCCCCATCTACGTCGCTAACTGAACACTAAATTTCCCATGATTCGAGACATATGGCTGAACATCTTCACATGGTATAAACATTTCCATACGGCTTCTGAAGCCTTGCTAGCAGCCTTGAATTGACTCGCGTTGTCACTAAACACGTCTTCCTGGAGATTCCTGAATCATTAACCTTGGCAATGAAGACATCAATGGCATCCGATAGGGACCACCTTCACAACGTCTGTATATAACAAAATCACGGAGAATAAAGCGTACTACAACACGTCCTTGTGGAATTCAGAACTTGCTTATTGTCAATGAAAGGGTTTGAAACAAACCATAGTGAAAGTTCTGCTGATGAATTCTTTCAATTATCAGACGGGTGACGTGGCATGCTTTAGGCAGAGGAATGGGGCAGCGTGTTCCTGCACTTAAACACGAGTTTTCCAGTCGTCCCCTGCTACATAAAATACCCTTGTCATTAATGTAGAGTCCGAGTTGTCTTTGCATGTGTGTTGGTTTGCCCTTAGTAAGTACAGCAATTTCTTCTGTGAAATGAACATAATTATGTTAACCATGCCAATTCCGCTTCATGCAACTCAGATTTCGTCAAAAAATCATTTTCTGTAGATTGTTTTCACTGTGAAGTTGTTTAACGTTTATATATGATAGTTTTCGAAATCTAATTGACTTTGTCTAGACACCACTTTCCTGAGGATCCAAACTGTTTGACTGTGACAGTTTCAGTCTCGACAGGAATGACTGCGTGTCGTGAATCAGAGACATTTATGGTCTAAAATGGCATAATGTTCAAGGGGTTATTGACACATTTATGTATCGATGTAAAATTTAATCTGTAGACGCCATTGTTTCTTTATCAAAGGCTGTTTTTGTATAGTGTTATCTTGAACAATGAGCAGTTTGATTGTGTTTGAACAAAAACAGTTTTGTAAGCAGACAAGAAAAGTTCAAGATGCTATCAGTTTGCAGATTAGATAACTGCAACAGTAGACAACGTTCTATACAGTTGTACAGGATTTGCCATTTAATCGAGAGGATGCCTATCACAGAAGAAAACATGCTTACTCAGCACATTAAGGGGATATTTTGCATGTTAAAGCACCGGCGACCATGATAACCTCATTTGTACAGTGACGCTTAGAAGGATGATTTATGTGGTTTTAATAACATCTCGAATATGTAATGTTATATCGACGGACATAAGGATGGAACAAAATGACTAGACTCGTTTCTATTATCCCATTTATAAAGAAATAACGACTGTCCTCAAATAATTGTTTGGTGTCTGAAAGACGTAACTGTTTAAGACTTAAAACATAGTACAACAGGATGTACACAGGGCGAAAGTAAGTATGATTTATTCGGAACTAAACCCACTTTTGCATATGCATTTACAAAAGGTAACATCGGAAACATTGATCCGATTTGTTCTACTCCGAGTCAAACATAGATCCGACGTTTAATACTCCGAGACAATCATAGCTCCGATATTTATTGCTCTGGCTCAAACATAGATTCGACATTTTGTACTCAGACTCATAGATCCTGTGTATGGTATTATGCATCAAACTGTGATGTAGAATACAATTTCGTAATATTAAGTATCTATGGAGGAATATATTTGTCTGTATGTACAATTGTTTAATTGCATCATTTAAGCATTTTGTAGGAAGCAATTTATCACTGTATTTGCCATCGTTTAGATTAGTCGGAGAGGGAATACGTTTATTTACAATGTTTGTCTATTAGGGTTGGGATGGAATAAGAGTGAAACAGGTTTACCCCCCCCCCCGTTACACTTGTCACTAACCGTCCAAAGCTGGTTCTACCATCCCCCAATATTTGTTTGCTATGTCTTTGTGCGTCTCAGTCGTCTGATATGCATGTGCTCTTGTCGTTCGTTTTTTGTAACGATGCTGTTCGGTTGAATGTGTGTTTTGTATGTGGCGTTTCCTGTATTACTCATACATTTACCTTGTGTATCGAAATATATAATTTATAATATATAATTTAGAGACACCATGTAAATAAACATATCCCTTAACACACCAACGGACAAAGCACCAACACGTCATCTAATACGAAACATAACGATCACAGGACAAAACGTGACGAAACGCACAAGAACGACGTTATACATTTACTATATAAAACAAAGTTGACCATAGGGTGAAAGCAGAGATTAGTTTGTGCGTACTCAACCTCATGCCTATCTCACTTTCACCAAAGTGGCAATATAACGTAAAACTTCCCTCTAGACAACTCCACACAGCATGAGTAACGATATCAAGACCAAATACTATTCAAACAAACTGTAAAACTGTGACACTGTAAAACAGGAGACGTCCTGGAATTGAGTGCTGTAGTACGCATCAACTATTTCTATACCGACATTTTATAGCGTTAATGAAATCATAAGACTGATGCTTGCTCAAATGATGAATATATGGATGGATGCGTATAGACGATTCCACGATTCTACCTGATTATCTCCCCTGACTGAACTGAACATATTAGTTTTCAGCTCAACTCTGAAGGGTTCATAACTATTTTAACTGCAAACGATAAAAATGCCGTATAAATGGAGCGGGGAAAAGCAGTGTGTAGCTGTTGGATGTGTTAACAGCCAGAAAAACATACGATTGGGAAAAATCATGTTGTGAACAATACAAAATTGAACATAAAGAACATAAATAATGTCCCTGTTTGATGCTGTTCAAGCTACATTACATGCCGGCGAATGAAGAAAGAGCCTGGTTAAAAGCATTGAATAAAAAAGACTTGAATAAAAAATATGCTTTCCTCTTTGCTTGTGCGACGACGGAAAAGGCTTAATACTCTATGAAGATTCCCTCTGAAACCCGTTTACGGAGGGAGGAAATTAGATATTTGTATTTTGCCAGTTCTGTCGTACCCCAAATGACTACTCCACAGCTGCTCTGACCTGAATAGTCATCGAGTAGATGTCTACGATGTCAATATGGAAAAAATAGTCAAACAGGGAGAGCCACACACGGAATGACACCGCATCAAACACCATCTAACGAGAAACGGTAAAGCCACAAGACAAAACATAACAGGACGCATATCAAGACGAAACACATTAAACATTAAGCATATTAAAAAACAAAATTGACCGTAGGCTGAAAGCAGGAGTGCCGCCTTGGAACGGCCAGCAGCCAAAAGCAATAAAAAAAGGGCTACTGGGGGACTTGAACCTGGTTTTCGGGTACCCAACCTCGTCCTTATCCCACTTTCACCAAAGTCAAAATGTAAATAAAATCCCCCCTCCAGACAACACCACAACATGCGTAACGATGTATGCCAAAATGAAAATGATTTGAAAATTAACGCTATTAGAAGTAAACAAGCGACGTCATCATGTAAATGACGTCATAATTTAAAAGTACGGGAAAACTATTTGAAACACTTCTACACCGACATTTAAAAGATCAATCGCAAGAAAATACAATTACCAGTGGATATTAATCATACACAACTGTTTTGTTTGAAAAAGAATAAACTTGACATCGTAGGCATGTACTCGATGACTATTCAGGTCAGAGCAGCTGTGGAGTAGTCATTTGGGGTATTTATTCTTTTTCAAACAAAACAGTTGTGCATGTTTAATATCCACTAGTAATTGTATCTTCTTGCGATTTATCTTTTATTAAATGTCGGTGTAGAAAAAAAATTTAATACTCGAAAATACATGAAACGCTTATAATGCTGTAAATATATCAGCTCAAAGTATTATAAAAGACATTCTCACCGGGTAGTTACATGCCCATCTTGTATTGTACATACTCACCTTGTACTGTATAAACTGCTGTCTGTGCATATAAAAGCAGTTCAAATAAATACACAAGGTCCTTCATCTTACAACCCTCACTCAGTCGGCACTACATGCTAGAAATAACCAACTACCCAAGACGAAATAAACATGGTCATATGATCTCGGTCGCGTTTTAGAATATGCCTTGGTTTTGACAGTGCTGAATTGTAAATGCAGTAAGTGACAGGTATGTCAAAATGTAAAAGCTTTACAAATAATTTCACTGTTTTAAATCGATTTACGAGACACATGCAGTTTCTGTTAAAGACAACAAAATGGTAGATAACGTTTTGGCAAATTTTCAATTATCTTTGGAAATAGTATGTAAAGTAAAGAAAATGTTTGATTTAGATTCTTGAATTCATAAAGAGATTCTTCCGACTTTCATATTTCACCCGCTGATCACTGGAATATAAGTCGGTCATTTACATTCGGCAGCCATGGACCATTGGCTTATATCCCTCAAAGGTGCCCATTTATACACCTAGTTCGAGAGGAGCAACCAGATAACACCAGATACGATTAACTTTTTCCCTGTTCTATATTTATTCTGAATTCCAATACCCACTTAATATTCATGTACAAAATAGTTGTAAAGAAATATGGAAGGTGGAACATTATAGACATTTTAGAAATCAAAGAAACAGATCTATCAAATTCTATTAGCAAACAGAGTAGACCCTGATTAGACGGCTCCTCTAGGAGCAGTCTGATATGGGTCTACTCTGTTTGCAAATGCGTGAAAACACGTTTATATGAGGGGAAAGGGTTAAGAGTAATTTGAGGTCTTGTCAGGATCTAAACGGTTTGACAGTCGTATTGTGTATTTGTAGAAAACAATAACATCGCATGCCTGAATTGCCCCGTGCCCTCGTGTTCCATTAATACGGTTAATTAATACTCATGATTTCATTACTTCTTACATGAATAGCCATATTGTAAAGAGTTAATGAATTATGATTTTAAATATAAAACATACCAATGTTTGAGCAGGCGAACATGGGGCCTTACAGGTGTACTTAAGGTGAATAATAAACACTTCAGTACCAATGAAGCTATTTGCTATGTAGAAGTGTTACAAACATAACTTTCACACGACTCATTATTCAAAACCTAGTCCGTCCTTTTGCTATATATTTCCAAGGTCTTTCAATTCATGACAGGTAATCTATAATTTAATATTTCCAAGTTGACGTTATGGAAAACCAATATATATTATTCAGTAAACCCATTTTCTCATGAATATTTATGTACACAATGGTGGTATTTTGAAGGGTGATAAATGTGCATGAATACAGGAATGTTTGGTCATGGCAGAAACTGTACCATCACATGTATACGGTTTCATTTGCAAACAGGGCAGACCCTATTCAGACAGTTCCTACATGAGCCGTCTAGTCTGGGTCTGCGCTGTTTGCAAAGGCGTTTCTATAAGGTAAAGGATGAGTCAGTGGGTCACTTGCTATTTAACCCTTCTCTTGCTGAATTTTAAAATACATTTCTCTTCTTTACCCATGCCATGACCTGTTGTATAATTACATATATCTTCACTGTGTACAAGTATTTCGCTGTGCAATCACTGCTGTGGAGTACACTGGTTGCAGAATCAACTTGTAAATAGTGCAGACCCTGATGAGACAGCTCCTACATGAGCTGTCTCATCTGGGTCTTCACTATTTACAGGTAGGTATATTGACGTGAATAGCAAGCGAAGGGTTAAACTTTCAATGTGGGAAACGAGTCACTAGTACCATTTGCGAACAGAGTAGAGCTATGTTTGAGGTATCCTAGAGGAGCCATCTGATCTGTTGCTTGCTTTCTGCCACCTTCAACTTATTCTACCACTGGGTAGCTGGAGTTCCAGTGTAAAGTGAACCGACTACGTAAGACTCTCCTGTTAGTACACAACCACTTCACCCGCAAACCGTGATCTAAGGCTAGGACTGTAAAGTATTCAGAAGATGTCTGCCCCTAGACATGAGACATGTCGGCGTGTAAACAAGCCCTAATGCCACCCACTTCCCCCCGCCGATGAGCAGCTCCCCAGCTATGCATCAAATACCCCAATGCACCTAAGGTTTACTAATGTTGTACAAAATAGAATCCTGAAAGGAACTAAAGCGTGCAGAGCGGATGGGCGCCATGAGGCTTACAAAAGGAACATTGAAAATATGAGCAACAAGAGTAAACATATTTCCAAGCCCGGTCGGTCAATGCCCGGTTTTCACCCTTTTTCGCCTTATTACCCATCCATTGTTATTCCCCGCCAAAGGCGGGGATATAGTTTTAGCGCTGTCCACCCTTTTTGTACATCTTTTTCATATCTCAGAATTTATTTGAAGTATCATTCACATTTACTTTGAAACGCAAGCGTTATGGCACTTTGTAAAAAACCTTGGCGGGACATTAATATCTTGAACATCAATTCAGCGAATATGCTGTTTGGAATTAAGTTTCGAATCACCTCCGTTTTATAATTGGCTACGATCCTTAGTACATGCAGTTAGGTCGGCAGGAGTTGGGTTTCCGCTCGTTTGTCAATGTTCCGCTCGCTAACCGTTTACTAGCCACTAGCATTGTCGCCTGTTTGTTTGCTAGGACTGAACAATACAATGTTTCTTCGCATTTATACTCCGCTTCGCATAAATGAAGTCATATTGGCAATATTTGTTTATTTCTGCATCGCACTTATTACACATGTATATTCGATACATTCAATTTAGGTGACGTTTTATTATCTATAGGATTAATATGAGTGTATTGTTCTGGAGACTTGGAATGGGTTAATATTTACATGTGTTTTGTTAATTGCATTTGTCATTCCGCTTCATAAAGTCATATTTGCGATATTCAATATATTTGATATATATACAGACCGGTGTTAGTTTATGCCTAGCACTCATAACAACGTTACTGCCATGTTCAAAGGAACAACGTCTCTATCGATTAGATTAAGACTGTAACACTATCTTAGCAGAAACTTTAATGCACACGTTATTGCAACCATAAACTTTATTGTAACTGATGTCAACGTTATGTACGCAGCTTTATTCACAACTTAAACAACGTTCCGTAAACGAATAGTGAAACTCCAGCCCTGAAAAGTTCTTTATCTATGCGACAAGGGAAGAAAACTGGATCAGAAGTGAAAATATGCCAGGAGTTACGAAATCTGCGGATTAATAAAGGTGCAGTTATTGATACAATGAGGGAATGCGACGTAACTATCGTCCTATAAACTTTATAACCTAGGGATATGCCTACAATAACTCCGAACCTACTCAAAGCTCGAGCTGAAGACATTCATGCAAAGAAGAGCATGTAGAAGCATACCCACGCCGATTTTCAATTCATTTCACTGCATTTTCCCGTTACCTAGTCGGTCATACGGGCATCTTAGCTGACTTCACGACAATCTCTTTCCTCTTTAGCATGTCTTCCACTGCTCTCTGAGAAGTTGCAAAACGCAACCATATCCTCTCATTGACGTTATCTTCCCATGTTTTCCTTTGTCTTCCTCGCTAGTTGTTTCATAAACTGTTCCCTGGAGAATGGTCTTGGCGAGGCCTTTTGAGCGGGAGACATGACCATACCATCTTTAACTTTCCTTCAACTATAGTGAGAAGTTCTTCATGGAGGCAAATCAGCGTCCGATCCCGACTGCGGACCTTTTCATTGGTGATGTGGTCATTGTAAGAGATGTTTAGGATCATTCTATAGCATCTCATTTCTAAGGATTGGATTTTTCTCTCCAGTTCAGCTGTTAACGTCCATGTCTCATAAGCATACTGGAATACTGAAACGACAAGATAGCGCATATGCATGATGTCATTATTTCTTACATGAATATTGAACAGGTGAATGGTTAAAGAGATATAGCCGCATCGCCGCATCGACCAACAGGTGCCATCGATAGGGAAAGGGGTATGAAGATGGTTGTAATTAACAGCTAAACTGTCAAACACAACCAAACAAAAGTTAATCTTAATGAAAATTACACTGTTTCTTTTTTATATAAATGTGGTATAATAATAATAATAATTTTACTGCGAGTACTCGAAAAACAGAAATTTTACTTGATACTCGGATGTTTGAGCAAGTACTCGAGTACAATTACTTGAGAACAATATTTTAATTTGACTCTTTGTGCGATTTTGCAGCTAGCCATTTAGAAGGCATGATTTTAGTGCCTTATGTATAAGCGTATATTTATTAAGTTATTTCAAAGGCTAAGCGTTCTCTACAGATAAAGGTGCGTACTCAAATACTAAAATCGTCATTTCTACACCAAACCCTATACTTACACCAGTCTAAAGAGTGGTCACAGTATAGGGTTGGAAGGAGAAATAAAGAAGTTATTCTTAAACATGTTTTAATTTATCTGTTTTAATCTTATCTGGAGTTATAGGCGAAGCATTCTCTACAGATCCAGGGACCTGAAAACATATACACTTACGTCTGTGAATGTAATTTTTGGCAACTTATCTATTTCGTATAGTTTTGCATTAATGCTATTTGATGATATATTGGCATTTTCTGAGTTTGACGATAAAAAGTTTTTTATTTGTTTACTCAAGAGTTGCTGAATTATTATTTGATAGACTTGAACAATCAAAACCTCTTAATTAAGGCCCCGGTGTTTTTTCCGTTTCTCTTCTTTCTGGATTGTCCTATAGGCCAACGTAAATGTTTGGTTGCACAGAACGGTCTCGTTTTTCTTGAAATAACATTATCATATCGGACAGTTTTTACACATTTTCATTTCTGACCTGATTCAAGCTGATAACACATTCAATAAATGTCTTGCCAGCGATAGTGACGTCATTATTGCAATAAAACAGATCAAAACGGAATATTTGTGTCGCTTGATGTTACTTCTCATGACCACAAGGTGGGAGTCATCGAGCCTTGCTCATGTCCGTATTACGTTCCTCTGTACGTAGGTACGTATCTACGTCCGTATGTCCTGCAAATTATTGTGTTTCAAACTCCTCATAAACCAAAGGTTTTTGTTCCGACCAGTGCCACGGGACACTGTAAAAGAATCGTGTGTGCCAAACTCCTCATACACTACATTGATGATTCGTTTCAAACTTTCACATAAAACCAATATTGATGTGAAAATGTTCACGAAGAAGTAAATATTTCAGGAGACCATTTTTTTCTAAAGTTATGGACTTTATTACTTTTTTCACCTAAAAAGACTTTCTTGCTTTAGAGACAAAAGCGCCAGAAGGGATGCACAATTCTTGTAATAGAGCTATATTAGGACGGATGACTACTCTTCAGGGGTCCGTTTTAGCCCATTCCCTCATATTGACGACTTTTGACGACTCTGTAAAAGTCAGTTTGTGATACTATTGTGATAAATAGGGCATTTGCTCCTTTAGGAGCAAATGCTCTTTTTATCACAATGGTTTCAAACTACAAAATTCTAAAATTTTCCCTTTCTCTAGTTAATGCTCCTTTTCGGTAGCTTTTTTCAAAGAGGTTGTATCTGAAAATAGCCTATGAGGTAATGGGTTAACAATCGTACGACTGCAAATTACTCGTCGTATGTTAGAATGTACGACCATTTCAGTCTAACGAAGTTACCCTAATTTGTCATATGCTTGAATTTGGGTTTATGTGTGATAATTGCTCGTAGTTACAACCGATGTAATTTAGAACGTATGACTATTTTGGTCTCATGGTCTTTCACTGGTGAATGACTACCTGCAAAGTGTCTCCAATGTTTTAAATTCAGATCAGAAGGCACATTTTTCCATACGACCCTACGTGAAGTAGGACTTTTTATATTGGAGGGTTCTTTTTAAGTCTGAAGAACACACCTCTAACTTTCATGCGATGGTGAAATTACACGATTTATTATACAGAGCTAGTTTGATATGTTTCCGCTTGAGTTAAGTGATGCAAATGATCCTCATCCAAGCCGAGTGGATATTTACAACACGTGATATTATATAGCAGAGCATATTTTATCAAACGATTTGCTTCCACGATCCCATATATGAGACATAAGCAAACAGTGTAGACTCTGAATAGACGCCGAATAGTACTGCGTCTGATCAGTCTACACTGTTTGCTGATAGGAATTTCAATATAAAACAAAACGAAATTGAAAAAATTAGGCCAGCCACCCCTTAGATCAAAAATGGACTAATCCAATATATAAACATTGAAGAATTCCCTAGGCGCAAATGGGTTAACTTGCAATGTGGAGGGAAAGACATCTGATCAGAGGATGTATTGTAAAATTCGAGCAAATATCATTTGCCAATCGCCAGAAATTCATTTGCCGAACTGACCGTTCCAAGGCGGCACTTCAATCTTCCCTCTTGTTTTGTTTTGTTTATGTCTTTGTGTGGGTTTAATGTTGTCTTTTTTTATAGATATATATATTTGGCCTTCTTTTTGTCGGGTGACTGTGTGTTTTGTATGTGGTATTTCCTGCATGAGTCATAGATTTACTTTTATGGAAAGGGTGCTTTCATGTACGGTGCTATTTGTGAATGGATACAGCATTTAACTCATTCTCTCCTATACTATTTTAGACCCAACCTCTTTGAATGTATCTACCGAACAGGAGCATTAACTAGAAGAAAGGAAAAAATAGAATTTTCTAGTATCACAATGGTTTCATAAAGTGACTTCCATAGATGCGCAAATATGCGTCACTAGGGGATAATGTGTTAAGAGAAGATCGTGGGTCAGTTGAAACTTACCCTAGGAGCTGGAAGCCTGTTTCCATCGTGACGGTAAAGAATGTTGCTGTCGTGAAATCATTAATTGATGAAGATGCACGATATACAGTGCAAGTTACATATAACGTCTGCGACTGGTATTGATGTGAACTTTTTGTGTTCCGTCTCCCTATGTCCTGCCCGATTTCTGTTCCAGTTTCGCTTTTGGAAATATGTAAACCAATGGAAATTAATATATGCATATACCATCTCTAAAAGTCTAATTCGTCCATGTACAAAGCACAGGTTGTTTAAAGTACATGCCGGTGGAACACTCCCTGTATATCTCGAAATTCATGAGAGTCATACGTGTCATATTTGATATGTACATAATATAACTAAGTGTCTACCAGTGTGGAAAGATTGGTGTTTTTTGCTGAACTTGAACTAATCATGGCGCGAAAAGTTCTGTCCATGTAGCTGAAATTAGGACTTGCATCAACGGTGGAAATAAACTTGGTTTGATCTATAAAGAGATCATTGATATTTATGGAAACGATTAAGAGTCATACAGCACCATTACCCCATACATAAAACGTTTCAAGTATTAGGAAAAACACATGCCAAATATGAGACATACCGAGAGTTGCATTAGTTTTAGAACACCACTCGAACGGTAGATCCATGGAGTAGATATGTAGCACTACAATATAACACATGTTAGATGTTGAGAAGGTTAAGGTGATTCTACTTTATATTACTAGGTCAATGGTTTTAGTTTTATTGAGAATGCATGATTTAGTAAACTGAATACACAGATTGAAGGCTATAACAATTTGAAATCATTCAACCTTGGATTCTAGTAAACTGTTCATAGGAAAACAAAGTTTAACCTGAAACATTTTACAAGTTGCATGGTTACTGCCATTTTAACCCTTTCATCGCCGCAGTCGCATAAATGCACCACGACAAATAGTGAAGTCCCAGATCAGACGCCTCCTTTACAAGGCGGCGTCTGATCAGGGACTTCACTATTTGTCTCATTCTCTATTTCTATATATGTGCTTTATTCCTTTGAAATTTGCATAAAATTTTATTTATCTCATTTCCTTATTTTACTGAATGTTTTAACAAACTTGGATTTCAGACGACAATTAGTAATTTTGCGCCGAAAGGGTTAAATGACAACAGCTTAACATCTACCTTTTCATATATGTATTAATGTTACACCAACTCGACAATTTTATTGCGAATGTCCATCATTTTTCAGTTTGCATGTATAATGAATACTTTCCTTTGTCAAACTTTACAAGCCATTATAACATATCTTCAAAATAATTTACTGCTACCTTAGCTCTTTTATACGCAATAGTACAGTATCTGTCTCTTTTATACAGACTATTACAATATATACGTCTTTTATATACACAATATTACAGTATCTACCTCTTTTATACATAATATAACAGTATTTATCTCTTTTATACACAATATTACAGTATCTACCTCTTTTATACAGATTATAACAGTATCTATCTCTTTTATACACACAATATTACAGTATCTACCTTTTTATACACACACAATATTACAGTATCTATTTCTTTTTTATATACAATATTACAGTATCTATGTCTTTTATTGGCAATATCTACCTATTTTATACAGACTATTACAATATCTACCTCTTTTATACAGACTATTACAGTATATATCTCTATTAATGACAATATTACAGTATCTACCTCTTTTTACTTTTTATACACAATATTACAGTATCTACCTTTTTTATATACAAAATTGCAGTACCTATCTCTTTTATACAGACTGTTACATTATCTATTTCAAACCTTTAATCCTTTTAACGCTGAATTTTAGAGTGAATATACCAATTAGTGTTTAGTTATTGAGTCCACTCAGTATGAAAGGCTTAAATTTGCCAGAGGATTTTTAATGGCAAACAATGCAGACACCGAGCAGAGAGAGATCCTCTGGGGTCCTATTATCAGGGTCTACGTTGTTTTCAAATGACAATTCACTCGATTCCCAAATTCAAATGGTTAATACCAGTTATCCTGGATTATGTTAGTCTGTCTAGGCGGTGTTGGAACAAGATCAGCCATGGTTGCTGGGGAACAAATTCGAACATCAAATAAGTATTCTGTATATTTGCACATTTGTCAAAAGATGAGTCATACCATTTTCAACAATTTTAGCTGCATGCATTTCGATAAGATATAAAATGCAGCAAGACACCGGAAGAATGTGCAGAGCGGCATGATAATTCTACACGCTTATCCTTGCCTTATTGACGTCTGCTTCTTTGGATTTCGCCTTCTTCAAAATATGCCCTTTGCAACATTTATTGAATTAAACCTTCTTTTATAATTAAAACTTTTGTTTTGTAGTCACGTTTTGTGTTAAAATTTCGGTTCCAATGTTTAGTTATTATTGTGCTTAGTAGAAGATGAAAACGCACTAAACAAATGCCGTCAGCGAAAATTCTGCAGCAGTTCTCAAAGCCAATTTGGCTTACAATTCTCTAAAACGACGACAAACAGTTTGGATCCTGCAGATTTACAGTGTCTTGTCTGAATTGTGTCACAAGTGTGGAATTAGTTAAATTAAGGCTAGTTGAGGCTGCTGTCATGGATAAGAGTTGCGTCTGAATAAATTGATAGTTTTACGCACTATGAAGTCAGACATTCATCTGTAGGTTGGTTTGTAATATATTTTTCTCAATTTAATAGCACTTCCTGATAGATAATTTAAAGGGGAAGTCCCTACATTCGACGCGTTTTATAAAGACCTAAACTATACAAAACTCATTTGTGTATATGCTGAAAAGTTGTATTTCGCAAGAAAACCTGTCCAATAAACGTTGAACATGAGAAAACATGCATATATTTGATATCGTTGATCCCGATTTTATTCCCCGATATTTCAGTGTTATTCGGGTAGGGTTTTAGTTTCGCATCTGTTCGCGATATTTGCGTCTCTCCGAACACTTCCGAGAAAAGCTTTTAAGTAAATAATAGAGGGATCGGGTGATCATCGGCAAAACGCGGAACATTTGAACGGAAAAGGCCGATAGTATTTTGTTGTAGAACAAAAAAATATAAGTATTGATGAATTCGGAGTTTTTTATATCACAGGGGCATTTTTCGATATAAGTTCAAACTGACAATCTTCATAATAATTATTGAGCAAAACAAATACCAAGTTTTATGATATTATTGAAAATATGTCTTCATTGTAGGGACTTCCTCTTTAAGGAACACTCAAAAACATACTTCAATTGCTACATATAAACGGGCTTAATGTGCCCAACCTTCTAAGAATGCCACTAGCGAAAAGGTAAGGAAGTCCAATTTTAAAAAGCAAGTAGGTCCACCTACACTTGTGAGTAGGTCCGTCATGAAGGGCCAGTCAGCAAGATATTTATCCTATATCCTAGACACTCCGTTTTGTTAAAGCATTTCCAATAGTCAGTATTAATTTATTAATTCAACCAAATATTCATAACTATATACATATGTAAATGTATATTCTAACGCATCAATTGCGAAAAATGTTTTGGCCAAAGTGCTCATTGGAAAATAAGTTTTAAAACAGTTTATAACATAACTTGTTACTTCAGCGTGACGTAACACTATCATATATATTTTGATATTTACGGGCATATATTCACTAGTGAATAACATTCGAACGACCTAACTGTATTCATACGCGCTGTCAAACCAAACAAACAAACTGGCGGACGGTGACCTACATATGTCAACGATTTATTTCACGATAGATGGCAAAGGACTATTGGCACTTGCGCCTTAATTTAGATAAAATAATACAAACTGTAAAGTAAATATCTGTCAGGAAATATCTACAAAATGTATGCCAAAATGACCTACCAGCTACTCTGACCCAAACCATCCATTCTACATAAAAATGCCTTCACAAATTTACATTTTCTTTACCGCATGCCCTTTTGTTAATGCAGATTCCTACTCACAAAAATACCTCGTCATTCAACAGATATAGTAATCTGAATCCAGCACAGCACATACATATTCAAATATATTATACTCCAAATCAGCTGATCGCGAAAACCTTCCTCCTGTTCCAACGGCAACGCATTTTATGCAGCAGTTGCATCTTTTGTCCATCTCAATAAACTTCTTCACTGAATTTGAATCGAGATTTTTTTCTCGGTGGAAATGTCCATGTACATGTGTATACAACACTGATGAAGGGCTAAATATACCAAAACGAAGGCGCATTATGAATCCCAATTGACAGTGAGTGTCAGACGTGTAGGCGAACTGTATGTGGGTCTTCATTTAAATGGCGCGCTTTACACAGATATATGTTGTGTACAGTGACGTCATAATGTGACGTGTTTGTATGACGAAACTGTAACTTAAAAATTATTTTGACGTGTTTCTGTAGGTTTTCGTATCATAAACTATCACAGTTAAATTGAATACCAGAGAGGTCTAAATTAGATCCTAGTTGATATGACAGTAAGTCAAAAAACAGTTGGAAATTTTGGACCTATATTTTCCCCGTTACCTAGCGAACCTAATAACAACTTTCATTCATCGTTTCTATATGTAAGGAGAATTTATAACAATCCACGTTACTGCTGAAATATTGGCTGCAAAAAACATTTGTGTTTGTAATGTTATAAATAGAATCATGCATTCGTGTTCATGATTATTGGATTTATTAAATTCGTCTTTTTAAAACGATAGAAAAAACTCCCTAAAAGTTTTTTATCGTTTCAAATAGACTCATTTAATAAATCCAATAATCAAGAACACTCATGTAAGATCCTCTATAAACATCTCTCTCTCTCTCTCTCAATCTTCCCCTCTTCCTCTATTCGAGTTTGGTCAACACCCCTCACGGAAACTGAGCCAAGAAACACTTAGAGGGGAACGATAACCTGGCGATCTGACTCGTCAGATGGGTATATAAGAATGCCTTCTCCGTTGGAATAGTGCTGGTCGATCCGTTTTTTCAACCTTGCTGGTCAAGACTATATCACCTCATATCATCCGCTGGATTTAGAAGTTACAGATAAATATGATGAAATTGGTTTTTGCCATTGTGATGTGCGCCTTCGTGGCAGCTTCTCCTTCAAAAAGGCAAGCACGTAAGTAGACATGAAGTGTCGATGACTTATCGCAAAATTATTATTAATTGTATTTAAAGTTTATATACGGATTTCAAAATAGTTAGATGCACTTCAGTTTTGTTCCCATAAGCATTACTAGACATAGTTACGCATTTTGTTTATTTACATACCTGTCATTTATGGAGTGGTTGAGAATTGAACTGACCAGGTAAAACACGTTATTGTCATTCATTTTAAAACGTAAGCTTTTCAGAATACATATCGATTTATGCTCATCATTTTAACGTACATACCTTTTGGTAACTTTGCTCGGAATTGAGGTTAACCCATTTGTTCCCACGATCCCATATATGGGACATAGACAAACAGTGTAGACTCTGATCAGACGCGCCGCATAATACGGC
Organism: Azorinus chamasolen; assembly: GCA_963576725.1. Classification (NCBI taxonomy): domain Eukaryota; kingdom Metazoa; phylum Mollusca; class Bivalvia; order Cardiida; family Solecurtidae; genus Azorinus; species Azorinus chamasolen. Next base: position 80,948,374 of record OY755245.1, read on the forward strand.
GTCTGATCAGAGTCTACACTGTTTGCTGATAGGAATTTCAATATAAAACAAAACGAAAATTTAGGCCAGGCATACCTTAGATGAAAATGGACTAATCCAATGTATAAACATGGAAGAATCCACTGGGCGCAAATGGATTAATTCTTCGCTGCCAAGTCGCAGGTGTGATAGCATATGCAAACAGTTCGCATCCGGGTAACCCGGTGTCTCATCGAGAGCCAAACCGTTTGGTGCTATGATACTATAAAGCTTTTTTTTAACAAACATGATGAAAATTTAAAAAATGAAGATTTTAAGCCATTCCTTCATATAAACGCTTTTTCGTGGCTTTGCAAACAGAGAAGACTCAGATCAGACAGCTCCTGGAGGAGCCGTCTGATCAGGGTCTGTTCTGTTTGCTTATAGTATGATATTGATATGATATTGCAGTTTCTGCTTGAGCCAAAATGCCTTATGTTTACCTTTTAATAATCGCCTGGTACCAGATAAAAGGTAAAACAGCCATATACTATAGCAACTGGCTAAACTGCACAATCACTACTAACCCGTAGCCTGCTATAAAAGGAGGTCTGCTCAAGCTCCAATCAGTTGCCGTCGTCTCTAAATTTTGATTCGTTTAAGCTTTTGAGATACAGTAAAACTAAACGTCTAAACCGGACGTTAAATTTGGTATAAATATCGGTCATGGAGACAGGTGGCAGCTTAATGCAGGGTGAAAGTCATGCAGAAAGCTCCTCTATGAGCTTTCTGCATGACTTTCACTCTGCATTAAGCAGCCACCTGCCTAAAAGTTCTAAATTCTTCTCTACTAGAATTCCTGTTTAGATAGGTTTTACTGTACATGTACTATTTACAGAGTGTCAAACGGCTTGGATCCAGAGGAGACGCCGAGTTACTCGGCGTTTCATCTGGATTCAAGATGTTTGCATATGTCAGTTAGGTCGCGCCTAGCAGGCTAAGGGTTAAAGTACGGTCTTACATGTATAAAAATCAACACGAGTTGTTTCATATTTGGTTTGTTTGTCGTTGTTATCTTTTTTATACCTTCGACCGGGCTTGTCAAACAGTTACTACTTAAAATGTTTTTTGCTCATGCTTTTCTTGCGACTTGGACCCTTTCCAGTATGTACGTGTTGTTAAATGAGATAAAAGTACAAAAATGAGTTATGCAGGAAACACCACATACAGAACAAACAACCACCCAAACAGCAACACAAGGAAACACAAAACAAACATGCAATAGGGGGAAGATGGAAGTACCGCCTTGGAACGGTCAGTGACAAAAGTCACTGGGGGGTTAAACCGGTATTTGGGCGCCAAACCTCACACTAATTCCATCCCCACCCTAAAAGACAAACAGTGTAAATAAACGTATCCCCTCTCCGACTAATCTACAACAACCACGATAGTACAATGTATTTTATGTTCACGTACTTCATACGAAATGGGTATATTCTAATGTGTATATGTTATTAAATGAGTTACAGTGGCTTCAGTTCACGTACTTTTACGATTCAAGTGTGTATGTGTTGTTAAAGAGTTCTTAGGACAGGGGCTGCACTCGGCGTCTCGTCAATAGTGAGGCTGTTTCAGGAGACTCTGTCATTAGTTTCTTAAAAAACTTGTTCGAATTGAAGAAGTCAAAACTGCACCAGCTCTAACATAGAGCAGACTTTCTTTCACAACGGCATAAAAGCTAATTACTTCATCTGTACTGGTCAATAAGCTGGGAATGTGGAGCACAATTAGTAAACTATTCCTAACCCTTAATGCTGATGTTTTAAATTGACTATTCCGAAATTCATACAGGTCAATCTTACCGTGAATATTTCTGTCTTGATTTCACCCTGCATTAAACAGCCATCTGTCCAGAATTCTAAATTTACAAAAAACGATTGGTTTAGAGGGATTGTATTGTAGTTCGAGACTCAGTGGTGGAGATTTTGTCGGTTGAGCGCTTGATAACACTTTGTCCCCAGACAGATGGAATTGTGCCATTTTTAAAACAGACATTAGATAGAGCATGTAAAACCATAACAGCAATATCCTTTTGCAATGCTTCAGTGGGTATTCTATTAATACCACATGTTTACCGCGTTTTTCATCATCCACAACCTTCTTGGCTTCAAAAATAGAGGTATCGTTATTAAATATAAGGATATGATTATGAAAATTTACATAGCTGTGTTCTGGTGCTCATCATGACATTTAACAAAGGACTAAATTCTGTTTTCCATTTATGTCAGTATCGCTTACTACCACAATATAAAAAGTTACTTAACTGCTGTTGAAAAGACATGAGAGTGTCGCTTACTACGATAACAGTAACAATTACCAAAGTGGTTTGGAAAGAAATTATGTTCGCAATTATTCTTAAAGACAACATGTTATTATTATCATTATTATTATTATACCACATTTAAATAGCGTTCTTTTCATACAGGATATGTGCGTTCAAAGGCGCTTTACATGGATAAATTACATGTACAAAACAGGGTATAATCAATGCATATAGAATATTTAAAACAAAATATATTTAATACATATATGTCGATAAGAATAAGAATGATACAGCATTGAACAGATTGGAACCACATGAGTGTCTATAAATCAATGCAAGTATATAAAAGCATAAATAATCAATGACCAAAAGGGACCCCATGATCACCTGTCTGATCAATGAGATATGGAAACAAAGCAACCACAGAACAGAAACCACATGATTGTCTACCCAGTAGTTGTAGAAATGCAATAGAGATAAAATCACTAACCGGAAGGAACCGCATGATTATCTATCCGGCCAATGAAAGATATACAACATATATTTTCCAAAAACTGTTCTAGTAATAAATGTTGAAGAAATGCTGTAATCAAAACATTAAAATTAATCGTTAAACAACTGTCTTCTTAAATAACAGATGACGTTATTGTTAACCTATTACAAAACAAGCCCATTAATTAAGGTCTGAAAGTCTAAAGCACTGGAAATACAAATTCAATATTAAGTCTTATCAGTGGTCTTCGGGACAGCAGATGAAAACACCAAAACAGCAGTAGTGTTAAGGACTATGCAATACGCATTATATACAGAGAAAACAGGAATGAGGTCAACCGTTTCGTATTCTACTGTCGATATCGAGGTGCAAATATACACAGCTTTCCCCTGATCGGTACAGCAACAGATATCCTGCAAATATTGTTTTAAACATTTACTCAAAATCACGGAGGAGTTAAAATTGGTATTAAAATAAAAACACAATTTAGGCTTTGAATAATCTGTAAAGCGGTATATATGTTAATAGAATTGGGACGTACATGAAACATATTATAGGCATTTCGAATGAATTAGTTTATTGCATATGCAGTAAAATCCCTCTAAACCGGAATTCTAGTACAGAAATATTTAGACACTTTTAGGCAGGTGACTGGTTAATGCAGGGTGAAAGTCATGCAGAAAGCTCCTAAAGGAGCTTTCTGCATGACTTCCATCCTGCATTAAAATCTCACCTATCTCAAAGACCGATATCTATACTAAATTTAACGTCCGGTTTAGCGAGGTGCTACTGTTCAGTAAAAATCCCTTTAAACCGCAAATCTAGTAGAGTGACTGCTACCGGTTTCCAAGAACGATATTTACGCTAAATTTAACGTCCAGTTTAGATGGGTTTTACTATATAGGAGCATGTGAGAAACACTTCCCTTTGTAAATACTTCGGATCAAGGTGATAACGCCAGGTAACTCAGCATTTCATCAGAACATAACATATTTGGCTGTCAAACTCCGTGCTATTTTAAACATCAAATGGAAGAAACATTATACAGTGAACCCTCGTTTTACCGGCATTCGTTACATTGGTAACCTCGTTATACCGGCAATATGCATTGAAACAAATTTACCATTAACTCTTTGAAACATCCACTGAATAAACAGGTGCAATGCCAATAGCACATGTGATTGCTTAATGCAGAACACAATAAGTGCAGAAAGCTCCCTAAGGAAGATTTTTGCACTTCTTTTGCTCTGCATTAAGCATTCGCCTGCTGGTACTAGTTTAAAACTAGTCATACGGTTCCTTTCATATTTAAAATCGTTATAACGGCAACCTCGTTATACCAGCACAATGTCTGGAAACAAACACCTCCGTTGTAATGAGCGTTCATTGTACTTTTTGAATTGTATTCTGCAGACGAAAATTACTTGGTGTTGAAATGGATTTTAAAAGCTTTCCCTGTTCAATATTCATGTCAGGAGTAATGACATCATGACTATTTATTACTTGAGTGTTTCTAATGGCAAATGTACACGTGCTTAATTAGTATTGGAATAAACTATAGACGTCTGTTCTATTATAATACCATAAGCAAACAGAGCAGACCCTGATCAGACGGCTCCTACAGGAGCCGTCTGATCTGGGTCTACTCTGTTTGCAATGGCGGGAAAATGATTTTATATGAAGGAGACAGTTAAAAGAGGAACTGCAAATTGGCAAGCGTCGCAAAAAAACTCGTTTCTGTTTCCAATGACTGAAACCTAATGTACCCGTTTTCTATTCACAGCTACCACAGGCTACAACCCATGCACAACTCAGGCCCTTGTTGCAGGAAAGATCTATTTCGCTGTCCCAGGTGACTTTTCCAACATAGAACTTACTCTATTCCTGTAATGAAAATTGTAATCAGCTCAAATTCCCTTCTCCGGTATTTTTTCGCCGATGTCGCATAAATGCACCACGACAAATAGTGCAGTCCCAGATCAGACGCCGCCTTTCAAGGCGGCGTCTGATCAGGGACTTCACTATTTGTCTCAAACACTATTTCTATATATGTGCTTTTTTCGTTTAAAGTTTGTATTTATTTATCTTATTTCCTAATTTTACCGAATGATTTAACAAAATTTGATTGCAGACGACAATTAGAAATTTGTGGCCGAAAGGGTTAATGAACATATACGGACCCCGACTATTTGTTTGCGCGAGTCAAACTGCGATTAGAAGGATAACAATTTAACCGTGTCAGTGCAATAATTGTAGTCTGCAATAAGTGTAGTTTGTTATGTAGTCTGCAATAAGTTTAGGCAATAATTGTAGTCTGCAATAAGTGTTGTCTGTTATGTAGTCTGCAATAAGTTTAGGCAATAATTGTAGTCTGCAATAAGTGTAGTTTGCAATAACTGTAGTCTGCAATAATTTTAGGCAATACTGTAAAACCCCACAAAACTGAAATTCAATTAGAGAAGGAATTAGATACTTTTAGGCAGGTGGCTGCTTAATGAAGGATCAACGTCATGCAGAAAGCTCCTCTATGAGCTTTCTGCATGACCTTTACCCTGCAATAAGCTGCCGTCTGTCTCCAAGACCGGTATCTAAACCAAATTTAACGTCCGGTTTAGAGAGGTTTTACTCTTAATTGTAGTCTGCAATAAGTGTAACGACAAATCTAGTCTGCAATACTTTTGGTCTGCAGAATTTTAGTCTGAGTCTGCAAGTTTGAGTCTACAAGACTCTTAGTCTGCAATACTTAATTTATTGTAATTTTCAATATAATTATAATTGTTATCTGTAATAGTCCTCTGCAATAACTGTAGCCTGCAATGATTGTCGTCAGCAATAACTGTAGTCTGCATAAGTTTTTATAATATATCTTCTGATTGTGCGAGTTTTCATGTTTATAATTTCTTTTACTTCATTGCTCATAGGTGACAAACACAGCTTCATTGAATGTGACTATGCCGGCAACGCCAACATCATCGCTTGTTCTCCTGGTCTTGTTTGGGATGAAAGTAAACTATCATGTGTCTACGAATTCACCCTGGCTCTAGGAACCCCCGCCCCTGGCTCGAACCATGGAAATGTCGTAACTGATCCAAATCTGAGGAGTTACTGTACACCAGAAAATATTGCCGCCAACAAATTGTACTTTGCTCATCCAGACAAAAACAAGTTCATCCAATGTGATCTTTGGGGAGATGCATTCGTCCTCAACTGTCCACCCAATCTGCTATGGGACTCGTTCTATGAGACATGCGCAGCATCTAATGTCCCCGCTGGAAAATAAACTCTTTATATAGACTCTATGGACGGCTAACCCTTTCCTTCATCTTTCACGCCTTTGCAAACAGAGTAGACCCTGTAGGAGCCATCTGATCAGGGTCTGCTCTGTTTGCTTTTGAAATTATAATAAATGTGACTCTATAGTTTATAACAGTACCAAACCATCACATGCACACTTGCCACAATAAATAAAATAGATAATTAATATTCATGATGTCATTATTTCTAGCATAAATAGTCAACAGGGAAAGTTTTAATGTATGCAACATGTACTCTAATCTCGGCATTTGATTCAAAGGCCATTCAAAGGAAGGCGTTGATAAATAGTTCATTCTTTATCTGTTGTTGATACTTATCACTGTTTCTCGACTCTCTCTTTGCCAACGGCGAAGTTCTGATCAGCTTTGCAAACAAGATTAAGCCCTAAGAGACACTGTGTAACTCAAAAGGATCCAAGCTTATTTGTTCCTGCTATTTTGTTTTTGTACAAAAATTAAGAACAATCAAAAATGACAACTCAAGCCGATAGAAAATTTAAAAGACGAAAACACGTTGCGGAAGGGGCAATTAAATGCAACAAACTAACTAACATTGCTCGTATGTACATGTATATATTATATTTTCTTGTTCCTTACCGTGTGATGATTCGATGTCTCTATGTTATGTATGCCCTGGCAATTCCAGCATAAAACTCAAATAAAACAGCTGTCTGATACATAATTATGTGTATACCGTTTGTTCTCCATGCACTACATGGTGTGTCCTCTGTCGGGGGCGTAGCAAGCGATACGCACTTACAGCCGTCTGATACACATGTGTATACCGTTTGTTCTCCTTGCACTACATGGTAACAAGTAAAATATTGCTGTAAATTTACAGCAAAGGGAAGAAGGGCTGCGCCAGAAAAAAGCTGGTCATAATCTGAGTGGAAAGAAATTCAGAAAATATGACACAATTATTATTTATTAGCTGATTTTTTTGACAATGGTGTAGTTACACAATACTTTTGATGAGTAAGATCTGTTAAACGTTTCATAAGCAAACAGACTGGGTCCTGATCTTTTGGCTCCAACAGGCGCCTTCAGATCTGGGCCTTCTCTGTTTGCAAAAGGCGTTAAAACTGTATATGGTAATGGGGTAAGCAAACAGAGCAGACCACCTGATCAAACAGCTTAAATTTGAGCAATCTGATCTGAGTTTTGTCTGGGTTAAAATCAAAGGCCTGAATGGCCATAATGGCGTTCAGGTTTGATATGGATGTTATGTGTAGGGGGGGGGGGGATTGATGTACACGTTAATAACAATAACGTCTTGGAAATGATAACAGTATTAATAACAACACATTTTTGTGAAACACTATGCCCCTGATTGTGACAAATATAAATTTGACTTGTAATGTGACATTTAACTGTAATATAACCTTGATTTAAATAAGCCCCCCCCCCAAAAAAAAAAAATAAATAAATAAATTAAAAAATAAATAAATAAATAAATAAAAATATTCGCCTCTGTAAGTTGCATAGACATGCCAGGTTTGAAGTATGTATGTGCAATGGCTACAACGTTATTGCCAACATTAAAGTTTGAGCCAAGCCAACAAACCAACAAAGTCAGCCCCCCCCCCCCCCCCTCTTGATTGGGGGCATAAAAATATGACAGACTGAAACAAAAGGAGCCATCTCATGATCAACTGTTTATATATTGACATGCTTCTAGTTTCTACTATGGCAAAAGAATATCTTAATTATATTCATTGTGTCATTATTTCTTATATGAATATTCATGAAGTAAAGGGTCAATTAATGCTTTCATGTCCAAAGCTGATGCAAAAACTGAAGCACAACATCAAAATGATACAAAGGCTACCTATAATCCTACATTTTTTGTTCAACTAATTCTTACACATAACATTTATTTTTCCATGTTCAGCACTCGTTTATTTTGAATAAATGTAGTCTGCTTACAAATTTGAAGGTAGACTGTTTTTATTTTTAATTACTAAGTAGATCCATACATGTACATACAATTACGGTAGTTGTTTGGAACCTGATGAAACTCAAATTCAGAACTACAGTCAGAAGTAGAGTTGTAAGCTGGGAAAGACATTTCAACAAATTGCTACCTACTTTCGCTTTTACACGACACAAACGTCTTGAGCAGACTCGGCGGTTACACGATACATAGAAGAGACAGTTGTTATTGACACTGGAATATAATTTGATTGAATATGTGTTGAAAACCTTCTATGGATAATACTTACTTTGATAAGCCGATAGAACCCCGTGTTTTTACGGTTTTACTTCTTGTAAGACTTAGACTTGTGTTGAGGTTGGGTGCCATAGTCAAAACACGCTGTTCGATGCGTGATAAATGTGTATATGGGATTTCTTTGACCCTGTCCTTTATGAAACTTCCTATTTCTAATTTTGAGTACGGGTCAAACGGAAATGACCGAATGCGATGCAAAAGCAGTTTGATTGGCTGAAGATGTAGGTCTATATGCTAATCAGTTACGAATGTGTATAAAAATGCAATCGGAAACCTCGGCTATATTCCTTCTGCTTTAGAATGCCAAGGTCTTGCGAAAACTACGGCAAAATATTCGTTCGCGTCTTCTTCTTCTTCTTCCGATTAAAGTACAGGGCCCACTCTGGAGCATCGACGTACTTGGAGTTTATTAAAATTCAAGACTTTTAAAAAGTTTATCTTTGTGTAGATTAGTAGTAATTATCTCACACAGCGAATTATTATTAAATACATGAAGAGTAAACAAATACATGAACATTTTACAACCAAACTAGTGCAGACTTGAAGAAAACTATTTTGTCTTGCGCATGTTCACTAGACAAGTGAACTCGTTGCCGTAAAGAGACCGACTAGTATATGGCGTTTGAACGCCATAAAAAAGTACCTAGTTATAGTCTACTTTCAGTCCGAATGACCGCTCAGCCGACTGTACATTTACTCCCCTGGTCATTGAGTCAATGTCCTACAATATTGAGCACTGCTAACATATGGCGCAATCATGCAGCCGCAGTACCGGCGAGTGACCCTCACAGGTACCCATTTTAACCCCTGGGTGGAGAGGATATGCGGGTGGGAGACACGGAAAAGCGTCTCTAATATTTCCGGGTGGGACCGGGATTTGAACCCCGGACCTCCAGACTAATAGTCAATCGCGTTACCACCAGACCACCGCCACCGGTTAAGCTAGGGTTTTAACACATTCCCTCATATAAACGTGTTCACGCATTTGCAACCAGAGCTGACGTCTCAAGTAGGATCATCCCAACTGATCAGGGTCTGCTCTGCACAGGTTTCTAGAATGGCTACAATGTACCACCATCCATATTCCATTATAACTTATGTTTTATAAATATTCAGTAAGTATTGAAAGGAACAGGGAAAGGGTTAAACAAATAAGCATATTTTATTAAGTGTATACCTATGAAAACTTTCTTTTTATTCTGTTGCGTTGTAATGATTAAACCTTTGAATGCTGAAATTTTAAAGTGAAATGGCCCATCATTGTTTAACTGTAGATTGCATGACTCATTATATAAGACTTAAAGTTGCTCGATGATTTTGAATACTAAACAGTGAAGGCCCAGATCAGAGGGTTGCTTTTTTGGGTCTACACTGTTTTTAAATGTCAGTATACTTTTCTTTCCCGCATTCAAAGAATTTAACAATAGAAACAATTTGTTTTGAATACATGAAAATAAATTGTGTAAAGACAGTTTGAAACACTATATTATAACATGACTTACTCAGCCTTAATACTGCTAAATTACTAACTAGACATGGGGATCAAAGGTGTCAGATGGCCAGTAAATCCCATATGATCTCAATCGTCAGTGATTACATAACTGCCATCTATCACACTTTCTTATCAACAAAGTTATGCATTATAACGTAACAGCTATACTTCTAATAACACAAGAATACCAAATAAGGTGCCAATTATCTAAAGTTATAATTTGTTAGTTTCCCGAAAAATAGAAGAAAACTATATTTTGACAAATTAGATCTATGACTTAGCATAGAACTTTAAATCCCAACGTTTTGTGTTATTCCAAAGTATTTAATTCATTCATTTCATTCGCTTAGTTTTATTGTTACTCATTTTTTTTTAGTTTGCTCTTGAATGTTTAATCGTTTGTATGCTAGACATTATTTGTCTCCATTAATACAGAAAATCAGAGTGAATCAACCAGCTTTAATCTGGATGAGACGCTAATTGCTCTGGTGCTTCATCTTAAAAGCAACTGTTTGTACGGTATATCCGCTAAATAACACCTAGCGTTTTAAATAGCCTTTCATTTCGATTCCATGCATATGTACAATAGCTGGTGAATATACGTTACCACACAGCGTCTGATCGTGGTCGGACCCAATGTCATTGCGATATCGGGCCAACTTTGCGCTGACGTCTTGTGGGATCTGGGTAAAACCTTGAAATATTATAGACCCTATGCTAACCATTAAGTAAAACTTTAATTCTACCAGTAACCATATGTATCTTTAAAGATGTATGTAGCTTTTACTAGATTGTTTTTAATGTGCTTGTATATATGTTACTGTTGAGGGTCTCATGGAAGATTGATTTTATCAAATGAGTTCTCTCGTTAAATAAAGTCTTTATTATTATTATTATTATTATTCTCCACCCATTCCAAGTCTTTAGGGTGTTGATATGTTAAGTAAAAAGATAAAAAGATCTATAAAAAACAATAGATGATTACATTTGTATTTGTATCATGCACTAGTCATTCACAACCTGTTAAATAGCTGATCTGGACTGTATGATAAATGGAACCTCGGTAATCTGGAACCGAATTACATGATATCTATAAATAATATGGGAAGGGATTTGGAACCAAACCATCTGGAACGTATTAATTATTACGTTATAAATGCTTGCAGATTAAACGAGAAAAAAAGCCGGTTACAAACTGCACTGTTTCATGCAGGGGTGCTGGGGAAATCGCCTAGTGACGAAATCGCCTACAAAATAAAATAAATCTTGTCGGTGGTCTGTGGAATAATTCACATCCTATGAAGTGACGTATCGCATTACGTCCCATTATAATAATTTTATTTTCTACGGTGATTATAGATAACCGACAGTTTTTATAATAATATTGCTAATCCATTTACTGGATCCAGATCATATTACAGTGATTAAGACTCATGATATTTTCACTCTGCAAATTTGCCATAACTATTGATATCATAATCGCTCTTTTTACCATTTTCTGTCAAAGTTAATGCAGTGGTCAGGGGTTACACTGATCGGATCCAGATCATCTGACTAGACATAAGACTCATACAATAACCTGTTCTGTGCGTATGACATTCTTACTTTCTGCATAAATATTATAATTATCGCTCCTTATATATAAATATATTCTAATTAATTCTATGTAGTGATCAGGGGCTACATTGATCGTCAATCTTGATCTGGAAAATAATACCACATAACAAATTAATCTTGTTACAAACATTCTTTAAAGTGTGTCATGTTATCCGTCCTGTGCCATAGGTGCGAAATACAAACACTATATAATTGCTTTCTAGGCGATTTCTCATGTTGGTTTACTATATATCTAATTGTAGGCGATTTCGTCATTAGGCGATTTCTCCGTAAACCTTCATGCAGAGGTGCAGATTTTGGGTACCATAATTACTTTTTCTTTTGGACTCGGTGGGACAAATTGATGCAAAAGTTCACTAGATGAAAGTGATAGTAAATCATGTTAAAAACGTATTTTAAACTAAAAAAACTAACATTAATTCATTCATAGAGTAAATTCTCGACCCTGTGCGTTAACAATTCTTAAATATCGTATATATTCCTCGTCGAGCCGCCGCTAAATAGTTTAATGTAATATTTTTAATAGCTCGAAGATTCGCCGATAGATAGTCCTGTGCATGATTCTGTTAGATAATTATTTTATTCTTAAAAGCCATAGAGCAAAACTAAAAATAGAAAATAATGATAATCTTAACGTTAATGTGTGTTTCTACTTATGATGTTCGAGCTCATCATCCATAATGGGCGTGTGTTAAAACAAATTTTGTGAAAACTTGCTGAAACAAAGCCCTTCACGCCCGAACGTTCCGATTACGTTTGCGTCATTGTTTAAACTATGAGCTCTTATAAAAAAGCAATGTGTTACAATTTCCCTGGGTGCTTTGAAATAGTGATCGAAGTAATACAGATTTTGCAATCACTTTCTTTACCCTTGATAGTATGTGGCAGACTGTATAGATAGGTAGAGATAAGGGCGATGGTAGTAGGAGGCGTATCGGGCACATTGCTGAAACGAAGCTCTTCAGTGGAAAAAGGTAAAAATCTACCATCAATGCAAGAAAATTAGTCATCGGAAAAACCAAACACAATATAGGTCTGCGCGATACGCGCAGCCCAATAATGTTCTCTGTCGGGGGCGTAGCTAGCGATGTACACTTATGAACGTGGGTATCATCAATCTGAAAGATGAAAACATTATTATGACCAAAGTGGAACACAATTTGAAAGCTAGGTGGGGTAGACATTGATAAACAGTCTGTCTTGTCATGTTAACATTAACCCGTTCCTTCATATTGACGCCTCTGTAAAAGTCATATTTTGAAACCATTGTGATAAATAGAACACTTGCTCCTATAGAGATATTCGGACAGACAAAAATATGAAAACAGTGCAGATTCAGATCAAACAGCTTCTTAATGAGTCGTTTGCTCGCTATCTACACTATTTGCTGCAATGTCAGTCGAAGTCTAATTTGTCAAAGTGTTGGTAAATTTATTTATTCATCTTTAAAAACAAGTGGAGAGGGGAGGTTAGGTATCCGAATACTTCGAGTACTTGGGGTACATCTGATTTAGAGGACAGCGGTATATTAAGGGATATTGATAATATCAGTGAAAATCAATACAGAGCTCTATATAATAAGATACGTAAATTAAATCATTTTCAGGAATAGCTTCTTTATTTCTCCATCAAACCCTATACTGTGACCACTCTTTAGAATCGTCTCTTCGAGACAATTCTAAAGAGTGGTCACAGTAAAGGATTTGACGGAGAAGTGACGATTTTAGTATTTTGGTACGCACATTTATATGTAGGTATGTCAATAATAATGTTCCTATGACCTCACTCATGAAAGGAGAGTGTATAATATTTTTCCTGGTCTCTCAGTCCGTATGTCACCCTTGTTTGCATAACTTCAAAATTGTTTGACATAGAGTCTTGATATTTTGGATTTTTATTATTATGCCAACCTGTCCATCTGAGTAGTGTTGACATGCAATCTTTAACACTATAAGTTATATTCATTGTCATAGGCCATACAAGAGAGAGCTGTGTAGTAATATGTATGTAGGAGAATCTGTTTCCTATGAACATATGTGTTCTTCTTATTACTGTTCTGGTGTTCGATATCTAAATATATTGTCTTTAGTAGTTCAGTTACAGTGTTCAAGATATGTTGCATGCTAATGTGTACGTACGCGCACATATTTTTGAAATTCAAAATGAAGTGCTGAAATTGCGCAGAAAGCAAATTAATGGAAACATACAGTTAATTTTACTTTTATTCATTATGTTAGGGAGCACTGTGACTATACCTACTACTGCACATTTAGTTTTAATATGCCACCATGCATGTACGTATGTATGTAGTCAAACATATTCATAATCATGTGCAATATGACTACTTCTCATCCCTATCTCCTTCCCTACTATTCGACACGGCCGATTCCGATAGCCTATATTTGAGTTAGAGTCCCCTAATGTACCGCGATGTTCAAATGCTTCGCACTATAAATATACCGGATCCAACTTTGTTAGAAACAGTTCGTGGCTATGGTCGAGCTTCGACACTTTTGGAAATGTTAACCCTTCTCTTGCTGAATTTTAAAATACATTTCTCCTTCTTTACCCATGCCCTGTTGTATAATTACATATATCTTTACTGTGTACAAGTATTGTGCTGTGCAATAATTGCTGTGGAGTGCACTGGTTGCACAATCAACTTGTAAATAGTGCAGACCCTGGTGTGACAGTTCCTGCAGGAGCTGTCTCATCTTGGTCTTCACTGTTTACAGGTAGGTATATTGACGTGAATAGCAAGCGAAGGGTTAATACTTGTTCCTACGGATGACGGTATCTTTACTGTGTTACATTTTCAAAGATCTCAAAACTACATAACGCGTTTTGGGGACGGGCCCGTCGCTATCAACACATACCTGAGAATCGACGTCATCTTTGTAAGATGTTTGCCAGTCATCGTTACTTATATGTACTGTAGTGATTGTGTCTTTTATCTGACCTAGAGCCAAAACAGTAGAATTCTCGGAGCACACTATCTCAAGCTTGGCATATTCTGAAATACAAATCAAAACCTGTTCACTAGTTTTCACTATAAGTACAAAAGTGTTCTTCCTTTCAAAGAAGAATTATTCTTCTTTATGTCAAACCTATAAATACATTTCAAACGTCGTGGACCTTCTAGATATATTCAATACTAAGGTTGCAGTCACTTATTCTGCAGATGATTTGCCAATTAACGTAACGTCTAATGAGGGTCTAAGCTGTTAGGCATTCCGTCATTAACCGTTTTTTCATATTCATAAGCGTGTTTTCACCATTTGCAGATTAGACCCGGATCATACGGCTCCTATAGGAGCCGTCTGATCAGGGTCTGATCTGTTAGTTTATCGAATTTGATATATCTGTTTCTTCAGTTTCTAAAATGGCTACAATGTTCCATCTTACACATTTCAATATAGCTATTATGTCCACGAATATTCAGTAGGTATTGAAAACTAGAATATATATAGAACAAGGAAAGGGTTTATTACTGAAAAGCTTTAACTCTTTCGGAGCCAATGTCGCCTGTTGGCACCATTGAAAACAGTGCAGTCCCAGGTATACTTTATACAATATTATTTCTAACAGTGTCAGTTATGATAAAATACACGCTTAAATGAAACAAATTGAAGAAACCCCATAAACACAGTGTTACCTTGATTTTTAAAAAAGTTCATTAACCCTTTCATCCCAGGATACACATGTACTGCCATTTGAAAACAGTGTAGGCCAGGATCAGAGGGCTCTTACAGGTCGGCACTGTTCAAAAATGATCTATCAAAATTAAGCCTTTCATACTGATTGGACTCTATAGTTAAATGCTGATGGGCTATTCCATTCTGATAAGTCAGGGTTGGGTGGGTTAACCCATTCCCTCATACTGACCCGCTTGGATGCCTTTGTAAAAATCACTTTTTGAAACCACTGTGGTAAATAGAGCATTTGCTGCATAGGGGCAAATGCTTCTTTTATCACAAATGTTTCACAACTGCACAATTCAACGATGTTCTTCTTCTCTAGTTGTCCCGTTTCGTGGTACATTTATGCAAAGAGGTTGGATCTAAAATAGCCCATGAGGGATTGTGTTAATCTAATCTTTTCGAAGAGAATGGCGAATATAGAGTAACCGAACTATGTACGACTGCATTTGGACACTGTGAGTTCATGCACACGTTCTAAATAGTAGCTTAGTTTGTACTAAATACGGCATTGGTATATCTACTGACATTGGTCAACGCTTAGTTTGCACTAAATATGGCATTGGTACATCTACTGACATTGGTCAACGCTTAGTTTGCACTAAAAATGACATTGGTACATCCACTGACATTGGTCAACGCTTAGTTTGCACTAAATATGGCAGTTGGTCAACGCATAGTTTGCACTAAATATGGCATTGGTATATGCACTGACATTGGTCAACGCTAAGTTTGCACTAAATATGGCATTGGTACATCTACTGACATTGGTCAACGCTTAGTTTGCACTAAATATGGCATTGGTACATCCACTGACATTGGTCAACGCTTTGTTTGCACTAAATAAGGCATTGGTACATCTACTGACATTGGTCAACGCTTAGTTTGCACTAAATATGGTATTGGTACATCCACTGACATTGGTCAACGCTTTGTTTGCACTAAATATGGCAGTTGGTCAACGCATAGTTTGCACTAAAAGTACAAAAATGAGTCATGCAGGAAACACCACATACAGAACAAACACTCGCCCGAACAGCAACACAAGGAAATAGCAAATGTACATAACTAGAAAAAACAACAAGAGACACACAAAGACAAAACAAACATACAATAGGAGGAAGATGGAAGTACCGCCTTGGAACGGTCAGTGACAAAAGTCACTGGGGGTTAAACCGGTTTATGGGCGCCCAACCTCACTCTTATTCCATCCCCATCCTCAAAGACAAACAGTGTAAATAAACGTATCCCCTTCCCAACTAATCTACAACAACCGCGACGGCAAATACAATGGTCAAGTGCATGTATAACGAAAAAACATTTAATTGAACATACTGTATCCACCTATCGCTAGTGTACTCAATGATTGAGCTGCAAACAGAGTAACTGTAGAAAAGTAATAAAGGGTACGACAAAAATGAAATAGTACAGATATCCGACGTTCTCCTTCCATTTCTGGATTTAAGAGGTCGCCTTCATAGAGTACTAAACCTTTCTTGTCGGCGTACATGCAAAGAGGCCAGCGTGATTGCCAACTGTAAAAGGGTTCACAACCAAACATGCAGTATGTTGTAGTACTACAGGATCATATCCCTTTTTAATGAATTGTTTAACACATTTGATGAACAAAGTGAGAAAATGGGTATGTCCAATAATTTTACGAAGTTTGTAAATCACATCACCATAAAATTCAGGATGTGAAATACCGTATCGCAGAAGCACCTTGAGATTACATTGGTACTTGCCAATAAGCGAGAGATTTCGATAGTAAAATTTAGAGAAAGTTTTTCTTAGTTTATGGTATCTATATCCTTGCTTAAGCAGCTTTTCAGTTAAAATGAGATTTCGACTGTTAAAATCGTCAATAGATGAACAAGCTCTAGCAAAACGAATAAGTTGAGATATATAAACCCCGTAAGATGGAGCACGGGGAACATCCCCGTCAAGATGAGGAAAATTTACAATATTAAAATCAGGATCATCTCTTTTGTCATATATTTTAGAAGAAATCATTCCATTATTAATTTTAAGGTCTAGATCAAGAAACGCTGCATAATTGTCGGACGGGTTGGCTTTATTCAATTTGAGTTCTTTAGGATAAATTGTAGGAATCAGAGCATCAAAGAAAGGCTTATCTAAGTTAAAAATATCATCCAAATATCGACAAGTTTCATTGAAGGCTTTTATAACATCTTCTTGTGATTGAGGATTCAAACGCAACATGAAATCTCTCTCATAGCAGTACAAAAACAAATCTGCGACAAGTGGTGCACAATTCGTAGGTCCATAGGAATACCAATTACCTGACGGTATATAGCATTCCCATAACGTACAAATATGTTATCCAAAAGAAAGGTAAGTGCTTCGCAAACTTCTGAGCAAGTCCGATTTGGTGTAATATTTCATTTGCTCGTCAGTAAAGAAAGCTTTTTCAGCATTACATGCCAAGAATGATGTTTTTCCCGTGCAAATACTTTCTGGATTAAGTTAGTAAGCTTATCCTTAATTAAAATATGAGGAAGACTTGTGTACAGAGTAGAAAAATCGTACGTGCTTACAGTGGATGCAAGATACCTTTTGTTCTTAAGTTTGTTTAAGACTTCTGAAGAGTTCTTAATAGACCTGAGGAGATTTATTCCAGAATTTTCATAAGTCTTATCACAGTAGAAATTTACATGTTCCTTTACCTTCGTTAAACAAGAAGTCAAAAGTATAGACAATTTAGTAGTTGTACATGAACTAGAATTTGCAATGAAACGCGCTTTATATGTTTTTTATGTAGTTTTGGTAACCAATACATTGTAGGAAGTTTATGTTGTGTAATTTTATTATCGGTTCCAAATTGTTCACACTTTTTGACATGGTCTGAAATTATGGTCTTTTCGTCAGTGGTAACTGAAATGTATGACTTGGTATCAAGACATCGATATAATGTAATCGTCAAATAATAATCACATTATTCGATGCCTTATCAGCAGGAACAAAAACGTATTTTGAATGGAAATCCTGTAAACCCTTTTTAAGATGTCTAAAAGAAGTTCTAGGTTTAGGTGGAAGAAGGTGTTTATTAGAGCTGTAAAAGGAAATGCGTTTATCAATTATATCAAAAATTAGTTTTTTCCAACAAGAAAGAGCATTAGACTCAACATGTTCTCTTCGACACCATTTAATACTAAAATTTTGTAAAGCCTCCGCAATCTGAACTCGACAAGAGTTAAAATCTATCAAGGATGGTATTCTATATTTGGGACCTTTATTCAAAAGAGATCGTAGACGTTTATCTTTAATTATCTCAAAATTACCAGTAATCACATGACCAGCCGGAGAATAGCAAAATTTTGAGGTGGCGCAATCTCAATTATCAGGAATATTATCATTAATATTAAGGTCGGCCACAATTTTATTATAGTTGAAAATTGTATTTCTGATGGGTTTGTTATATTTGTAGCAGATGATAGGTGGTTCTGTATTTTTAAAGTATTTAGGAATAGTGTCAATTACATTTTTGTCTCTAAAAATACTTTGGAGGTCAATAAAATCAATACCTTTATTAATAAAAGGAATTTTCAAGAAGAATATTTGGTGTTCAGATAATTTGTCAATGTGCGGTCTGAGAACATGTAGAGTAAAGCTTTGTATCAAACTAGCCGTTCCTATGAGAGGATCTGATCTAAAAATAATTTTATCGGCTTTCTCGTCAATTAAATATGGCATTTGTATAACTATGGCATCGGTATACCCACTGACATTGGTAAACGCTTAGTTTGCAGTAAATATGGTATTTGTATATCTACTGACATTGGTGAACGCGACCAAACACTAACAACCCCTGATCTAGTTTCAATGCTATTAAACTAAACTTGTTTTTTGGGTCTGAGTTCATTCTGAAGTATCTCTTTAGTCAGATATTCAGTGAAACACAACACCCTAAGTCTAAAAGTCAAGACAGTCTATCTGAATCGAGAATGTAACTATTTTGTTTAAACTTTTAAAAGCATTTTAGGAAAAAAAAAATCGCGGTTTGTTTTCGCGTTATTGTTTTAAGTTTATATACAAATTTTATTTTATGCCATGTGTTCCGCCGCCGTAGCTCAGTCAGGTACGTGAAAGATTGTCGACTATTTTGTTCTTCGATTTCAACCCTGATGCATTATCTTTTATATTTTTCTCTTGAGAAGAAATTTATGTGATATTGTTTCGATTCTAAATAGAAAAAAACAGTCTTAGACACGTGACCTACTAGCTTTATCTACACCAACAGATCTGTACCCTTGTGACGGAGTGAACTTTAATATATTTCTTTAATCAATTTGGCGCTGTACACGTAGATATATTAACCCTTCGCTTGCTATTCACGTCAATATACCTACCTGTAAATAGTGAAGACCCAGATGAGACAGCTCCACAGGAGCTGTCTCATCAGGGTCTGCACTATTTACAAGTTGAATGTGCAACCAGTGCACTCCACAGCATTGATTTCACAGCGAAATACGTATACACAGTGAAGATATATGTAATTATACAACAGGGCATGGGTAAAGAAGGAGAAATGTATTCTAAAATTCAGCAAGCGAAGGGTTAAGCGTTCAATGTTAAACTTTTAAAGCCTCAATTTTCAGAATACTACACAGGCAACTCAGTATGAAAGGCATTAACTAGGATTGTCATAAACAGCACATACACTGTTCTGGGTCTACACTGTTTGCAAATGACAGTGGATGCATGTCCCAGGTACAAAAGATTAATGTCTGGCAGCCATGCATGTACCTGCACAATTATTGAATATAGTCGAACGTACCTCATATAAACCCTTACTGTGCAGGACACGAATCACTAATGTCATTTGCAAACAGTGTAGACCCAGATGAGAGGGTCCCTGGAGGAGCCCGCTTATCATGGTCATCACTGTTTGTCATGTTACACTTTTCTTTAGAAGAATCCCGAAATATTCACGATAAGTTTGACCTGTTTGATTTTGGAATAGCGTTGTCAGGATTCACGAATGTGAGAAAATTACATCCAATCCTGGTTAGCCCCCTCATACCGATGCCTTTTGACGCCTATATAAAGTAATGTTAGAAACCACTGCGGCAACTCTATGTAGCAAATGCTCTATTTATCACAATGATTGTAATACTACACAATTCTAAGATATTCCTGTTTGATATAAATGCTGCTTTTCGATGTATTTATTCAAAGAGAACAGGTCTAAAACTACTCTATTGGGGAATGGATTAAAAATCGAAAATTGTCAAAATCACGTAATTGATAGGCTCTAATATTCTTATTATTAGCCTCTTTAAATGAAATATACAACGAATGTGAATAGACATAGCTGACTTCAGCAAAGTCATTGAGTACATATTTGACGGATTGTCACAGTTATTATGCTATGTTTTACATGTTGTCCTGTGTTCACCGTCGTCTATGTTGTGGGTAAGTCCAGCGGGGATACCTTTATTTACAATATTTTTAAAGCTAGGTTGACTTTGAGAGAAGTGTGAGGTTAGGACGTCCGTAAACCGGTTTAAACCCCCAGTGGTGTTTTTGCTACTGACCGTGCCAAGGCGGTACTCTCTTTGTCACCCTTCCTTTTGTTTGCCTTGCGTCTTTATACTTGTGATTTTGTTCATGTGTGGAACGTTTGTCTCTGGTTATTGTGTGTCTTTTGGTGTTTTCTGTGTTTATTTCGTGTGTGTGTGTGTGTGCGTTTGGGTGTGTGGTTGTGTGTGTGTGTGTCATGCTGTCTATCGGTGTTTTGGTGGTGGTTGCGTCTTGTATGTGGCTTTGCCTGCTTGACTTTACTACTTTTCCATTTATAAGCACAATAGTGTTGTTTGTGCAGTGTGGCGGCCGTGAAACGTCTCCCCGTACATCCAATCAATATTGTTTTCTTCCTCTTGCAGGAATTGCTCTACATTCAATGTGTTTCCTCATACCTTTACACCGTACTTTGCACTTCATGGTGGCTTCCGTACTCACCGACATATTGTGTGACTATTTTAATTTCCCTTTTAAGATTTGTGCCCTTTGCGTTTTCTCTAGTGTGACTTTACCTTACTTGTGTTTCTTCTTACTTTTTACCCATTCAATGTTTCCCTATTCAATGTTTCCCTTCATATTCTTAGTCTTCTTTATTTTTGTCATAACCTCTGGTATGTTTTTATTCTTTTACACCACTTTTCGTTACATACGTATGTCGCTTTTTACAGAAGGGTGCTACAATTACTACACAAATTATGAATAGTCTCCCTAAACTCAAAATTACTAACTTAAACTTACACTCTGTGTCTTCCGTTCAGATTCCTCATAACCTGGCTAATTTCCAATCACTACAGCCGTCAGTTTGTATTAAACCTCTAAAATTGTCTTCTGCTTCATCTTTTCATGTTCCCTCTTCGGCTATTAGTAACATTTTTCATAATGGACCTAAAATCGTTCTGTCTCCTTTAAAGCAATCTATCCTTCGTTATAGTATAGTCCATCTAAATTCACATTATTTGAACAAAAGACATAGGGTGTATCCAATAATTACTAAGTGCAATAGTAAGAGGTGTATGTGTTGCAATTTCATTTCTACTAGATCAACAATTAAATCTCTTATTAATGGTAGAGTGTTTAGTGTGAAGATTAATTCTGATTTAGACTGAAACTCATCTAATATTATATATGTTCTTACATGAAATGCGCCACGTTGTGGCAATCAATATGTAGGTCAGACAGGACGTTCTTTAAAAACTAGGTTTCGTGAACACAGTTACCATTGCCGGATCAAAAAAGTACGCAATTTTCTTTACCAGCATTTTCGTCATACAGGACATTCTTTCAAATATGTTTCGGTTCAACCAGTAGAACAAATTTATTATGATTCTAAAACTACTAGTAGTTTAAAATCTAAAGCTCGTTTTATCACAGAGCTAGACTGGATAAAGAAATTACAAACACCTTTTCCTTTAGGCCTTAATGATAACATTTTCCAAAGCGGCAACATTTCTAAAGATCCAAGTATCGATATTTTCTCTATATTTTCTATTCGAAAACGTAAAAGTAGATCACATGGCAGACGTAGAAATGGTAATATTAAGCGTAAATTACGTCGTAATATGTCTATTCATGATTTACATACCATTCTAAAACAAACTGGTAAACATTCTATGTTATCTTGTTTATCGTCTTACCCTTTTCCTGTCTTAAGTCCATAGACGAAGAGGCTGATAAAATCTATATGCGTACAGATCCGTTAATTAATACTGCCTCACTTATACAAAGTTACACACAGCATGTTCTTCGTAAAATATTGATAAAGAATCTGAACATAAAAGACATTTTCTGAAACTTCAGTTCCTAAATAAAGGTATCGATTTTATTGATATTCAAAGTATATTTCGTGATAAGAATGTAATCGATACTATTCCCAAATATTTCATCAACTCTGAATCACCTATCATCTGTTATAAATATAATAAACCTATTAGAAATGTTATTTTTAACTACAATAAAATTGTCTCTGACTTAAATATTGATGTTAATACCCCTATTTCTTGAGATTGTAGCATTTCTAGCTTTTGCTATAAACCAGTTGGTCATGTCATTACTGGTAATTTTGATATCATTAAGGATAAACGTCTCAGGACCCTCCTAACTAAAGGACCTAAATATAGATTACCTTCCCTTATTGATTTTGACGCTTGTCGAACTCATATTGCGGAAGCTATTCAAGAATTCTGCATCAAATGGTGTCGACGAGAACATGCTGATATTAATGCCCTTTCGGATTGGAAGAAATGTATTTTCGATATTATTGATACGCGTATTACTTTTTACAAATCAAATTACCATCTTTTACCACCTCGACCTAGAGTTACATTTCGCTACTTGAAGAAAAAGATTTCTAATTTTCATTCAGATTATGTTCTTGTTTCCTGCTGACAAGGCATCAAACAATGTAATCATTATTTGAAGATTGTATTATGTTGATGTTTTAAAGAAGGAGCTAACTGATTCAAAAACTTATATAACAATTCAAACACCTGAAAAAGATATAGTCTCGGAACATGTAAAAATGTGCAATAATTTTAAGTCTGGTCCTAACATAAAACAACATAAAGTTTCTACTTTGTACTGGATTCCGAAACTACATAAAAACCCTTATAAGGAGCGTTTTATTGCCCACTCTAGCTGTTGTACCACTACTAAATTATCTATACTTTTGACGTCCTGTCTTACTACGATCAAAGAACATGTAAAACGCTGCTGTGATAAAATATATGAAAATTCTGGTATTAATGTTTTTTGGTCCATAAAAAATTCAAATGATGTTTTAACAAAACTTGAAAATGAACAGTATAACATTTCTTTACTGAGCTCTTATGATTTCTCTA
The DNA here is from genome assembly GCA_963576725.1 of Azorinus chamasolen. Lineage (NCBI taxonomy): Eukaryota > Metazoa > Mollusca > Bivalvia > Cardiida > Solecurtidae > Azorinus > Azorinus chamasolen. Next base: position 80,971,880 of record OY755245.1, read on the forward strand.
CACTCTATACTACTCTACCTCACCATCTTATAAAGGATAAACTTATTAAATTAATAGAAAAAACCTTTGCCAGAGAAAACAAAATGTTCATTGCTTGTAATGTTCAACGTTCATTCTTTTCGAATTCAGAAGTTGAACATTACACAATGTGGACTTGCCTTGATGTGTGTAGATCTCTTACCTTTCTTTTAGATAATATATTTGTGCGTTATGCGGATACCATATATCGTCAAGTTGTTGGTATACCCATGGGTACAAATTGTGCCCCTCTTGTTGCAGATTTGTTTTTGTATTGCTACGAGAGGGATTTTATGCTTAGCTTAAAACCTGATACACAGATTGATATTGTTAATGCTTTTAATAAAACTTCAAGGTATTTAGACGATATTTTGAATTTAGATAATCCTTATTTTGATACTATGATTTCTTCAATTTACCCAAAAGAACTGTCTTTAAACAAAGCTAATCAATCTGACATTAATGCTTCATTTTTAGATTTGAATCTTTCAATTACAAATGATAAAGTTTCGTGCAAAGTATACGATAAAAGAGAAGATTTTAATTTTAAAATTGTTAATTATCCTTTTCTAGATGGAGATGTGCCACGTTCTACATCTTATGGGGTTTATATTTCTCAACTTATTAGGTTTGCCCGAGCCTGTTCTTTGCTTGAAGATTTTAACAGACATAATTTAGTTATAACTGATAAACTTCTTAAGCAAGGTTACAGATATCACAAACTTCGGAAAACTTTTTCTAAATTTTATTATCGAAATTTACCTCTCATTAGTAAATATAATTGCAATCTACGGACGTTACTGCGACAAGGCATTTCTCAACAAGAATTTTATGGGGATGTTATCTACAAACTTAGGAAAATTCGGGGTCATATCCATTTTCATGATTTGTTTATAAAACGCATTAAAACATTTAAAAAGAAAGGTTATGATCCTATTATATTGCAACGCACTGCATGTTTGGTTATCGACCCTTTTACAGTCGGTAGCTACGCTTCCCTCTTTGCTTGCGCGATGACAGGCCGAGGGTAGTACTCTATGATGGTATACTCTTAAACTTGGATACAAGATGAGCTTACCAGACTCATGTATTACTTTTTCCATGTCGTGCCCTTAACGGCTTACCTGCAGGTGCTCTGACTTCAGCAAAGTCATTGAGTACATATTTGACGGATTGTCACAGTTATTATGCTATGTTTTACATGTTGTCCTGTGTTCGCCGTCGTCTATGTTGTGGGTAAGTCCAGCGGGGATACCTTTATTTACAATATTTGTAAAGCTAGGTTGACTTTGAGAGAAGTGTGAGGTTAGGACGTCCGTAAACCGGTTTAAACCCCCAGTGGTGTTTTTGCTACTGACCGTGCCAAGGCGGTACTCTCTTTGTCACCCTTCCTTTTGTTTGCCTTGCGTCTTTGTGCTTGTGATTTTGTTCATGTGTGGAACGTTTGTCTCTGGTTCTTGTGTGTCTTTTGGTGTTTTCTGTGTTCATTTCGCGTGTGTGTGTGCGTTTGGGTGTGTGGTTGTGTGTGTGTGTGTGTGTGTGTCATGCTGTCTATCGGTGTTTTGGTGGTGGTTGCGTCTTGTATGTGGCTTTGCCTGCTTGACTTTACTACTTTTCCATAGCATGACCACAGCAGCCGACAGTACTCTTGATTACCGATTGCACCCTTGATTCACGACTGGTCGTTGCTTAGAATGCATAATACCCCTATTCCACACAGACCACGAATCCTACGAATCGCCAAGAATTGACAAATTTTAGGATTCGTGCATATACGAATCAGATACGAATAAAAATGAATTCTTGACTATTCTTGACAATTCGTTTGTAACCTCAGAATTGGTAAAAGGTCATTAGCCCTGCTTGCAAGGCATCAGTTCTATAATGGATGTTCATCGTAGAGCGGCTGTAGTGTTAGCCCTGGACTTGGAGCATCAGCACCAGCTGCTGATAGCTAGGAGACTATTTCGAAGAAGAGGGAGAAGAGCCCACAGACGATGGGTTATAGACAGTGGCTGACACCAATTAGAATACGGTCACTACAACAGACTGATGCAGGAGCTGAGGGTAGAAGATTCCATTACAATTCCTAAGAAAGCACTACCAATTAAGTGAAGAGTTAAGAGTTAATGGGTTTAGAATATCTACGAATGCCTACGAATCAATTAAGTTTCAATTACGATTACTAAGAAAGCACTACGAATTTACTACGACATTTTGGATTCGGGAGTTCGTGGCCAAAATTTTGAACAGCTCAAAAATTTTGTCACGAATTCCCGATTGCTCAAGAATTGCAAGAACTGATTACGAATATATACGAATCAGTTAAGAACTGCACGAACTGAATACGATTCCACTACGAATCCTAAAATTTGTTAATTCGCTGAGATTCGTGGGATTCCTGGTCTGTGTGGAATAGGGGCATAAACAGTCGAACCTGCGATCTATAAGACTGGTGGCTGCTTCCGCACTGCATTAACAGCCAATAAATAACTTATTTTGGGTGGTCGCTCTGGACAGGTTTTACTGTATATATCTTCATCAAAGGCCGAATTAGTTCATAAAGCCTGTATTTTTGATGCGCTGATGAAATGTCGATCAGACCGCACGACAATATTAAAATCAAATTCAAAGTTGAAAACTTGAAACCGACGATGTTTCACACGATGCGTCATCTACTGATGTTCATAATGAGGCTACTGAATATCAATTCCTAGTGAACCCCTAGTTGATATAAAACGAGTCAACCCTTTCCCTCATATAAATGTGTTTTCACGCATTTGCAAACAGAGTAGACCCAGATCAGTCAACTTGTATAGGAGCCGTCTGATCAGAATCTGCTCTGTTAAATTTAAAGAATTTGTTTCTTTACTTTCTTAAATGGCTACAATGTTTCACCTTCCACATTTCATTATAGATATTTTCCTATGAATATTCAGTGGGTATTGAAATTTGAACTAAATATAGAACAGAGAAATGGTTAAAAGAATGGCATATCGTTTGACAGATGTACTTTCTTTTATTTGGTAGTACTAAAACGAAAGCAAGTCGGAGGTTATGATTTTAAGTGTAGTGTGTGAAGCCTCTGTTTGATTTTGGTAGTCATCGATTATCACTCCATCACTCACTTGCCGTATATGACCTAGTATTTTACTAGTACTCGCCCTAACTCGGCTACCCATGCCTGATAGCAAAGTTGTTCTTTTAGATTTATATAGGCTTTCCCCTTCTACAGAATGCTTTTATTATTTTCAAGCCTCGTACGGGGGCGTTTTCGAGTCTTGTTTTTAGTTATGACAAAGACATATTGTAAACGCTCTCAATAACGATCACTGGGTGATTAAATATGCGGGTCTATAAAAGCAGGTGGATGTTTAACCCTTCGCTTGCTATTCACGTCAATATACCTACCTGTAAATAGTGAAGACCCAGATAAGACAGTTCCTGCAGGAGCTGTCTCATCAGGGTCTGCACTATTTACAAGTTGATTCTGCAACCAATGCACTCCACAGCAGTGATTGTACAGCGAAATACTTGTACACAGTGAAGATATATGTAATTATACAACAGGGCATGGGTGAAGAAGGAGAAATGTATTTTAAAATTCAACAAGAGAAGGGTTAAGGCGGAGCCCAGTAATACAGAAAGCTCCTATTTTAGTGTTCTGAAATAATCAGCCATCTAATTTTCCTAAAAACCCATGTTTATTCATGAAGTGGTCAGTTATACAGGTTCCATTGGGTTTTTTTCTACTCACCGACTGTATCCGCAGAGAAGATATTTGGAAAGTCGATCGTAGCTATCAGATTTGCTACTTGTCCAATATACATAGAAGAGGGCCAGTAGCCGTTGCTTCCATGTGACACGTGTTCCAAGGTCAGTCTAGCAGGGGACGCTGTAAACATTGTATGTAAAACAACATAATAAACTACAGTTTTTATTTTTTTTTAACATGTATGGTGACTTTACCATGGATAAATACTTGATTCTTCCTGACTATTATGATAATACCTCGGAATATCGCCATGTGTCATGACGACGTGATAATATCTAATTATATTGCATTGGTCCTGATTGCATGGTTATCGCCCATTTTCATACGCCTTTGAAAATGTTGCATGATCAGCTGGGGTCCTGTGTTTCTTTTACTTCCGACAGCTACATATTTTTTTGTTATCTCGTCTATTTTAAAATTCACGAAACATATGTTGTTGGTTTGTTTTGGGTTTTTTTTTTCAATATTTATAACGTACCCATTTATTACTGTTTAAACTCTGCATGATGCTTTTGCATTTTAATTTCATATGCACATGTTTATGAACATGTTCTTCGAAGGCCGTTTTCCATTAATCGAAACGAGATAATTACGAAAATAAGGTCATTAATGAAAAGGAATACAAAATGAGTATATGAATTAAAATCAAATAATGTATAGTATAATTGCAATTATATTTCATAAAAAATTGCTTTTATTGCGTTGTTCTTGAGTTCATTAAGTATCTAAACGTGTGTAGTGCTAGTGACATAGGTATAATTGACACATATAAACAGCATAAAGCGTCGTGGTGTAGGGGTAACGCGCAGGCTTATGAAACTAGAGTTTACAAGTTAAAAAGTGAATGACTGATTAACCGTCAGATGAATTTAATACAAAAAAATATTTCAAGGTAACTTTGCAAAATATAAATGTTAACACAACAAAACTCTCAAACAAGATAAACACATTCATATAGGTTTGGCCGGAATAAGAACATAACAAATAGCTCACATAGTCCTGAGTTTTGTGCAACGCTTTTGTCCAGCATTACTCCACTATCTATCTAATTTTGACTTCAGTCTTGGTTTCCATTTCAGTTAAGGAAGGTTTATCTGCATACGCTTTTCATACATCAATATTTTAACATGTTATACCCCCAGAGTTAGGCTTTGGTGAGGCATATAATAATCGCACTGTCACTCTGTGCTTCCGTGTGTCCGTCCGGAGAGCATATCTCCTGTACTACTTAATCTTAGATAATAAGATTGGTGTGTTGATGTATCTTGGGAAGGCGCAGTGTTGTATACTATTTTTAGGTCTGTGTGACCTTGACCTTTGACGTATGTTTTAGAAAAATGTTTTATCCGGATCATATCTCCTATACCACTGCAACTGGATAGAACAAACTTAATATATGGATGCATCGTGGGAATACGGAGTATCGCGTACTATTTTCAGGTCAGATTCTTTAGGGATGGATCAAACTTGTACCAGCAACAACGGTCACATACTTCACATGTACATTCGATTGTTTTATATTTCGCATGTGACATCATTTAGTGGTTATGTACAAGGATTATTTAAATTACATGTACATCCGTGGGGTCAAAATTGACCCTGCCGAGGGAGTCATATACAAATGTATTTAGCATAGACATACAACAAAAAATCATCAGAAACAGTAATTTTAAAATAAAATTACATTCTCACCACACCTATGAAACAAATTCCAAACTGTCTTAAGGCTCATGTGACCCATATAGGGTTTCATATTCCCTGTTTATTATATAATTTATTTCACTAAACATGCAGAAGACGATTACAATCTGGAATGTAATTATGTTTAACACTGTTCTATTCAATACTGATGATTCAAGACATAGTGGGCTTCTGATTGGAAAATATTCAATTACAAATTCTCTCGATTTGAAAACATCTTCAGGACTAAGATTTTACAATGACAATTCCATTTACGTTATTCATTATTGAATTAGCCATTATTATGTTTGATTCATTTTATTTTTCATTTATGATAACATGAGCAATGTTAACTAATTTTTGTCTTTGGTAATATAGGTTAATAAAATGTTATATGTTCTTTCTCTGATTTCCATTCATTTACAAGTTTTTCCTCCATTGTGTTTTACTCTGCAAGTGGTCTCATCAATGAGCTGTAAGACAGCAGGCTAATTTTGTGATGGTTGCTGTCTGCCGGGATATCGTTACAACCGAAACTAGCTCGATATCATCATTTAGAGTACACACATGTGAAATACTCTGCAAGTACACTATACAATCCGCTTCTTGGTTTACACTGCTGAGCTTGCCACCTGATACATGTTGCAGGTACTTGTACCTAATCATACTGCATTTGTCCTGATTGCATGGTTATACTTAATTACATTTGTCTTGAGTGTATGGTAATACCTAGGAATATCGCATTTGACCTTTCTGCATGATAATTCCTAGGTATATCGCAAATGTTCTGACTGCATGATAATTCCTAGGAATATCGCATTTGTCCTTTCTGCATAATAATTCCTAGGTATATCGCAATGCCCTGACAGCATGATAACACCTAGGCATATAGCACTTGTCCCGACAGCATGGTGGTACATAGGTATATCGCAGTCGCAATATCGATTGCGTTAGTTTAGATGTCAATAGTTTCACTGCAACTGTAATTTTCAACACTAGCCACCGAAAGCAGTTTCCATGACTAAGTACATAACTATGATAACACACATTGTGGTATCAAGAAAGATTAAAATATTCTTTTGTTGTAATTTGTTTCTCTATTTCTACATCGACCTGTATTTATTATTTATAACCTGTTATTCAATTCACCCTTTACTCCATAAATACACCTTTAAATCATGATCTTATATGTGTCAGTATGATATAATAAAAATAAGAATCTACAGTGTCAGCCATTGCCAAAAAGAAAGATTCCACAGATGGCAAAAACGTATGCGTACATGCGCTAATTTAACAATCGTAATTGTTTTGTAATTGTCGTTTTAATTGTAATTGTATTGTAATTATATTTTATCTGCTGCGTGGTTTTAGCGAAATACAATTTACTCAGACATGTACAGTATCTAACGCGTATGAATAAGTCGGGAAGCGACTTTGAGCGCTACATTTAAATAAACCCTGCTTTTAACATTCTAAAATTAATACCAATAATAAAACAGATTGTAAAATCTAAAAATAGATAAAGTTGTTTCGATAAAAAATATTTGTGGCTACATTCTATGTTTTTTCTACTTTCCGTGTCGGGCCAATATTTGAAATACGCACGCCATGTTGAGTCGAGTCACGCAATCGGCGATTTGTATCGCATATTTAGACTTTTAAAAAAGTTGCTGAACGCTGTTAAAGTATCTTAAAAGTGAAACGATACTAATTATTCCCCGCAAACTTGTTTGAGGGGGTATACTGGAATCACCCGGTCCCTTCAGTTGGTCGGCCGGGCGGGCGGTCGGTCGGTCGGTCCGCATTTGAACTTAGGTAGTTGGTGTTACAAACTCCTCTTTCAGTTTTAAAGCTCCTTACTGAATTATATTTGGTACAAATAATAACCATGAATGGTAGGTGTGCAAGACGCAATTTTCATGTGTAGGCCATTGCAGAATTATCTCCCCCTGAACTTTGAGGGGGGTTTGACATTTTTTCATGAGACGATGGGGAGTTGGTGTAGCAAACTTCTCCTTCAATCTGAAAGTTATTCAGTTTATATTTGGTATACATAATAACCATGAATGGTAGATGTGCAAGATACAATTTTCACGTGTTTAACGATGGGCGTTGCAGAATTATCTCCCCTTGAACTTTGAACATTTTTGTCATTTTGGCATGAAACAAGGGGAGTTGGTGTCGCAAACTCCTCATTCAGTTTTAAAATTATTGAATTTATATTTGGTATACATAATAACCATGAATGGTAGATGTGCAAGACACAATTTTCATGTGTTTACCCCCTAGCCATTGCATAATTATCTCCCCCTCAACTCTGAGTATTTTTTGTAATGTTGGCATGAAACATTGGGTGTTGGTGTCGCAAACTCATCCTTCAATTGGAAAGTTATTGTTTTGATACTTGACACATAATATTCACAAGTAGTAGATGTGCAAGACACAATTGTCCTGTATTAAATGACAGGCATTAAAGAATTATCTAAACTTAGACTTTGTATATTTTTGTCATTTAGTCCTGTTACATTGGTAGTTGGTTTCACAAACGTGGAACTGCAATGAAGGCTGTCGTGCTGAGGTATTCATCACATTTAGTGATAGTTCTAGTTTTTTAACGTTACAGTAAGGAAACTTGTGAATGTGTGAACCATTGTTCCAGAAAATGCCTTGTTGTCATGTTGAGCTTCACACAATCACAATGGAGTCCATTTGGCCCATGTGGCTGTGGCGTCCCCGCATCAAATATTTATGTCAGAAAAGATGTAATAATTAACATTGATTAGCTGATTTTTTGATAATGGTGTAGCTACACAAGACTGGTACTGGTAGAAAATGTAGAGTAAGATATGTTAAAATTTCATAAGCAAACAGATTGTATCCTATCATTTGACACCAACAGGCACCTTCAGATTTGGGTCTTCCCTGTTTGCAAAGGCGTGAAAACTGTTTATATATGGTAATGGGATTAGCAAACAGATAAGACCACCTGATCAAACAGCTTCAATTTGAACAATCTGAGTCTTGTCTGTTTGCAAAGGTGTTTATATAGGGTTAAGGGTTTAAACATATTCCCTCGTATAAACGTGTTCACGCATTTGAGAACAGAGCAGACCCAGATCCGACAGCTCATGTAGGATCATCCCAACTGATCAGGGTCTGATTTGCTTTGCTCAGCTTTCTAAAAAGGTTAAAATTGTACCACCTTCCATATTTCATTATAACTTTTTATGAATATTCAGTAAGTACTGACATTGAATATACATAGAATAGGGAAAGGGTTAAACAAATAAGCATTTTATTATAAATTGTATACTATGAAAATTCTTGTTAGTCTGTTGCATTGTGATGATTAAACCTTTTAATGGTGAAATCGTAAAGTTGAATAGCCCATCATTGTTGAACTGTAGATTTCATGATTCATTATATAAGACTTAAAATTGCTATATTATTTTGAATAATATACAGTGAAGACCCAGATAAGAGGGTTGTTTTTGGGGTCTGCACTGTGTTTTAAGGTCAGTACTTTTGTCTCCCGCATTCAAAGATTTTAATAATACAAACAATTTGATTTGAATACATGAAACACTATTGTGTTAGACAGTTTGAGACAATATTATAACATGACGTGCTCAGAAGTTTGCGAATCACTAATCTTTCTGTTGGATAACATATTTGTACGTTATGGGAATGCTATATACCGTCAGAGAATTGATATTCCTATGGGTACGAATTGTGCACCACTTGTCGCAGATTTGTTTTTGTACTGCTATGAGAGAGATTTCATGTTGCGTTTGAATCCTCAATCAAAAGAAGATGTTATTAAAGCCTTCAATGAAACTTGTCGATATTTGGATGATATTTTTAACTTAGATAACCCTTTCATTGATCCTCTGATTCCTACAATTTATCCTAAAGAACTCAAATTGAATAAAGCTAACCCATCCTACAATTATGCAGCGTTTCTTGATCTAGACCTTAAAATTGATAATGGAATGATTTCTTCTAAAAAATATGACAAAAGAGATGAGTTTGATTTTAATATTGTAAATTTCCTCATCTTGACGGAGATGTTCCCCGTGCTCCATCTGACGGGGTTTATATATCTCAACTTATTCGTTTTGCTAGAGCTTGTTCATCTATTGACGATTTTAACAGTCGAAATCTCATTTTAACTGAAAAACTGCTTAAGCAAGGATATAGATACCAAAAACTAAGAAAAAACGTTCTCTAAATTTTACCATCGAAATATCTCGCTTATTGACAAGTACCAATGTAATCTGAAGGCGCTTCTGCGACACGGTATTTCACATCCTGAATTTTATGGTGATGTGATTTACAAACTTCGTAAAATTATTGGACATACCCTTTTCTCACTTTGTTCATCAAATATGAAAAAAATTCGTTAAAAAGGGATATGATCCTGTAGTACTACAACATACTGCATGTTTGGTTGTCAACCCTTTTACAGTTGGCAATCACACTGGCCTCTTTGCATGTACGCCGACAAGAACGGTTTAGCACTCTATGAAGGCGACCTCTTAAATCCAGAAACGGAAGGAGAACGTCGGATATCTGTACTATTTCGTTTTTGTCGTACCCTTTATTACTTTTCTAGTTACTCTGTTTGCAGCTCAATCATTGAGTACACTAGCGATAGGTGAATACAGTTTGTTCACTTAAATGTTTCACTTAAAGGGGACAATGGTCAGTGATCACATAACTGTCATCTATCACACCTTCTTATCAACAAAGTTATGCATTAGTACGTAACAGTTATACTTCTAATAAGACAAAAATACCAAACAATGTGCCAATTATCTAAAGTTATGAATTGTTAGTTTCCCGAAAAATAGAAGAAAACTATATTTTGACTAATTAGATCAATGACTTAACACAGAACATTAAATCTCAACGTTTTGTGTTATTTTTCGCCCATTCCAAGTATATAGGGTGTTGATCTGTTAAATAAAAAGGACTATAAATAAACAATAGATGATAACATTTGTATTTTTAACATGTACTAGTCATTCGCAACCTGTTAAATAGGTGATCTGGGCTGTTTGTTAAATGGAACCTTGGTAATCTGGAACCGAACTATAGGATACCTATACATAATCTAGGGATTTGGAACCAAACGATATGAAACTTGACTTTACTACTTTTTCATTTATTATTACGTTATAAATGCTTGCAAATTAAACGAGAAAAAAAACCCGGTTACAAAATGCACTGATTCATGCAGAGGTGCAGTTTTTGGGAGTGTATATCAAAATCCCCTTGATCAAAAGCCCCTTGGCTCCAAAATGACCAGGTGGTCAAAAGCCCTTTGATGGAAAATGCTAGGTGATTAAAAAAAAGGTGATCACAACCCCTTGATCAAAACACCCTTGAGCAGACACTGAGTAATACTGTCTGATAATTATCTAAACAGTTTGTCATTTTATTAACTGTTTGCCAATTGAACTGTATTTGTGCAAATATAGCGTAGTTTTCAGATATTGAGTAGACATTACTTTAAGCAGAGGACATTTCTTAGGCAAAGGCTCTGAAATTTAATTGTGATAGTAACTATTACCTTTCCCAAAAGTTTAAAGCTGATGAAACACCAATAAACTTATCAGTTCTCGGGGTTATAAAGAGTCGAGCCCAGCCTCAGACAGAGACTCAAACCCAACTAGAATCTGATTAAATATGACTTTTTCAAACTTGAAAGTTCTGTTGTGCTTTATTACCAATGGGGTTTTTTCTATTAGGGGGCTTTTGATAATCCTGGTCATTTTGGAGCCAAGGGGCTTTTGATCAAGGGGCTTTTGATATACACTCCCAAAAACTGCACCCTCGTTTTTTGGTACCATAATTACTTTTTTGTTTGGACTCGGTCTTCAAGTGGGACAAATTGCTTTAAAAGTTCGCTAGATGAAAGTGATAGTAAATCATGTTAAAACGTATTTTAAACCCAAGAAACTAACATTAATTCATACATGGAGTAAATTATCGACCCAGTGCGTTAACAATTCTTTAATATCGTATTTATTCCTCGTCGGACCACTAAAAAGTTTTATATATATCGCAGACCGGGTTTTTACTTATAAACGCTTTGGTCTGAGCCACAACTAACTCAGTCGTTCCGTTCAATCCTTTATTTCCCTTGACCACAAATGGTCTATAATAGGATTCCTGCAAATACATAGGACATATTCAAGATATGTGTTTCCTAACATATATGGATAGCATGTATAATTGCAGTGAATATCTACAGTTACTTATATAACAATTAACATAGTTTAATATATATATCGTTAGAAACGAAATGCGATTACTTATGATATGAATAGAATAGATGAAATGCTGCTGTGCTTAACACTATTCTCTTTTGACTTCTCTTGCAAAACTAGTATTTACACACCTTTAACATCTTACCGGGTTGTGGACCCGAAATCCCCTCTCTCTCCGTAACGGTCTCACGTGCGGTGCTCTGGTTAGTAGCTGCAAGAAATACCAATGCCATAAAAATACATGCACTCTATTAGATGGAAACAATAGACAGTCTTGCGAAGGGCGTAAATTCAATGGCGAACGTGAAACGAACGGACAGTAACGGTACGGTACGGTACGAAGCGACTACCGTAAAATAAATCTCAGCTGTAGCGAAATGAATTCAAATGCAACCAATGGAAATACTAACCAGTATAAATTTGCAAGAACAGAAGCATGGCCTTCAAGCAATACCATTCGTAGCAAGCAATATTCTAAAAGTCCTCTCGCTTGACAAGTGACTTGGAAAGTGACAAGCCTACGATAACCGTGCAACCCATGTCAACGTTCGGAAATACCATGTGATCCCCAAAATACATAAAGCAGCCAATAGAAACCATTCGACAAAACTCCGAGGACAACCGAAGATTTCACATATCCTAATACCAGGGCTATATCTGGTATTTCTGTAACTAAGCGCTTTTCACGTGCAAAGAGAGATAATTTGAATAGTGCTAACTATACATGGATAATCTACATCCGCTACATATAATAACTGTGCATGATCCTGATAGATCATTCTTTTCTTCTTAAAAGCAATAGAGCAGAACTAAATATAGAAAATAATGATAATCTAAACGTTAATATTGGTTTCTACGTATGATCTACGAGCTCATCCATAATGGGTTTTTGTTAAAAACTTTGATGCCTTTTCGTGCTTTGTTAATCAGTCCTGTAATGGCGGGCATGTCACGTGGCATTCAAAATGGCGGCGGTTAATTTATTAAAAATAGAATCGTCTATACAACGAACGATGATGTGATAACAGGAAGATGTGATCGACTGATCTCACACGCTCCAGGCGCTGTGCATTTCCTCAAACAACACGTCACACATCCGTCCGTATGACACCACAAATAACACATGCGTTAGTATATTAAGCCCCACAAGCACAGTGAAGTATTGAGTAGGCGTGGGCTGAATAAAATGAACAGATGAAATAGACGCCAATTGGTGATTAGTTACACAATGAGTACATGTCTCAATCGTATTACTGATTAAGTATTTAAACATGTGGGTATTTTCTCGAGGTCGATCCAGACAAAACATCTCGTTCGGTAAACATGTCCATTGAAAAGCTTTAAAAAATAATAATGAACCAATCATGTAAAACATGGAATGGATTTACAAATAAAGAAATTTCACCGAGACAGATTTTGAAAGCAATGCAGATATGTCAAATGCAGAAAGCAGAAATTTAATAGTGTTTCCTTGGAAATGGAAATGTCAATCCGTTTAGGTGTTCACTGACAAAAGAAGATTTGTAGATAAAATGTTATTTACACTGAAAATTGTTCTTATGTCGAAAGATAACTACGGTGTTGAAATTTCGTTCTCTGTTTCAGAAATGTCGGCATAACTTGACAAATGTTTTGGGATTTTAAATTGAATTTCACAGCTTCATTAATCACTCACATTTATTTCAAAATGGATTGCTATATATATCGCGTCAGACTGAAATCGTACACAGACTGCTATGCACCTCATTTATGACCCGATTATTATCAAAATATTCACGATATCTTTTTTATCTTTCGATGTCAACTAAATTAGTCGACGAAAACTTATTTTAAATGTATTTCTAAATCACATTGTACGTTTCAGAACGTCTTTTTGAATTCAACATCATTGCTACAATTCATTAGAGATGCCTCGAAATAAGGTTAGGCGCTGAATATAGAATACTGAATATAGACCCATTTTGGTAACGGGTCAAATCGGACTAAAACCAAATCGGACCGGGTCACATCGGACCATGTTTATAATGGTAATTTACTCATACAATCTTATACATGTATTATATTTTTAATTAACTATTTAGGATTATTTTAATCATGAATTGAACATTTATTGATTCAAAAATAGACTTTTTTGTGCACCTTTAAGTCAAATTACAATTATAACAATTTAACTTATCAATTTGATGATGACTTCTAATTTCGTTTTTGTTCTCCGATTGCCTACATAATCCGAAACGGGGTGTGAAAAATACAATTAAGGTAAGTAACAATCGATTACACAATCATACCGTTTACAATTAATGACGGCAAACATTAAACACATCTTCTTTCATGAGTAAATTAATTCCGATTAAACTCCGATTAAAAATCAAGCATCTTTAATTATGAGTAGATCAGTTGGTGAAGACAATGCCCTCTAGATATACACGATCGTCATTGTTTTAAAATAATATCTTTCTTGCTAAAATATCACAACAACATATACCCCAATTGCCTGGGCCCCGCCTAAACAGACTTAATCCATTATTGTAAATGAAGAGGATTTAATCCATTATTGTAAAAGAAGATTTGTTTTAATTAACACATTTTGTATTAATCAATGCATGAAACGAGTTTTATTTGTTCGACTTTTGTCAGTTGCTACTAGGTAATATCGCACTAACAAATCATATGTGGCATTCTATTCAATATATAGTGTAAAGAAGTAAAGTGAACCCCCTAGAATATTGATCTCCCGGTCACGATTCGTCAGAAAAAGTGACACCCTTTCTAAAAACTACAGACTCTCTCTGAAAATAGTGACCGCCCTCCGCGATATCTATAAATGTTGACCCCCACCCCAACTATTATTAACAAATTATCAACCATTGCAAATACCTTATATTGTTGTGGCTGCAGCTTTGTTTTTGTTGTTGTCGCTGTAGCATCGGGTGAGTGGGTATGTGTGTGGGGTGGGGGGTGGGGGTGAGGTGGGGATTAACGCAAACACCTTTTTATTTAGAAACTGTCAGTACATGTATTTTGAAAACTGTTGACACTAGCAGAAGAGTGACAGTATGTGTAAATGTTCTAGTGGTTTTAGTTGAAATACTAGAATGAGAAGAATACGTAAAGGAAGAGGAAGAAGGAGTGTGAGTGAGTGCGTTGGGTTATATATTAGTGGAAGTAGTGCCAGTGGTAATATAACTTATTTTAAGGGGACATTTACAATGCATTTTAAAGTGGTACAACCTGTTCTGTGCGGTATCATAAATGGTTCTATATTTCTAAAAGCGACTGACCTTAGTTGTCAAATGCATGTGTTTTAAATCTTTACAGTAAAAATTGGTCATATTGTATGAAAGCGCGAATCGATTTTATACAAAAGTGTGACAAAGGTCTTTTCATACCTCCATGAAAACAAAAAACATATTCTATATATTACTTATAATTTAATATCACTATTGAATTGAAGAAAGAACAATACTGATTTGTTTATTTTCAACATTTAATACCGATTCATATAACTGGATGAATACAAAGTAGTCCCGGTAAGGCGTGGCCTTTTTTCATGGGGTATGATAAAAAATTACAACCAATCATCGCTCACCTCAAGTAATGGAAACAAATGAATTAACTTATTTCAGTCTGATTGCCAAACTGTTTTGAAACTCAACAGGTGCTAATATTTTCGATGTCATTTATTTGACTACCTCGCCCCGTACTTCATTCTCAGTGTTGTTATACCTTCTGATCCTTCGAGATCACGAATTTCAGTACTTCTTGTTCTGAAAATTGAATACCGCTTAAGCCGGTGCTAGGGGGCGTGAGCAGTGTTGCACTTTCAATTACTGTTCATGAACAGACTAAATAAAACCGAGTCTGCAGTTTTCTCTTTTTGAGTTGCAATTTTTGCTCTCGGGGGATCACCTCCTTTCAGAATTTATTTACTAGGTAGTCAAAAATATGCGACGAACATACAAGGAAACCCACCTTCTCAAGGTTATGTTGTAAATAGAATATAAAATTCGTGTTCATGATTTATTGGATTTATTAAACTCGTCCTTTTAGACAAAAATGAACACGCGACACACCCTGTCTGTTCTGGTTTTCTACAAGACTCGTTTAAAAAAAGTAATAACAATCATGAACAACTAATCTAATGTGTGTTATCTGCAGAGGCAAATGGCCTGTTGCAAATGTATACACTATATTGCTATGGTATATAATAGTTGACACAGTTCTCTATAAACGAAATTGTATTTTGATAGGGAAGATGATATGCAGGGTTGTGTGAATGCGTGGGTGCGTGTGGGCCAAAGCGTTATGACCGGGGGTCACTATTGTTTGAAAAATACTGAACGTTGGTCGATATTCTTCAGAAAAAGTGACCCCTTACTTTCTACAAAGTACTTGGGTTTAATTAACATTCAGCGCATTGGTCATTATGTGATAAACATCTGTAAGAATTTTGACCAAGGTTAAATATTTTTCGATTAAGATTAAACCTTTTCTTTAAAATACACTGGAGGTAGATTAAGTTTACGGGCGTTGTTCAAAATAGTATGAATATGTGTCAAAGCACTACTACTAGGGGTCACTACTTTTTTTAACAATACTGATCGGGGTTCGATATTCTTCAGAAAAAATGACCCCCCTTTCTTTCAACAAAATACCTTGGTTCAAATAGCATTGCGCGAATTGATCATGATATAATAAACACAGCTCAAATGGCTATGACCGGTGACCACTATATCTATAAGAATGGTGACCAATGTTAGATATATTTCGATTCACGTGAACCTCTTTCTTTAAAAATTACTGGAGGTAGATTAAGTTTACAGACTGGGTTGATATTCTGCAGAAAAAGTGACACCCTTTCTAAAACATGTTTTGGTTCAATTAACATTGCGCACATTGGTTAATATAAACAGGGCTCAAATTGCTATTACGGGGAATCACTACATCTGTAAGAATTTTGACCAAGGTTAACTATTTTTCGATTAGGTTAACCCTTTCGTTAAAATATACTGGGGGTAGATTAAGTTTCAAGGAGTTGTTCAACATATCATGAACGTGTGTCAATAATATAATGATATAGTTAACACGGCTCAAAATGCCATGAGGGAGAGGATGGTCACTGCATCCGTAAGAATTACGACTAAGGTTAAATATTTTTAGATTCACGTGAAATCCTTTCTTTAAAAATACTGGTTGTAGATTAGGTTCGCAGGAGATGTTCAAAACATCGTGAACGTATGTCAAAGAACTATCATCGGGGTCACTATTTGTTGTTTTTTAAAACAAATAATAATACTGACCGGGAGTCGATATTCTTCAGAAAATGTTACCCCCTTTCTACAAAATACTTGGGTTCACTTAACATTTTGCGCAATAGTAATGATATAATAAACACGGATCAAATTGCTATGACCGGTGGGCACTACCTGTAAGAATTATGACCAATGTTAACAAATGTCGACTGAGGTTAATCCTTTCTTAGAAATATACTTGATGTAGATTAAGTTTGCGAGATCTTTGATATGTAGTATGTAGCATCATCTAATGACCCTCTACAATGATTATTCAAATTATGAAGTAGTAGTAACTAGTAGAAGTAGTAGTAGAAGTAGTAATAGTGGCGGTGATGGTGGTGGTAGACGAAACAAAAACAGCAACAAATACTATTTCCCACTCCTCTAAAATCAGTCAAAAGTCATGTTGCCTCACTTCGATGAGATTTATTTTAATTAATTTCAACACACGATAAATCACAAACGTCCTCAAAATATGGATATGATATATGGCATATGTACACAACATTGACCATACGAAAATCCACTGTCAACTGAAGTTCTCTTTTACAGTAATTGACACAATTTTGGATCCACGACATGTAAAGCTAGAACTTAGATTATTAAAATTTTAACAGCTATTTACTTTTTTAAACCAGCAGATAAAAGTCTATACAACATTTTACAATTAATTAAACGATTTCTATATGTAGGCATGCTGCATGCATGAGTGTTTGTGTGCTTGCATGTATTCGGGCGTTCCTAAGTGTATGTGTAAGTACCTGTATATGTGCATGCATGCATGTGTGTACCGGTATGTGTGCGTACATGTCGGCGTGTGTGTAATTGTTGATGCACATGCGTGTTGCGTGCGTGCGCAGGCGTGCAGACGTATGTTTTGTTGAAACAAAGACAGGGAGTCGTTATTCTACGGGGGTCACAATTCTGCGTAAGGGGTCAGTTTTCTTCGTGTGCAGGGCTCGTAATATTATGACCGAAAAGTCAAAATACCATGACCGGGGGGTCACTGTTTTTTTTTAAAAAAAAACTGACCGGGGGTCAGTATTTTTTAGGGGTCACTTTACTTCGTTACACCGGTCCAATTTGGTCCAATTTGACCCGGTCTGATTTGACCCGGATTCATTCTTTTCTAACTACAGTAACACTTCTTATTGACAGTCTTTAATTTGTTCTAATTTAATTATGTAAACAATGCCTTAATTTCAAATTAATTATTATACTGGAGATACATATTGTTTTTGTGGGCGGCGTCCGTCCGTCAATGTGTCTGGTCCTCCGTCCGTGTGTCCGTCCGTTCGTCTGTCCGTTTTAATTGGTCCACGCGCTTTCTCCAACACCTTTCATCGAATTTGACTGAAACGTCAAAGGATTGATCAGCACCACGCCTAGTTGTGAATATATTCTAAATATTGATGATCCTTAGAAAGCAAAAGTAAAAATGCAATGGTTTTATTGAGTCCGTCCATGAGTAGTAATTAAAAGTGCAATACTACTCACACACCCTAGCACCGGCTTAAGCAGTATTCAATATTCAAAACTAATAACATCAAAACTAATGATCCCGAAGGACCAGAAAATATAACAACACTGAGAATGGAGTACGAGGCGACTTTTAACGGTCGCCACATCAGCACTTAACATCTGCTGTTGTGAAGTACTTATATTCTGAAAATGGGTGATCCTTCGAAAGCAAAAGTTACTTTATACCTTATTCCTGTTCCGGCTCGATGCTTTTGTGCAGAGGTACGGGACTTTAAAAGTATTACACGGAATATTTTGTCCGTGAGGTTTCTCCAGAACCTTTGTTTGGATTTCATGAAACTTTATAAGATTTATCACCACCATGCGTAGGTATGCATATCTCATTCCTGTTTAGGTTCGAAGCATTTCTGCAGAGTTATAGGACTTTGAAATTTGTATATGGAAAGGTTTGTTCGGGTGGGATTGGGACGGGGACATAAGATTTTGCATCAAAACAATTCTAGTTCCCATTTGTTCTCGTCACGTCCAGACAACTGTCACAAAATAACGATTTCCACGACAACATCTGCTTACATTAGGGTCGCAATTAACATAAGGACACACTCGTTTTGACAATTGTAAAAACGACCGCAGTCGTTTCCACTGTTTTACACTGTCACTATCAACCACAAGCGAACCTCTATCATGCTAAAACAAGATCTGTTGAAACGTTCGGTCGTTCGGGATAATTAGTTTTGATGTTATTAAAATTGTATTGGCAAATGAATACTGATTAAGCCAGAGCTAGGGGCGTGAGTAGTGTTTCACTTTTAATTACTACTCAGGAACAGAATTTATAAAAGTACAAATATGAGTCATGCAGGAAACACCACATACAGAACAAAAGCTACCCGAACAGAAACACAAGAACAAAAGCAAATGTACATAACTATCAAAACATAAAGAGAAGCACAAAGACAAAACAAACATACAATAGGGGAAAGATGGAAGTACCGCCTTGGAACGGCCAGTGACAAAATACACTTGGGGTTTAAATCGGTTTAGGGGCGCCCAACCTCACACTAATTCCATCCCCACCCTAAAAGACAAACAGTGTACATAAACCTATCCATTCTCCGACTAATCTACAACAACCGCGATGGCAAATAGAGTGGTAAAGTGCATGTAAAACGAAAACATATTTAAATGAAACAAACTGTATCCACCTATCGCTAGTGTACTCAATGATTCAGCTGCAAACAGAATTACTGTAGAAAAGTAATAAAGCGTACGACAAAAATGTACAGACATCCGACGTCCTCTTTCCGTTTCCGAATTTAAGAGGTCGCTTTCATAGAGTACTAAACCTTTCTTGTCGGCGTACATGCAAGGAAGCCAGTGTGATTGCCAACTGTAAAAGGGTTGCTGCTGTTTGGGCGGTTGTGTGTTTTGTATGCGGTGTTTCCTGCATGACTCATACATGTACTTTGACAACCAGACATGAAGTATGCTGTAGTACTATATGATCATATCCCTTTTTAATTGATTTTAACAAAGTTGAGAAAATGGACATGTCCAATAATTTTACGAAGTTTGTAAATCACCATAAAATTCAGGATGTGAAATACCGTGTAGCAGGAGCGCCTTGAGATTACATTTGTACACGCCAATAATTGAGAGATTTCGATAGAATTTTGAGAAAGTTTTTCTAAGTTTATGATATCTATCTCATTGGTTAAATGAATCCGTTTAAGTAAGATTGGGAACGGGGAACATCTCCGTCAAGTCTGCAATTTTCCTTTTTTGCATCTCAACTTTTGGTTTCGAAGGATCTCCCACTTTAAGAATATTTGATCTTGTTCAAGCTGTTGAAAAACTACTGATCTAATATCAACACCCTGGAACCTGATGCGACATCGAGTTAAACTGACAATCCACTAAATAAATCATACGTTGTGCTTTGAAGGTCAGAGCTAAGGCAACCACGATACATACTATTTTATATATTTAAAAAAGCAGATAGAGAAATGCGGATAACAACAACGACTAGTAGACGAAACTGTTTTGCCTGTTTTGACAATTTCATTATCCACTGGAGAGAAGCACAACGCATTGATATTTCCGTTATTATAAAATCGTGCTAAGCTACAGACTCGATTGCTCATTAGTGATTCAATCATTGCTAACGACTCGCAATTAATGTATCACATTACATTTTAAAGACTGTGTGTCACATATAAAACAGAATTGAGATTAGATTTTAATAGCAAAGCTCAAATGCGGATCTGAGGGCAAAGCTAGTTATGTAAACAAACGGTAGGAATGCAAATTGCATATTGTAATATAAATTAAAATGGCAAACTGGCAAAATAATATGATTCGATCTGTCGTAATGGTTTGCAGTCAAAGCTGCGAAACCATGCGATCTTGGTCATATGTACACTGAGTAAACTGTACTTTGCCGGTGGTTGCTTGAAACATGTAATATGTCACAGTTGTTAACGATTACGTCATATTGAAACGTGTTTTTAGCTCATCCGAGCATATGCCCATGATGAGCTATTGTGACCGTCCTGCTTCCGGCGTCCATCTGTCGTACCTCCGACCCGCCGCCGGACTGTCTGGTCACTTGTCTTGTAAACGACATCTTGTCTTAAACAGTTAACTGTTATCGTCATGGTTTCCCTTTGAAGTTAATCAGATAATTCATTTCGATGCATTACTCCATGGCAACCGAAATCAATAAAACAGAGTCTGCAATTTTTCTCCTTTTGCATAGCTCCTTTTGCTTCCGACGGATCTACTACTTTCGGAATTTAGGTACTTCACAACAGCAGGTGTTAAGTGCTTCTATGGCGACCGTAAAAGCATCTTCGTACTTCATTTCCAGTGTTGTTATACTTTCTGGTCCTTCGGGATCATTAGTTTCGATGTTATTTGTTTTGAAAATTGAATACCGCTTAAGCCGGTGATAAGGGGGGGGGTTTGAGTAGTATTGCACTTTGAATTACTGCTCATGAACGACTCAATAAAACCGAGTCCTCAAATTGTCTCGTTTTGCATTGCTGTTTTTGCTTTCGAAAGATCTACTACTTTCAGATTGTTTTATAATCTTATTTGTGTTGATCCTCTTGGACGATGTCAATATAATTTGGCTAAAATGATAATTAGACGATCACCAGCAACTATATTGATTCGTTAACACAGGAGGTACTATACATGATTATATTGGAAATATAAAAACATCTTCTCCTTTGATTAATCACTGCCTTATGTGATCTTTCGCCGAAATCGTTCAAACCAATTTGTGTTGTTAAAACGCATGGTCATCCTGTTTATATCAGGGTATTTTCCGGACATTGAACAAATTGCACAGAAGAAAATCCGCGTAGAGCCGCCAATCAAGGCAGTTGGAAGGCCTCCTCACGTGAAATACGTGAACTGTCGAGACCAGGATTCGAAGCATTATTACTGATTGTCAGTCGAAGACCATAACCACTCGAAACCCGTTGACGGCAATGGGAGGAGTGAATTTCCTTACAGGGCTATATACAAAATTTGCAAATATATTGTTTAAGTTGTTTTGATTCGTTAAAACGTAGCTAATTATCATTATATAGCTACTAAATAGTGAAAACTAATTACAATTCTAAATGGAAACCACTGGTAAGATTTTAATATGGCTTTGCAGGAATGTTGCTTATGTGCCCTTGACCAATATTATTCAAACTATTTTGACTGGTTAAGGTAAATTTGGATTCAATATGATATTGTAATAAATTACGTAGTAAAGAAACGATCGTTACCGGTACACTCAATAATTAATCGATTGCTGTTTTGTTGTCTTGTATAATTATACTGATAGAGATAATCGGTAGTATTAAAACACAAAGCAATTCAGAACAAACGTTTCTTAGCACGGCCAAGGGTCGAGGCATGGACACTATTTCTTTAGGTAAAGAGACCTTACGGAATAAGTACGAGCTAGTTGCTAGTTGCACTAAAAGACAACGGTGTAAATCCGTGCTCAACTGTGAAAAAAATAATGTCTGCTCAAATTTGGATCAGGTGCAAGTTTGACTACCAATTCAATCACGTTTTTGGAAACGTATTGAGTGCCAAGCTGTCTGGTCCAGATAAAACACCAAGTATCAATCACGATCCAAGATGTTTGCAACCACTTAACCCCTGACCACTTTTCTTCAAAGTCCGGTCTGGTCATTTGGATATTTCATGTCAGGAATCCTTTCACCTGGCTTGTGGAAGGATGGTGGCGCTTTCCGGATATTCTCCTGTGTATGAAACAATACAACTTGTTCCGTGTACAGAAGAACCCCGCGGTCTTCCTCCATCTGTATTTAGCTGGACGTCGTTACATGAATGAAATACTGTTAAAGTGACGTAAAACCAAATACAAACCAAATAAAAATGCTAGTGAGGTCGCGGCTATACTGGTTAAATATTCTGGAATCAATAGCAACCTTATGGTTGAACGTGTGCTTAAAGTAATGATTAATTCGAGTGTCGATGTCATATCGACATACAAATGGATAGCTACTTAACCTCGGTCTACTCCGACGGTCTTCAGAGTACTTAAATCAGTTTCCACAGCTTATGGTTACTTTCTAATGGTAGAACATTGCCATGCGTATGGAAACACTGATGGTTTCTATATCAATACAAACCACAGTAATAAAGCGCGTTAAAGTCATCAGTCTATAGAATGGAAGGACATACCTATTTAAAATTTATTGTATAGAGCCAATATGCTAAACGTCATTCTCAGCGTTTTCTTATCATGGTGCTGTTTAGGCGGCTGTGTGTTTTGTATGTGATGCTTCCTGAATGTACGTTTGTTATACTTTCAGGTCACTCGGGGGATACATGTATAGTACAAAAGCCGTCTAAACCCCTGGAGCTTTATAACCATCGAGCTTTTTGCAAACAAACCAATAATTTACTAGATAGGCGATTATCGGGGGCACCTAGGGGTAAAGTTCCGGGAAACTGATAATTAGGGCACGCGCGTGAAAAGACAATAGGCGACTGTTTAGCTGTATGTCCCTCTCGGCAGGGTTTTATCAAAATTCTCTGACACTGTTCCCTCGACTTGCTACTGATTCACTATTGGCTAATTGTAATAAATCTAGTTTGAAAGATGACTTTGTAATTGCTGCTTAAAAGGTTTCAAACTGGAACATTGAAATTAATTTCAAATGTCAGTTTCGATAGGATTGTCGATGAGTTTGATAAATATGCAACTAAGTATAACTAACCAATTTAGTCTAGACAAAATGACTTTTGGTCGTATTAAACACCATTTTCTGATTGCTAGTGCTAATCATATCTCGCTACCTTAAGCCGATTATAAAGCCGATTCTAGGGGACGTCAGTATTGATAGATTTTGACACAACTTTATCGTGAGTAGTGTTGCACATTTCATAACTGCTCATGAACAGACTCAATAAAACCGAGTCAGCAAATATCTCTGTTTGCATTGCTGCTTTCGAATGCTCTCTTACTTTCATAACTTTTGTACATTAGCAACACGGAAACATGTACTCGTATCTAATGATTTCTATTCGCCATGTCATGTTGTTGACGACCGTGACGTCTATACAACTCAAAGTATACTGAGTACTTAGACCCACAAGGTGCACATGTGGTTGTTTATATGTCACACTGATACAGAATAATGGACATCCGTGGATAGTCTACATGCAGATCTGAACTTACCGATTTTCGTTAGGACGTAAACCTAGTAAAAAGAGAAGCCAGTCATGGGATGCCATACAAAATATGACTTACAGACCGACGGTGCCGTTTATTACTAATTTAGATTTAAAAAAAACTATATATATTAGATTACGCTATGTCATTCACAAAGAAAGTGCAAATTAATTGATTTTCAGAAGGATAATTCAAACGTGCAAGGCAATATCAGTTTCCCGGCAGGTGTATACCTATCAGTTAATTGCAGACATTTTTAAGTAAAGTAAAGCGGGAAAAGCCACAGACAAAACGCTATCACCAAAACATCAATAGAAAGCAATATACACACACAGCTACACACAAAGACACACACACATACACACACATACACACACACACACTCACACACAGAGAGAAACACACACACAGAATCACACAGAGGGACACATACACACACAGACAGATACACACACAGAGGCACACACAGACACACACGGACAGACAGAAATACACATACACAGAC